>OX377622.1:125832986-126399458 GCA_947397865.1 Polietes domitor
TTTCCATGGTTGTTTCTAGTGGAAACATAAGATATTATGCAATATTTGAAGAAAATCTGTTCAAATATGTGGTTTCTAGAGCAGAAAAAGTCAAATCGGAAGCGAAATTTGAATGGGAGCTATATATAAAACTGAACCGATCTGACCCATTTTCACCACAGGTCTTCCTAGTTTAAATATAAGATGTTTTGCCAATTTTGAAGACAATCTAATAAAATATGGGGTTTCTAGAGCGGAAAAAGTCAAATTTGGAGCGAAATTCGTATGGAGCTATATATAAATCTGAACCGATCTGACTTATATTCGTGATGAATGTTTCTAATGGAAATATAAGATATTTTGTCAAATTTGAAGAATATCTGTTGAAATATGTGGTATCTAGCGTGAAAAGAGTCCAATCGGGAGTGAAATTCGTATGGGGGCTATATCTAAATCTGAACCGATTTTCTTCAAATTAAATAGCGTTCGTACTTGTACCGAAAAACTTCGTTATGCATAGTTTCATTTGGTTCTGTCTACAATTGCGACCTGTATCGTGAGTACAAGAATAGATGGACAGACAGACAGACGGACATTGCTAAATCGACTCAGAAAGTGATTCTAAGTCGATCGGTATAATAAACGATGGGTCTATCTCGTTTCCTTTTGGGTGTTACAATCAAATGCACAAAGACATTATACCCTGTGGTGTAGGGTATAAAAAACAAAACAAAGATTTTTCCCGAGCCACGATTCGAACCCGATACCTTCTGGGTGCAAAGCGGAAACCTTACCTCTGTGACTCCATACTAAAAACTCGTTCCCATTCAGTTGTGAAAATGCTATTCATAAAATGTTACAGGATATAAATATTTATATTATCGGCTTTTTTAGAAGTTGTTTAAAAGATCTTCCTCAAAGGCAGGAAAAATGTACATTTGGATTTTGAGATGCGATTAAAATGTGCTTCCTACGGAAGTACTTCCAATTTTTTTGCTGGACATGTATACATAGATATCAGTCCTTATACCTGCACACGACCAAAGTTAAATTAAATACTATTTCGATACTATGGAATGGAAACTTTGGAAATATTTACGTATTTTTGAAATATGTACATATATATGTACTTTTTAATTACAGTTAATTAAATTTGAGCAACGAAAAATTCTTCGTGCGTGATTAAAATTTTTTCCTTCGTGAGCGAGCTTGAACACAAATTGTACCTATCAAACGACAACAGCTAGAAAAACGAGATTCGGTGTGTACATTCCTCTGATTGAGTAGACACAGAATATGAAATTATTTTTTCCAAATTCGTACTATTAAGGGATAAAATGGGAATAGAGGTACCAACCAAACGGCTGCACCTAGAATAATGAAATTCGGTGTATACATTCCTCTGATTACATAGACACGTAAAATAGAAGATTTTTTCCAAATTCGTACTATTTGGGGTTCAAATGGAAAAAGGGGATAAAAATGTTACCAACCAAACGGCTGCACCTAAAATAATGAAATTCGGTGTATAAATCCCTCTGACTGCGTAGACACGAAAAATAAAAGGTTTTTTTCTAGTTTCATGTGTATGTGGTCTTCTTCAACTCCAATAAAAAAATTAAATTTTCTCACGATGATATAATTAATAAATGACAATATCTTTTAGTTCTTTATGTTCATTTCGATATTAGCTTGGTAGTGTCTCCGTTTATGGCTATTCATAATCTTCTCCACTGTCCTAAGATGAAAGTATGATAATCTAATAAACTTGAAGTTTAGGTTTGTCTTCGGTGTGATGCACAAAGTTCTCAAGTCACAGAACTATATTTCTGGGGGATAAATATGATACCAATAGAACTTTTTAAGCTGTAATCAGACCATTCGGCGTTTAGATTCCTGAAATGCTATATTTTTAAATGTATTTTTCAAAATTAGTACTTAAAAGGAAAGCGATAAAAATAATACTAAGCTAAGTGATGTAAATAGAATCGTGAAATTCGATGCGTTCATTGCACAATTTTTCAAAATTTTTATTTTTAAAAGAAAACCAGGACACAATGAAAATTGTAAATAAGTGTAAAAAATATAGACTCAAATGGTCTTGGGTCAAGAAAATACACGAGTTTAGAACAAAAATGTTACTAAAAATTAAAAAAAAAGTAAAAACGTCGTTAAGTTCGGCCAGGCCGAACTTTATATACCCTCCACCATGGATTGCATTCCACAGAGATTGTCGGTTTTCGTAGAAGTGCAGTAATATTACAGGAAAATATAAATTTTTTAATATAGCCAAACCACAACAAATACAAATATTGAAAAAATAATTTAATAAATAAATATAATATTTTAATTGTTTCAAACCAATATTTATTTCAAATCCAAAAATAAATATTCTTATATTTATATTTTCAAAAAGCTTAAATACCATAAATATTGGTAGGTAGTTGGTTGTATTTCCATTCTCTTTTAATTCCAAAAGTACAAACTTTGAAAATCCATTATCAGACGTACATAGTGCAAAATAATCTAACTTCATGATTCAAACAGTTTTTGTCGTAAAAGAAAAAGTACGAATTTGGAAAAAATGTTTTGCGTGCCTATGCAGTCAGAGGAATGTATACACCGAATTCCATGATTCCAGCCACCATTTTTACCCCCTTGACGTTTCTACGCAATTCATCATTCTAGCTGTAGTCCTTTAGTTGGTACTATTTTTATCCTTCTGTACCATTGTATCCCTTGAAAGCACGAATTTCGAAAAATCCGTTTATTTTCCGTGTCTACGCAGTCAGAAGAATGTATACTCCGAATTGCATGACTCTAGCTACGGTCATTTGGTTGGTACTATTTGTATCCCCTTTTTCTATTTTAACCTCATAAAGTACGAATTTCGAAAAATTCGTCTAATTTTCGTGTCTACGCAGTCAGAGGAATGTATACTCCGAATTGCATGACTCTAGGTGCGGTCATTTGATCGGTACTATTTGTATCCCATTTTTCCATTTTGACCCCAAAAAGTACGAATTTCGAAAAAATCGTCTATTTTCCGTGTCTATACTGGCAGAGGAATGTATACTCCGATTTTCATGACTCTAGCTGCGGTCATTTGATTTGTACTATTTTTATCCCTCTTATCATTTTAACCCCAAAAAGTACGAATTTTTAAAAATCCGTGTATTTTACTTGTCTATGCAATCAGAGGAATGTATACACCGAATTCATTATTCTAGGTACAGCCATTTGGTTAGTACCATTTTTATCCCTCTATTCCCATTTTACCCCTTAAAAGTACGAATTTGGAAAAAATACTTTTATATTATGTATCTACTCAATTAGAGGAATGTACACACTGAATTTCGTGTTTCTAGCTGTTGTCGTTTATTATGTACCATTCTTATCCCTTTTTTGCCCCATTTCACCCCCTACAAATAAGAATCACTTTATAGTGCACGTTTTTGCTATAAGTGGAGTGCGCATTCCAAATATCAAGCAAATATAAACAGACACATTCAAAAAACAAAATGCGCTAAAATATTAGGGATTATTATGGGGATTTTTATTCATAAATAGCCTATAACTTTTATGTTTATACTTTGATTTTCTTCCAAAAATTGAGTTGAATAATTAAATACAAATTTTGATTTTTAAAAAAATAGAAATGTCATGTCATTAACTGGTTGCTCACTGTCTATTTCGGCGAGAGTTCAAGTAAACACTCCAACTCTGCAAAGTGGATATTTACGCTGGTTAAATCTAACATTATTTTTGCCGTGACATGCATGTGTATTAATTGTTAATTTGAATCAAAATACAAAAATGCTGTCCTATCTTTGGAACTTAGTAACTAACAATTAGTTTATCTAGCCCTCCAATGAGAGTTTTGACAAAAATAGATTTCAACTTTCCCCCTTTTCCAGCTTTATATTCCCTTAGTTTTATTGATTTTTCCCACTCGCTCCACGTTTCTTCCAAGGAAACACAACACAAACTTTTGTACTCAATCATCTCAAGACTTTTCCATCCTGATTCCATCAGCAGCAACATGACTGCGATAACGTAAATCATTACGACTTTATTAGTGAGTAGTGGCTCACAAATGAAGACCTACTGCTACATAGACGTACATCTCTTTTGCTGCTGCTGATGTCAGCAACTTTGTTAGTTGCTTTTGTTTTTTCTCGATTCTTTTCGTTTCGTATCGTTTCCGATTGTGCCAACCTTTTGCGGATTGGTTATATCAGCACAAGTTGCTGCCTTGGCCGTTTTATTTAACCGTTTGCGCCCAGTTGGCATTTAACAACAGCCATGGTCTTGCGCCAGCTCGTTTTCTCTCCAGCATTTTGGCCACAAGTACGAGGATTCTTTTTTTTTGTATTTGGTTTCATCCATCATCGATATGTTGTTGCCATAATGATGCCATAATTAAGCTGAAAATATTGTTTTTGATTGATTTGGTCCATATTCCATTGCTTTCGCTCGCCCGTTCTATCTCTCTCTCCCTTTCTCTCCTATTTCTTGGCAAATTCGTGGTTTTTCGGCCAAGGCAGTCAGTCTCCATTCGATGGCCATGCGATACTGTATTAAGTATTAATAGGTCAAGTTGTTCCATAATTGTTTGCACAATTATAAGTTTTTGGGCCGAAGGCTGTGAGCAACAAACGGGAAAAAAGAAAAATCCTTCATAATTATATGATCATAATGAGATTTTCTTTCGTTTTCCACATTCTGTTTTGTTGCTTGTTTGTTGTTGTTTTTGTTGCTGTTGTATGGAATCTGTTTCTGTCAGTAAACAATTGACAAAATATTTGTTTTTCATTAATAATTCGCTTTAATTTTGTTTTGCATCTCTTTTATCACCGTCCATTTCGATGCTGAGGAGTGATTAGTGACAGCCCGAAGAAAGTGCAAAAGTTTTGCTTTCTTTTTGGCTTTTTTCCAAATAATTGTTAAAGTAAATTTAACGTAGATTTTGATTATATGACCAGATAATATGGTATTGAAAGAAAGAAATATACTACCGGAGCAGGGAATACATAAAAGAGTTTTTTCAATGAAGAAAGCTTTAATAATTCTCATCAAGCACAACCTGGAATATTAAAATAGGCAAATTAATTTTTGGGCGCTTATTTAATAGTGAATGATATTTGACTGTAATTTTCATTCAGAAATTATATCTTCGATTAGGAGTAACATTTATATAGTGCTCACTCATCCAAAAGTGGATATAAATGCTCTAAATGTATGTGTTTTCCTTATGCAGAGAAAAAAGTATTATGTAGACCAAATAAGCTCATTTACAACCCCAATCTATGTACATCCATCTGGCGTATATTTAAAAAATAAATACCTCCTAATTTCGTTCGTTTAGATCATGTCATGATTTCAAGAACAGTTCAGGTAAATGCAGCTAGATTCATCATCTTAGAATATTGTGTTGATTATGGATATAAATAGACTTTATTGGGTTTTATATCGAAATTTCGACGTATATTTTATAAAAATATTGACATTTTACTACGGACAATTTGTATACCCTCCACCTCCAGGATGGGGTCTACCCCTTAAGTTTGTCGTTACCTTTGTAACACTTTGAAATGACCTGAGACCCTATAAAGTATTTTGATCGTCATAAAACTCTAAGACGATCTAGCCATGTCCGTCCGTTTGTCCGTCTGTTGAAAGCACGCTAGCATCTAAACGAAAGGAGCTAAAACGTTCAAATTTTCCATAAATGCGTCTTATAGTCGTAGATCAAAGGGAAAAAAATTCCCTCAAAAGGACTAAAAATACCCATAATATATTTTAGAGTATTTAAGCACATTTTTTCAATATGTCTGCTCGTACTTACTTGATATTGGGTGGGCGCATACCCCTTATAACAAAAACGTGCACCACAAGCGATTTTTATTCGTAGGGAGTGAAAAGGGATAAAAATGGTACCTTTCAAACGGCAACAGCTAGAAACAAAAAAATTGATGTGTACATTCCTCTAATTGAGTAGATACATAATATAAAAGTATTTTTCAAAATTCGTACTTTTAAGGGATAAAATGGGAATAGAGGGATAAAAATGGTACAAACCAAACGGTTGTACCTAGAATAATGAAATTCGGTACATACATTCCTCTGATTGCGTACAAACATAAAATAAACTGATTTTTCAAAATTCGTACTTTTTGGGGTTGAAATGGAAAAAGGGATAAAAATAGTACCAACCAAATGACCGCAGCTAAATTCATGAAATTCGGAAAATACATTCCTCTGACTGCGTAGACACGAAAAATAAAAGGTTTTTTTTCCAAATTTGTACTTTCAAGGGATACAATGGGTACAGAGGGATAAAAATAGTACCAACTACACAAATTACTAAAATGATGAAATTCGGTGTGTACATCCCACTTGTTGCGTATACACGTTAAATAAAGATAATTTAGAAAGTCGTATTCTTAAGGGGGCAAACTAGGAAAAAGGGGATAAAAATGGTACCAACCAAAGGGCCGCATCTAGAATCATGGAATTCGGTGTATACATTCCACTGACTGCATCGACAGACAACATAAAAAGATTTTTCCAAATTCGTACATTTTACTTTTTGACAAAAATTGGTTAATCATGAAGTTAGATTATTTTGAACTATGTACGTGAGATAATGGATTTTCAAAATTTTTTACTTTTGGAATTAAAATAAAATGGATATACACCCAACTGTAGCACCCACTATCTACCAATATTTATGGTACTTAAGCATGAATTGACTTGAAGTATTATTTCGATATATATAGTGTAAAGGTATTGGTAGCCTTGTCTTGTAAGCGTGGTTTGAAATAATAAAAATATTATATTTATTTATAAGATTATTTTTTTAATATTTGTATTTGGTTTGGTTTGGCTGTATTAAAAAAATATATTTTCCGTTAATATTTCTGCACTTCTACGAAAATCGACATCCTCTGTGGAATGCAATCCATGGTGGAGGGTATATAAAGTTCGGCCCGGCCAAACATAACGCCATTTTAACTTGTTTTTAATAGCTAACGTTCTAACTCAGAAAATAAAATGCGGATAAATGTAGAAGTTATGACACTCTTTGTAGACGCAAAGGAATTTTTTAAAAACATGATTATTTATTTTTATTTTTTTATAAATAGCGCGAAGAAAGCCTTTACAAATTAGATAAAATAATATTTTATTTTGTAATAAAGAGTGATTTTTTTGAGGTTAGAATTTTCATGCATTAGTATTTGACAGATCACGTGGGATTTCAGACATGGTGTCAAAGAGAAAGATGCTCAGTATGCTTTGACATTTCATCATGAATCGTCTTACAAACGAACAACGCTTGCAAATTATTGAATTTTATTATCAAAATGCGTGCTCTGTTAAGAAAGTTCATTGCGCGCTTCCATTTTATGGTCAGTTTAATCGACCCACTGAAGCGGCTATTCGGGCTATTGTGACTAAATTTCGCACCAAATTTACATTGTTGGACATTAAACCACCAACACGCTTACGTAGAGTGCGAACTGAAGAAAATATCGCAGCTGTATCGGCCAGTGTTAATGATGACCACCAATTTTCGATTCGTCGCCGTTCGCACCAATTAAGTCTCTGTTACTCAAAAACGTGGAAATGCCAAAATTGGACTAAGCGGATGGACCACCTAAGACGCAGCCGCGGTCAACATTTAAATGAAATTATCTTCAAAAAGTAAATGTCATGGACCAATCTAACGTTTCAAATAAAGAACCGATGAGATTTTGCAAATTTTATGCGTTTTTTTTAAAAAAAAAGTTATCAAGCTCTTAAAAAATCACCCTTTAGCTGTGATTTAGGAAAGAAAACAAGACCCTAGTTGGCAAAATATATATGGATAAATGTAGAGATCATGAGTCTTATTGTAAAAAAACAGTAATAGAATATAAGAAAATTAGTTCATGGAAAAATAAATATTATAATAAATATCATATGTTTTGGGCCATATATATGTATATATATATATATATATATATATATATATATATATATATTGATCCATTTTACCAGAATCCTTTGCCCGAACCTCAAGTTGAGGGTATCTATCGTCTTTCTTTCATGTTACAGGCTCGGGTTCTATAGAGTATCTTACAATCGACCACCTTCCCCGCCTTCCCTTCCCATACTGTTTACTCTCATTATTTTAATGCAATCTGTGTAGCCATGTGTAAGGATATTGTGCAAAAATTATGAAAATTAAACACAACATATACGAGTATGTATCAGGACAATATGTGCGTGGGTGAGGCACCCGGAAAGTACAAGATGGAACGAACGAAACGAAGAAAGAAGCACCAAAGAAGTAAACAAACAAACAAGCAAATATGTTGAATGAACATAATAAGAACTTCCAATATTTGAGGCAACCAACCGCAACAACATGTGGACGCATATTGCTGAGGCAACAACAGCAACTTTTTTCCAAAAAAAAAAAAAGAATCTTTATTAAACCACAAGTGGCAGCAACAACGCACCAGCAGCAGCTGAATGATGAAGCTAGGGGGAGGGGGAGGGGGAGGAGGGTAGGCCACCGAAGTGGATGGGAGGGTCACAGAGGTTTACGGAAGAAATTATTGCCGTAAAAGTAAGTAAGTAAGTATGTACGTGTACATGTGCATGTACGTGTATGTAACTTTATAAAACATCGTTTTTGTGGTAAGATATTATACTTCAATTAGAACATGGTGAACCGGGGGACCAATCTCTAATGGTGGGGACCAATCTTCGTATGGCGTGTGGGCATGTGTTTGTGTGTCTGTGTGCGTGTGTAAAAGCGGAAAACGGAAACCGGAAAGTAATGTCGCCTAAAGGCGTTGGTAACAGATGTTGTTAAGTTTAGAATTTCTTAAAGTTTCGGCTGCAACATCACTCTCATGTTGTGGTTGTTGTTCGGCTGCTGCTGTTGCTGCCGCTTTTGCTTAATGTTGCCAAAGCTGTCGCCAGTGTTGTTGGCCAACGAATATTTAGCCAAAATGCCAGAAATGAACAACAAGGCAGCCAACAAAAAGGAAGAAAGGAAAAAATACAAAACAAGGAAATCTTCATTAACAAAACATATGAGTCTTGCCTTTTGTTACCACATTGGCAATTGGCTAAGCATTTGCTGTTGGCTGAGTTAAAAAACACCACCAAACTTATTAAATGTATTCCAAATTTCATTTCGACAAGGGGCACTCTATTAACCACCTTCCGATTTTCATTTTAGAAAAAATGCAAATTGTTTTCGCAAATTTTCTCCCCTTGATGTCCTCTCTCCCCTCTTCCATTTTCAACATCATCACTAATGTTTGTTAACAGTTTTCGCTGAAATGAACGACAGGTTGGCTATTTCGCTTTGCTATTAAGCAACAAATTTGGCTATTTGTGGGCCCCAAGTGGCTTTCATCGCCAACTTTTCCATTGTTTTGGTGAGAAAAATCAAGTTTATTGAACGCAGAAAAAATCTTGCAAAGTTATTAAGTACTTCTAGATTTCTTTTTTGTTCTCTGATATTTCTCATGCAGTAGTAGGTAGTCATTGGAGTTTTTCAATTAAACGACATCTTCATAATAGCACTAGATTACAGCATTTTTGCAGCAAAATTTCGAACATTTGTATACCCTCCACCTCCAGGATGAGGGTATACTAACTTTGTCATTCCGTTTGTATCGATCTGAGACCCTATAAAGTATATATAATCTTGATCGTCATAAAATTCTAAGACGAAATTCTAGCCATGTCCGTCCGTCCGTCTGTTGAAAGCACGCTGCCATCTAAACGAAAGGAGCTAGGACGTCCAAATTTTCCATAAGTGCGTCTTATAGTCATAGATCGGTTGGGCGAAATTGGTCCAAAGGGAAAAATTTTTCCCTCCCAATGACTGAAAATACCTATAAAAATCCCTAATATTTTAGAGTATTTAGGCATGTGTTTTCAATATGTTTGTTTGTACTTACTTGATATTGGATATGCGCATTCAAAAAAAAAAATAAAGTGATTCTTATTCGTAGGGGGTAAAATTGTACCTATCAAACGGCAACAGCTATAAATATGAAATTCGGTGTGTACATTCTTCTAATTGAGTAGATACATAATATAAAAATATTATTCCCAAATTCGTACTTTTATGCGATAAAATGGAATAGAGGGATAAAAATGGTACCATCCAAACGGCTGTACCTAGAATAATGAAATTCGGTGTATACATTCCACTGATTGTGTAGACTCGTAAAATAAATGGATTTTTGAAGTTCGTACTTTTTGGGGTCAAAATGGAAAAAGGGGATAAAAATAGTACCAAACAAATGACCGCAGCTAGAGTCATGAAATTCGGAGTATAGACTCCACTGACAGCGTAGACATGGAAAATAAACGGATTTTTCGAATTTCGTACTTTTTGGGGTTAAAATGAAAAAAGGGGATAAAAATAGTACCAACCAAATGACCACAGCTAGAGTCATGAAATTCGAAGTATACATTCCTTTGACTACGTAGACATGGAAAAAAAGGTTTTTTCCAAATTCGTACTTTCAAGGGATACAATGGGTCCAGAGGGATGAAAATGGTACCAACCAAACGGCTACACCTAGTATAATGAAATTCGGAGTATACATTCCTCTGATTGCGTAGACACGGAAAATAAACACATTTTACGAAATTCGTACTTTCATATAGTACCAACTAAAAGACTACAGCCAGAATGATGTAATTCTAATTGCGTAGAAACGTCAAATAAAGAGATTTTAGATAGTCGTACTCTTAGGGGGTAAAAATGGTACCAACCAAAAGACCGCAGCTAGAGTCATGGAATTCGGAGTATACATTCCACTAACTACGTAGAAACGAAAAATAAAGTTTTTTCCAAATTCGTACTTTCAAGGGATGCAATGGGAACAGAGGGAAAAAATGGTACCAACTAAACGGCTACAGCTGGAATGATGAAATTCGGTGTGTACATCCCTCTAATTGCGTAGACACCTAAAATAAAGAGTTTTTAGAAATACGTTCTTTTAAGGGGCAAAATGGGAAAAGGGAACAAAAATGGTACCAACCAAATGGCCGCAGCTAGAATCATGGAATTCGGTGTATACATTCCTCTGACTGCATAAAAAGATTTTTCCAAATTCGTATTTTTTACTTTTACGGCAAGAATCCCCGTCCCCTATAGCTTGAATGCGCAGCAAAGGGATTCAAACTTTTTGGGGCTAAATGGAGCAAAAGGGGATAAAACTGGTACCAATCAAAGGAGAAAATTAGATATCACTTTAATAGCGTAGACACATAAAACAAATTAATGCTTTTAAGGAAAAAACGACTATTTTTGGACTTAATTATGTAACTTTTGCGCGGAAAGAGCTATATTAACGAAATATCACATGGTCAGAGAAAATATGTTTTACAGAGATTTGCCAAATTTTTTTTTCAAAAATGTGGTTTTCCATATAAACTAGATTCTTAAAATGCGTTTCCCTGTTTCAGGAGTTATCGGATATTAATATGAGGAGGGAAACCGGGCAAAAAAAATTATATAAATTACAGAAATCACCTGGCGGAAGCTATATTCTTGGAATTCGTTGTACACTTTCCTCTTACCGTCTAGGAGCGCAAAATAAACAGATTTTTGCAAAATCAGTCGGTCAAATAGGATGCAAATGGGTGTAGCTAAAATCGTGGGCACGTTCCAAAACTTGTACTTTTGCAAAAAATTAATTTTAGTAAATATTTCAGTAACTTATTCAATTACCAATGAATTTTAAAAAGAATTTAGAAAATTGCCAGTAACAAACTATAGTAGATTGAAGTTTATTCGTTTTAATTCTGATAAAAAACTGAAAATCGGTTGAAAATCAACGCAAATCGGAAATCGGACGAAATCGGCCCTGGGGAAATATTTTCCCTAACCAGGACTGTAGTTTTCAGAATATTTTAAATTGATTTGAACTGGGTATTGTCCTGGCTCAAGACCATTTTGCATCTATATTTAATAGAATGCAAATTTATTTACAAATGACATGGTGACAATACAAACGAAAAACTAAAATAAATGAGCGTTGGCACAGCAGAAGTATTGCTGGGTAACTATACCTGCATATACACATACTTACATATGCAACTCAATGAGATGCTTGTAAGATGGCATGTGTACTTTATTACTTGGTGCGTTTTTTTAAACGCAAATTCGGCAAGTGAGTTGTGCTTCTCGTTCGTTTGAGAGAATCATTTCCTTATAGAGGCCGAGTTTGATGTTGAAAAGTCGCTGCGAAGCCATTGAAAAGACTTTTGACATGGTCGAAATCATGGTCGTGGTAGTCTGCACTTGACTGCATAAATGTCACCATGCCAATTGTAAATAAACTTGCATTCTATTAAATATAGATGCAAAATGGTCTTGAGCCAGGACAATATCCCAGTTCAAATCATATATTGATTACAGACCAAAAAAATACAAACGAAAAAACTAAAACAAATGCTTTAAAATTTATACAAAATTATAATAACAAAGGTGTGTTTGATAGATTGTAATAGCAATACCGAAATTTGCATACAAAATATCATGTCGGTAATACAGTGGAATACACGCCATGGTGTGTCGAACCGAACTTAATGCCCTTTTTATTTGTTCAATTTTATCAATCCGATTTTTTTATATCCTTCAATGTATATTCATGAAATATTACACCTTACGCACTAATTTTGGATTACGATAATGACTATAAAATTGTTTTTCCTTTTCTGGCTAAGTTCGCGTTCAGAAAGGACTTTATATATTTAGTCAACAATTTACTGTAAGATGTCTGCTAGTCCTAGAAGCGCGACATTGGAATCAATTTGTACAATCTATATAATTTATGTGGTTTTTGGAAGTGGAAGAAAAAAGTCGGAAAAAGGCCATTTCCGCTATCGATCTTCACCTAAGTTATTAATGTTTGACAATCTATGAAATTGTACATACGAAATATTTATATTAATGATCTGACTATAATATATTTATGTGATTACATAACATTTTCTAATATCAAATTGCAACTGATTTCAAAAATCCGAATGGAAGTTATGCCAGATTTATTTTAAACAAAGCTATGCGAAATATTCCAGATATGCACAGCATCTTTGAGCTTCAATTTTAACTAGACTAGAAGGGGCGTGTCAAACTCCTCCATATTTTGTAGGCTCAAAGTGATTATAAAAACTTTATCAAATATCAAAATATAACTCATTCCGAATATCCGATTGGATGTTACATTTGTTTTTATTTTACACTAGCAGAACCCCCGCCCGCTTCGCCAGGCAAAAATAAAAATAAACGGTAAAATTAAAACCTGCTTTCATATTGATTTTTCTCGTGATCGGTAATATATGTACCAATTATAATTAAGTAACTCCCTGAGACACTAAAGAAATGGATATGTTCCATGGAGAACGTTAGTTTACGGCGAATAATGGAAGAAATGTCAAAAATCAAATTGATTTTTTGTTAAGTGTGATTCTCCTCTTTTCCATTACCTAAACAAAAAACTTCATTCGCAAGAAGAAATTACATTACATTCAAAACACATAGAAAATCAATCAAATTGTTCACTAATCAAACAACACAAAAACTAAAAAAATAATATAATTTCCGCTTTCTTGTCTTTCTAAGTCGGCTGTTGACGTATGAATACTTCTCTTTTAGTAAACTTTCTTTACTATTGTGCTAAGAAAATCCAAAGAAAACGTGTTATTTTACAAAATTCAAATCAAAAATGCCCCAACTTTCAAAGTCCGCCAATTTGTATATTGTCTAAGCAGGTTACAACTAAATTAACTCACACAACAATATAGGAATCTCGGTGTCGAATGTACTCTAAAATAGGTTTTAATTTCATATGGGAAGGGTCACGCCCATCTTTGCACAACTATTTACACTGGATCAACTCACATATGTATATAACTTCGTATGGGAGGTGCCACACCCACTTTCCCAATACCGCCCATTTTTGGCACAACTACTCACATTGGTGCTGGATGCACTCAGACAAAATTTTAGTATTGTATCTGTCATAGAACGGAATATATTCGAAAATGGGTTTTAACTTCGTATGGGAGGTGTCACGCCCACTTTTCCAACACCGTCCATTTTTGGCACAACTGTGCAGACTAATAATTAGTGAACTTCCACAAAAATTCAAGACGCTAGCTGCCACAGTATTCCGAATATGCTAATTTATTAAAAACAAATAAATCCCCAATTTGTGTGGGAGGTGAAACGCCCACTGACAATATCAAAAATTTATATATGTAATGTGAAAATTTCAAGAAGATCGGTCCAGTAGTTTAGACTGCTATAAAGAACAAACAAACAAACCCACAAACACAGATTCATTTCAAAATATATAAAAACAAGTAAGGAAAGGTTTAAGTCGGGCGGGGCCGACTCTATGATACACTCCACTTTCTATCCGAATACAATTTAATTCGGTGAAAAAGTGAAAACGGGCAGGATTTTTGCGTCCTGTAAATGTGTGTGTTTGACAAAAAATGTTAAATCGGAAAGGACATTTGTATGGGAGTATATTGAAATCTGGAACGAAATAGGTGAAATATAATTCGTAACTATACGAATTATGGCCAAAATCGGTTATACATTTGGGAGCAACATTTGTATTTGCGCTATATCTAAATCGAAATAGGTGAAATATAATTCGTATCTATACGAATTATGGCCAAAATCGGTTATACATTTGGGAGCAACATTTGTATTTGCGCTATATCTAAATTTGAACCGATCTTAGCCACTTTCACCATAGGTTTTTTACTTGGATTATAAGCTGTTGTGCCAAATTTAAAGAAAATCGATCTAAAGCGGCAAAAGTCAAATCGGGAGCTACATTTGTTTGGGGGCTATATCTAAATCTGAACCGATCTTACCCAATTTTTGCATAGGTGTTTTTAGTTGGATTATAAGATGTTGTGCCAAATTTACAGAAAATCGAGTATAATATGTGGTTTCTAGAGCGAAAAAAGTCAAATCGGGAGCGACGTTTGTATGGGGTCTTTATAGTTGGATTATAAGATGTTGTGCCAAATTTAAAGAAAATCGGGTATAATATGTGGTTTCTAGAGCGGAAAATGTCAAATCGGGAGCGACATTTCTATGGGGGCTATATCTAAATCTGAACCGATTTGCCTCAAATTAAATAGCGTTCGTCCCTGATCCACAAAACTTACTTATGCCAATTTTTGTTAAGATCGGACTATAATTGCGACCTGTAGTTTGATTACAACAATAGATGGACAGACAGACAGACAGACGGACATTGCTAAATCGACTCAGAAAGTGATTCTAAGTCGATCGGTATGCTTAACAATGGGTCTATCCCGCTTCCTTTTGGGTGTTACAAACAAATGCATATAGCCATAATACTCTCGTGGAGTGTATAAAGAAGAAGAAAATAAGAATATAAACCATTTGTGTAGGAGGGTACCAAAAAGGGCAAAAAGTGCAAAATTATTATGAATTCCTTAACTCGATACGAAAGTTATCGTGTGCACCAGCCAGCCAGACAGACTGAGAAACCTACATAGCTCAAATAAATGTCAGTTAAATATCGTCAAAAGGATTTGGTCCAATCATACTTAGGGTCTTAAGTCACTCTTTCAATGCGTTGCACTTTTTGTCACAAATGTTATATCTTCCTGCTCTGTAGAGTGAGGGTATAATAATTCAATTCTATTGACTATCATCACATCATCATCATCACGCCATCTCTGAACTTAAACTAAACTCTGGTGAAAATATTAATATGTCCAATGTTTGAATAAATTCCAGTCGACCATGATCACATTTTTGAGTCGATCGAGCCATCTCCACCTGTTTGTTCAACATATTTGTAATCAAACAGGTCGCAATTTTTGACCGATACCAACAAATTTTTGCAAACATTTTTGCACAGCTCGCCGTTTGTGTATTGAAAGTACCTTAGCTGTCGGCATATCTATTCATCTGTCTGTTCGTTCGTTCATCTGTTTTGGAAATTAGTTTGTAGATTGTTTTGTCCAGTGTAGATAAACTTCATGTCCGTCCATCTGTCAGACCGTGTGTCTGTCCGCATGTCTATCTGCCCGTCCCCTATCTGCCTTCGCATCAGTCAGTGAGTCAGTCTGTCCATACATCTGTAAGCCTGCCTTTCAGTCCATCCGCTTGTGCACTCACCTGTCATTCTCTTTATTAACACTTTTCCTATAGATAGTCTCCAACTATTTTCCCTTCCTTACAGATTAGAAATCATTACCCGAAAGACTGAAAAATTATTGTATGTCTAAATTTCATTCTCGTACAACTGACACCAAATATATTTCCCTGTTTGTTTTTCTTTGCTTTCCTCTTTCATATCTTTGACACTATTAGTGAAATTCATGTCCGCCTTAAAGTGTATAGATTTAAAAAATGTTCGCTTTGAATTCCGCGCTTTTTGTCAATCTTCGAGTATTCCTGCCGGTATAATGTCTGTGCTGCCATTGTTTTTCTTTTATTGTGTAGTGAGTTTTAAAATATACCACAAGGATCAGAAAGTTGTTGCCATGTGCATTGATGTTGGCTCCCTCCTCCTGCTGAAAGCTGGTGTTGCTGTCGTTACCATGGTTGTTGTTGCTGCCGCTGTGTTTGTTAAATGTTCCCCAAGGTGTGGATTTTGGGTATTTAAATGGAAAATGATTTGGAGGAGGTTTGCCAAGGCAAAGACAAACATATAGCAATACAGTGGGAGTGGAAAGTATGAACATAACAAGCACGTAATCGAGCAAAAGAAATTAAATGTAAGAGTCGCAAAGTTTCCCCATATTTTAGGAGTTTCTTTAATTATTATCTATTTAATACAGGGTCACCCATTTAAATTAGAAACTTTTATAGAAAATGTAGCGATTGTTTTTTTTTCAAATTTCTGGTTTTATTGGAAAGGTTGAACTTTGTCATTTAATAATGGAACACAATATCAATCACATGACTACCACGACTGGCTCCGCAGTACCTCATCACCAAACAGTAACTCGTGGTGGATGCATTGGCTTCTCAATAATCACGTGTGAGTTCTCTGAACCACATATATGGCAATTTTGCTTATTGACGTAGCCACCGAGATGAAAATGAGATTCACGTAAATTTCTTAGACTTTAAAGTCTCGCTACTTTGGAAGTACGTTTTTAATATTTCCCAATTTTGTTCGAGCGTATAACGTCCCATTTTGCAAATGTCAAAAAAAAAGTCCACACGAACACTTTTCGCACCCACTGTAAACATGCACAGCAAGTAGTCTGTCTTCCTTCCTTCCCTTGACTGAACAATAAAATCCCAATTCGAAAAACTTTTACGAATTCAACTTATTATTCAATAGAGGCTCATTAATAAGATAAGATTTTTTTCTTTTTGAAGACAGTTATACTGGCGCTGTTTTTACCGCTCAACATTTAAGGCAATCAAAGACTTATAGAAACAAAAATAGGAAGACAGATGGAATTAAAAAAATCCACAGCAAACTTAATAACCAACAAATGAAAGATTGTTAAGTTCGCCCGGGACGAATCTTATATACCGGCACCTACAGTATTAACGGCAGATTATAATCTGGACCCAGTCGTTTGATTGGTAACATTTTTATCCTTGATTCCCCTAAAAATATGAATATCGGAGAATCCTTTATTTTTCGCGTCTACACAGTTTGGTGCCATTTTTATCCCCCATTTTCCCCCAAGAAATACAAATTTCGTAAATTTTTATGTTGCGCGTATACACAGGTAGTGAAATGAATACAACGATTTTCTAATTCTAGCTGCTATTATTTAATAGGTACCAAAAGGGATAACCCTTTTTTCGCCATTTTGAACCTAGAAGCACGATAACTGAAAAATCTCTTTATTTTCCCGGCCTAAATAGTCAGAGGAATATATACTTCGTATCTGTATGATACTTGCTGCAGTCATTTGGTCGTTGGTCGGTACCAATTTTATCCCTTTTTCCAAATATTGAGCCTATATGTATGAACATTGAAAAACCCAAATTTCATTATTCTAGATGCAGACGTTTGTTTGGTACCATTTTTATCCCCATTAGCCCCGTTTTCCTTAAAAGTAAAAATTTCGAAAAATTCTTTTATTTTACGCGCCTATAGAGTCAGAGGAATGTATATACCAAATTTTATAATTTCCGCTTCAGCCATTTGGTAGGTACCATATTTATCCCTTTTCCCACTTTGTTCCTAAAAGTAGGAATTAGGAAAAATCTCTAAATATTGGGCGTCTTCGCAGTCGGAAAAATGTGTATATCAAATTTCAGGATTCTAGCAGCAGCAATTTGCTTAGTACTATTTTTATCCCCTTTCGTCTCATTTTCTTTTTAGAGTAAACATTTCGAAAAATTCCTAGTTGTTGCTCGACTACACTATCAGAGGAATGTCCACATCGAATTTTATGATTCTAGCTGCAGTTATTTGGTCGTTGGTCGGTACAAATTGTATCCCTTTTATCCATATTGAGCCTAGAATTACGAAAATTGAAAAAATCTTTTTTTCTCATCTACGCAGTGAGATACAGACCGAGTTTCATCATTCTAGATGCAGCCGTTTGATTGGTACTATTTTTATCCCCATTTTATCCCTTTTCTCATTTCATCCCATTTTGTCAATAAAAGTAGGAATTTTAAAAAAGCCTTTTTATCGAGTCTGCGCAGTCAGAGCGATGTATACACCGAATTTCATTGTTCTAGATGCAGCAGTTTGGTAGGTACCATTTTTATCCCTATTGGACCCGTTTTCTCTAAAAGTACAAATTTCAAAAAGTTCCTTTATCTAGAGCCTCTATACAGTTGGAACAATGTATACATCAAATTTCATGATTTTCGTCATTTGGTTGGTACCATATTTATCCCCATTTGCCTTATTCTTATTATCTTATTATCCCTTTTTCACATTTTGAGCCTAGAATTACGAAAATTGAAAAAAACCTTTATTTTTCTCGTCTACGCCGAATTTCATCATTCAGATGAAGCGGTTTGGTTGGTAGTAGTAGAAATTTCGAAAAAAAAAATCCATCATATTGCGCGTCTATACGTTCAGAGGAATGTATCACCAAATTTCATGATTCTAGGCGCAGTTATTTTGTCGGTACCAATTTTTGCGCGTTTACGCAGTCGGAAAAATGTGTAAACCAAATTTCAGGATTCTAGCAGTATGCTTCGATCGATTTAGTTGGTACCATTTTCATCCCCTTTTGCTCTATTTTCATCTTAAAATAAACATTTCGAAAAAATCATTGTCGTTGAGCGACTACACAGTCAGAGGACTGTACACATCGACTTTTATGATTCTAGCTGCAGCCATTTGATCGTTTATCCCTCTCTACCATTTTGTCACTAAAAGTAGGAATTTGGAAAAATCTTTTTATTTTGTGCGTCTATGCAGTCGGAGAAATGAGTACACCGACTTTCTGGATTCTAGCTACAGCCGTTTACTTAGTACCATTTTTATCCCCTTTTTGGTATATTTTCTTCTTAAAGTATATATTTGAAAAAATTACGTGTTGTTGCTCGTCACACAGCCGGAGGAATGTACACATCGAATGTTATAATTCCAGCTGCATCTATTCGTCCGTCGGTCGGTACTATTTGTATCCCTTTTTTCTCATTTTTTGATCTTAGAAGTATGAAAATTGTAAATCATATTTTTCTCTTCCACCAAATTAGAGTGAGACGTATAACGATTTTCATTATTCTAGCTGAATCAAATGGTTGGTACCTTATTTATCCCCATTGGCCCCGTTTTTTTTTCCTAAAAATACAAAATTCGAAAAAATTCCTTTGTTTTGCGCGTTTATACAGTCAGAGGAATGTAGGCACCAAATTTCATGATTTCCGCTTCAGACATTTGTTGGTAACTTATTTATCCCCCTTTTCCGATTTTTGTCATATAAAGTCGGCATTTGAAAAAAAACTTTTATTTTGCGTTTTTTCAGTTGAAGAAATTTGTAAACCGAATTTCAGGATTCTAGCTATAGCCGTTTGCTTAGTACCATTTTTATCCCCTTTGTCCCACTTTCTTCTTAATGTAAACATTTAGAAAAAATCGTTGTCGTTGCGCGTCAGAGGAATGTATACGTCGAATTTTATGATTCTAGCAGCAGCCATTTGATTGTTGGTGGGTACTAATTTTATCCCTTTTTTCCATTTTGAGCCATAAAGTACGAAAATTAAAAAAATCTTTATTTTTCTCTTCTAGGAAATTAGAATAAAGTGTATTCCGAATTTCATTATTCCAGCTGCATCCGTTAGGTTGGTACTATTTTTATCCCCATTGTCCCGTTTTTCCCAAAATTATAAATATCGAAAAATTCCTTTATGTTGCATGTCTGCACAGTCAGAGTAATGTACACATCAAATTTTATGATTCTAGCAGCAGCCATTTGGTCGTTGGTCAGTACCAAATTTATCCCTTTTTGCCCATTTTTAGCCCAGAAGTATGAACATTTAAAAATATCTTTATTTTTCGCGTCTACGTTGCGAAATTTCATTATTCTAGATGTATTCATTTGCTTGGTACCATTTGTATCCCCTTTCGCCCCGTATTTCACCAAAATAGTACAAAATTCCCTCACTTAAACAGACACTTTAAAACGACCAAGTATGACAATGAATCTTGTTATCTGATTTAAGAATTACTGACACCTTTTCTGAGACGACTAAAATTTTCATCAAAAAAATGCGCTGCTGAAAATCGTTAAGAAAATTAATTTAATTTTAAATTTAAAAAGTTACTTCCTGTTGTTTATCTCTTACATTCAAATATACTAAATAATATGCATTTCAAGCCGTTCGGTGGGAGGGGATGTAGAAACAACCCCTCACTCCACCCATACCATTCTGATAAATTATTCTACTTTGTCAACAGCTTACGGCGCGGGGTTATATGCATTATTTGCGTTCACGTCACATTAATTTTAATAAATTGTCGTTAATTAAAAGCAGCCTTAGAATATTAAATATGAAATGATGACTTTATATACTTTCATATCCATATATGAACATATGAGAATATGTGTAGGATGTGTCTGCTATATATAAACATGTATGTCTGTGTTCATATAATCGTCAGTATATGCGTAACACGGCTCATATATTCCCAATTAATATGACTAATAATCATTTTGAACGCACAATATCTTCCCAACATACACGCTCGTCTGCCGCTCATGAATGAGCGCGAAATTTCCAAACAATTTGCCAACATGGCAAACAATAGAACTTTAAATGAAACTTTTAAATGAGGGAGGTTGGCAAAGGATTCGTTTACATATGTGTTGGATATATTTAAAGAATACGAAGGGGCTGCGGAAAATCGCCAAAAAAATTATGGAAAACATATAAAAATTTATGATTTTTCAATTTTTAATTATGAAAAATCAACCAAAAAAAATTATGGCGGTATTTCATATGAAAAATAACCCAAAAAATTTGTCTTTTTCATAATTATCGGACAATTTTTTATATAATGGTAAGTAATACACTTTCTAGGGGTTTTTGGATAATTTAAAATCAGATTTAGAGTACAACATTTAAATATTTTTAAATATTTAACTCTTATCCCCAACAATAATATCAACAACAATTATGCTAAGTAAATTAAATCTGTATTTACAATTATACTAGTAAATTAGAAGCAGATTTGGAGTACAAACAAGTTAGGAAGGTTAAAGTCGGGCGTGGCCGACAATATTATACCCTACCCTGTGGTGTAGGGTATAAAAACGTCGTTACATTTGCACCTGGTGATATACGATACAGCTATAAGAGAAGAATGTAAAGGGTGATTTTTTAAGAGCTTGATAACTTTTTTTTAAAAAAAAAACGCATAAAATTTGCAAAATCTCATCGGTTCTTTATTTGAAACGTTAGATTGGTCCATGACATTTACTTTTTGAAGATAATTTCATTTAAATGTTGACCGCGGCTGCGTCTTAGGTGGTCCATTCGGAAAGTCCAATTTTGGGCAACTTTTTCGAGCATTTCGGCCGGAATAGCACGAATTTCTTCGGAAATGTTGTCTTCCAAAGCTGGAATAGTTGCTGGCTTATTTCTGTAGACTTTAGACTTGACGTAACCCCACAAAAAATAGTCTAAAGGCGTCAAATCGCATGATCTTGGTGGCCAACTTACCGGTCCATTTCTTGAGATGAATTGTTCTCCGAAGTTTTCCCTCAAAATGGCCATAGAATCGCGAGCTGTGTGGCATGTAGCGCCATCTTGTTGAAACCACATGTCAACCAAGTTCAGTTCTTCCATTTTTGGCAACAAAAAGTTTGTTAGCATCGAACGATAGCGATCGCCATTCACCGTAACGTTGCGTCCAACAGCATCTTTGAAAAAATACGGTCCAATGATTCCACCAGCGTACAAACCACACCAAACAGTGCATTTTTCGGGATGCATGGGCAGTTCTTGAACGGCTTCTGGTTGCTCTTCACTCCAAATGCGGCAATTTTGTTTATTTACGTAGCCATTCAACCAGAAATGAGCCTCATCGCTGAACAAAATTTGTCGATAAAAAAGCGGATTTTCTGCCAACTTTTCTAGGGCCCATTCACTGAAAATTCGACGTTGTGGCAGATCGTTTGGCTTCAGTTCTTGCACGAGCTGTATTTTATACGGTTTTACACCAAGATCTTTGCGTAAAATCTTCCATGTGGTCGAATAACACAAACCCAATTGCTGCGAACGGCGACGAATCGACATTTCACGGTCTTCAGCAACACTCTCAGAAACAGACGCAATATTCTCTTCTGTACGCACTGTACGCATTCGTGTGGTTGGTTTAATGTCCAATAAAGTAAACTGAGTGCGAAACTTGGTCACAATCGCATTAATTGTTTGCTCACTTGGTCGATTATGTAGACCATAAATCGGACGTAAAGCGCGAAACACATTTCGAACCGAACACTGATTTTGGTAATAAAATTCAATGATTTGCAAGCGTTGCTCGTTAGTAAGTCTATTCGCGATGAAATGTCAAAGCATACTGAGCATCTTTCTCTTTGACACCATGATTTCAGACATGGTGACGTGATCTGTCAAATACTAATGCATGAAAATCCTAACCTCAAAAAAATCACTCTTTACTACAAATGTTATACTTCTATCTGCATTTGTACGAAAACTTGAACGCAAACTTTGAATGGGAGCTATATATAAATCTGACCATATCTGACCCATTTTTAGCATAGGTTTTCTAATTAATATATAAGACGCTTTCCAAAATTTGATGGAAATCTGTTAAATATGTGCTCTTTAGAGCGGAAAGAATTAAATCGGGGGAGTCATGACCCACTTTCGCCATGGATGTTTCTATTTCAAATATTAGCTGATGTGCCGACTTAGAAGAAAATCTTTTAAAATATGTTATTTCTAAAGCGGAAATAATCAGTTCGTTGGCGAAATTTGTATTGAAGCTATATATATATATATATATCTGAACTAATCTTTACCATTTTTACCAGAGCTGTTTCTAGTTGAAATATAATTGTTTTGACAAATTTGAAGAAAATCTGATAAAATATGTGGTTTCTAGAGCGGAAAGAGTCAAATCGGAGGAGAAATTTGTATGGGAGCTATATATAAATCTGAACCGATCTGGCCCATTTTTAACAGAGCCGTTTCTAGATAAAATATAAGTTGTTTTTCCAAATTTGAAGAAAATCTAATAAAATATGTAGTTTCTAGAGCGCAAAGAGTTAAATCGAAGGAGACATTTGTATGGGAGCTATATATAAATCTGAACCGATGTGGCCCATTTTCGCCATAGATCGCAATTGTGGTCCGATTGTCATGAAATTTGGCAGGAGTTAAATTTTTTGGCCAAGGACAATTGGTATTGAATTTGGAGAAAATCGGTTCAGATTTACATATAGCATCCATACAAATATCCCTATAATTTACACTATTAATGCTCTAGAATACACACTTTACATGGGATCACGGCCAAATTTTCAGGATAGTGTTATATTTGAGCTATAAATAGCTCACGGGAAAGTGGACCACATGGGTCTATGTTTTGATATAGCCCCCATACAAATGTACATCCGATTTACAATATTTCTGCTCTAAAATGCACATTTTACATCGGATTTTGATCAAATTTTCCACACAATGTTACATTTATACCTCTCTATAACCCACATTTTACATGGAATGTTTTCTAAATTTTGCAAATTTTATTATATTTCAACTAGAAACAGCTACAATGAAAGTCAAATATATGGGTCCATATTTTAGTTGAAATATAATACAATCTGCAAAATTTGATAAACTTACAATATAAAATGTGGGTCCCAGAGGGGTCATAATCAAAAAGGGCCCATTTGTAAGGGCGCTACATTAAAAAGTGGACCCTTATAGATGACTTTCAAAGTAGGTATTCGTTATTGAAATATAACATGATCTGCAAAATTTTATAAAGATCCAATGTAAGATGTGGGTTCTAGAACTGTAAGAGTGTAAAATGGAGGCCATTTGTATGGTGGCTATACCAAAACATTGATCTATATAGCTGGCTTTCACAATAGGTGTTTCTAGTCCAAACGTAAGAAATTTGATCAAGATCCGATGTAAAATGTGCATTTTAGAGCAGAAATTATGTAAATCGGAGGTACTTTTGTATGGGGGCTATATCAAAACATAGACCCATGTGGTCCACTTTCCGGTTAGCTGTTTCTAGTTCAAATGATCCTGAAAAATTTGTCATGATCCCATGTAAAATTTGTATTTTAGAGTATTTTAGCAGTAATTGTGTAAATTATAGGGATATTTGTATGGAGGCTATATCTAAATCTGAACCGATTTCCTCCAAATTCAATACCACTCGTCTTTGGCCAAAAAAGTAACTTTCGCCAAATTTCGTGACATTCGCACACCAATTGCGACCTGTAGAATGAGAACAAGCTTAGTTGGACAACAGACGGACAGACAGACATCGTTAAATCGATTCAGCTGGTGATTCTAAGCCGACCCGTATGCTTAAAGGTGGGTCTAGCTCAATTATTTCTTGGTGTTACAAACATTTGGCGCGAAACTAACTTATAATACCCTAGTCCACGAAGTGGTGTAGGGTATAATAAAACGTCAAGTGGACTCAAAAAGAGAACATTAGACAGCAATCTTCAAATATGTACACTAATTAGCTAGAAACAATTTCCATCAAGCCCAATTGTCCCTATTTTACAACCGTTTGCTTGGTACCAGTTTCACTCCCTTTTTCCATTTTGACCCTATTCAAACGAGTTGCTAAAACTGAATATCATAATTCTAGCTTTAGCCGCTTGATTGGTGCCAAATTTAATCCCATTTAGAACCCAAAGGTACGAATATAGAAAAATCTCTTTATTTTTCGCGTCTACGCAATCAGAGAAATGTACACACCGAATGTCATTAATATAGCTGCAGCCGTTTGATTGGTACTATTTTTATCCCCATTCGCCCTCTTCTCCGCCTGAAAGTACAAATTTTTGTAAATTTTTTTTCTGTTTCGCATCTTCACAGTCAGATGGATGTATTCACGGTATTTCATGATTTCAACTTCAGCTGTTTGGTTGGTACCATTTTTATCCCTCTTTTCCAATTGTTTCCCTTAAAAGTACGAATTTTGAAAAATCTCACTATTTTACATGTCTACGCAATTAGAGGGATGTACACACCGAGTTTCATGATTCTAGCTGTTGTCGTATCATTGGTACCATTTTTATCACTTGTTTGTCCCAAAAGTATGAATTTTGAAAAATCCCTCTATTTTAGGTATCTACTCTATTAACGGGATTTACATTCCAAATTTCATGTTTCTAGCTGTTGTCGTATCATTGGTACCATTTTTGTCCCATTTTGCCCGATTAAACTTTTATTTATTTTTTGCTGTTTTTAGACTACAAGAAAGGGGTACGCAAAAAATTTCAAGTGCATATAAAGCAGAAATTTACAAAAATGCTTAAGTAGTCTAAATATTAGAGGGTATTTTCAATCCTTGTTAGCGAAAAATGTTTCCCTCTGGGACGATTTCGCCCACTTTCAATCCCAACCGATCGGCAACCATAAGACACATTAAGGGAAAATTTGAACATCCTAGCTCATTTCGTTCGGCTGCTAGCGTGTTTTCAACAGACAGACGGAAATGGCGTCTTAGAATTTTACCACGACCCAGAATATATATACTTTATGGAGTCTCCGATGAATATTTCAAGGTGTTACAAACGGAATGACAAAGTGAATACCATACCCCCATCCTTAGGTGGTGGGTATAAAAATGTGTATTTAAAGTACTTCCAATCGTCTATTATTTCAGAACAACATACAAAAAAATACACATGAAAAACGTCATTTGTTTTCAGGATCGTTTAAGTCTTAGACGGCTTGAGTCAGGGACGAAATATTTTGCATATCATCATTAAACAATTTTCATTTCGTGGTGGTGACCACAGCAATTTCTTTTCGTGACCCATCCTAATGTACATAGCAAATATCAGTAAATGCTCTAAATATAAGGAGTTTTTGAGGGTGTTTACACTCCTTGTTAGGTAGAAATGTATCCCCTTATTCATATCAATCATACGCAATGTCGGCCAACACCTAACAAATTAATATTAATCATACGCATATGTATACATAAAATGGATATTCCTTTACTTCTGCAATAAGAGTCATAACTTCTACAATTATCCATAGATTTTCCATAAGGAGGTCTTGTTTTTTTGCCCTAGGGTCCCAGCTATTATAAAATATTAGAAAATTTTCTGTTCAAAAATAAAAAATCATGTTCCATGACATGAAAACGCCATAAAAAATAGAAACAACATTGGAAAAAATAGTTTGTTTTATTTTTTAATAGCTGACATTTCAGAAAAGAAAAAAGAAATATATGCTACCGATCTCTGAAGAAATGAGAAAGTTATGACCCACCTTGAAGACATAAACGATTTTCTTAATCATGATTTTTTTCATCTTTGTTTATATAGGTTTTTAGAAGAAACCCCACTTTACAAATTAGGTAACAGAATATTAATCATATTTCAGAAATCTAGCAATAAATGTAGAAGTCGTGACACTTCTTGTATGACTAAATTAATTTAAGCAAAAACTTTGTAAAAACTACGATTTTTTTGTTACATCCCTACTTCTACCATAAGAGTCAGAACCTCTACAACTATTCGCAGATTTTATTCCAAAATGCCTTTTTCTCTTCGTTAGGCTCCAAGCTATTATAAAATAATACAATATTCTGTTAGCTAATTCGTAAGGCGGGTTTATGCGCTATTTAACCAATAATTAAAAAAAATATATTTTTTTATCTTTTGCGTCTCATTTATCCATAGATTTTCTTCAAAGAATTTGATAACAGAATATTTCTTCTATTTGAAGAAAACCTATCTGTAAAGAAGTTGCAACCCTTCGTCGTCTTCATGTATGACTAAATTAATTTAAACAAAAACTTTGTAAAAATGGCGATTTTTTTGGACATTCTCTTATTGAACGATCGTAGATTGATGTCGGAATTCATAGCTACCATTTGATTCGTGCCCTTTTATTGAGGTATTCTTTGTCATTTTCTTCCAACAACATCATGTTCAAACCTACCGCCAGAAATTCCTGGCTACTTGCATACCACCTTCGCCAGTTGCCGGCATGATAATAGCCTTGGAATTACTCATTTGTTGAAACACAACATGGAACGGCAACAAAGCCAGCGAACAAAATTAATGTTACGCCAAACGGAAATTCACAATTCATAATTTATTTTTGTAACGCTCGCACACATATTAACACACTCCCACGCACACGTACACGTACATATGAAAGTTCCTATAGCCAGGAAGGCGAGCGGGAGACCGTGAAAGAATCCTTGTTTCCGTGTGTTACGCATCACACACACACACATTTGAACGCTTATACCGGCTTGTAAGCGTTTCATAAACTCAAATTTTAAATCTCATGCCAACTGCTTTTGCAGGTTGTTGCTTCTGCAGCCACTGCTGCTGATGATATTATCATTATCATTATGCTTGTTATTGTTGTGCTGGTGTTATATTGAATGAAGCTGGCTTCAACATGGCCTGGGTTCATGCGAATTAATCGAGCGTGTGTGTGTGTGTGTACGGCTGTGTGTGTTAATAAAAGGATTATAATGCCAACATGATTTTGTTGAATTTTATTTCTTTTTTTTTCACTTCTGAACAAGATTGCCAGGGAGGGAGAGAGATTTAAAAGAAAAAGTTTGTCAGTCGAATGCTACGATATTTGAGACTTTTGCATGGTTCTTTTTCTCACATACTTCCATGTGCAGGTGCTGAATTATGATTAATTGCAGTTGTTATTGGAGAAGACAACGGCTTGGCTTGGGAAATTCATAGACATTTTTAATTAATTAACAATGCCACATGGAGCGTATGGTTGATATGGATGGGAGGTGCTTTAATATTAAGCATACGCTCAAGTACACTGAGCAACTTGAAAAGGCCATTCTCAAAGAATGGAGTCACCCAAGAAACACATAAAATTTAAAATAAAGCCCATGACTCATGAAAACTAACATATCAGGATCTCGGAGGTCAGAATAAGTCTCTATCTGAATGGGACGAATGAGAAATGTTTGCATTATTTGACTTTGACTTAGGTTTTTCTTCAATTCTTAATATTCGAATGGCTACCCAGCTCATTATATTTTCCAACTCCAGTCCCCTGTGACAATTTTCTGTTACCAATCTTCAAAAACAAGGGCAAAATAAAAATTAATATTTGTGTCACACGGTGTCACATATGCAATTCACACACATTAATCATGTGTCACGTAGTACTTATAGAACTTTGCCTACAGGAAATTTAACTTTGCGGAAAGAGCAGTCAAAGAACAATATACAAGTTATTTAATTATTTCCTCGACGGTGGAGTATTTTGCCATTGCGTCTTTCATCACGTGTTGCAGTACTTGGAAAAATGTGATATTTCATGTTTAATATATGACTTCTGCTGCTCTTATTCGATCCCCTTTCCTTTGAAATAATCGCAGATGCTGTAAAATTGGCACAATAAATTTCCAAATGACCAACATATTGAATAATTTAAAATAACAAGCCAATTCATAGCAATCATACGCAACAACTAGCAAGACCTAACAAATTAATATCAGTCATACGCATGGTCGGCCAGCACCTAATACATTAATATTAATCATACGCAACTAGGGCTGCTTTCAGAAAATTTCTCCGGAAAAGTAATGATTTGAAAGAAAAAATCAGCCAAAAATAGTATTTGACTAATGAGTAATACATTTTATTTTAGACACTTACAAAATAAAAAGGAATTGGAAAAATCTTCTAATAGTTTAAAGTCAAAGTCTACATCTAACAAATTAATATTAATCATACGCAACTAAGTTTGCTCTCAGAAAATTTCTCCGATTAAAGTAATATTTTAAATATTTTTGTAGGAAAATTAGGTATTAAAGAAAAAATCACCACAAAAGTAATTCATATTTGACTAATGAGCAATATATTTAATTTTAGACACATACATGGAAAGAAATCGAAGAAGACTATGCTTTCTTCTAATAAATTAAATTCCAAACTAAATTATTCTGACACAAAAATTTACTTGAGATTGGTAATTTTTCAAATATTCATATTTAATAAATCCATTTTAATAAATATAAAAATTAATTAAAAATAATATTTTTCAGATTTAGAAAAAAATAGTAAATTTGTACCACCCCTCAGCAATTCAGAAAAAATATAAGAATATTCAATTCCTCCCGAAAATGTATTTTTGAACAATTGAAAACAATCGGAGAAGATTTTGCTTTATTCTAATAGATTCAAATCCAAACCAAATTATTATGAAACAAAAATGTACTTGACAATTAAAAATTGGG
Organism: Polietes domitor; assembly: GCA_947397865.1. Classification (NCBI taxonomy): domain Eukaryota; kingdom Metazoa; phylum Arthropoda; class Insecta; order Diptera; family Muscidae; genus Polietes; species Polietes domitor. Next base: position 125,862,902 of record OX377622.1, read on the forward strand.
AATTTTTCTAATAATCATTTTTTAATTTTTATAATAGGGCTGTTTTTCTTTAAGCCGGGATAACAAGCTGCGATAACAAAAACGTCAATAAAAATTTAATTTTTTGCTCAAAATAAAAAATTGCCGCCAACTACAATATAAATACATGTATCAAAAAAATATTTTCATTGGATTTATTTGACATAGCCTCGATAACCATAATTTTGACTTACACTGGTAATATCCAGGCTAAGTCAAAAACTTTTAACACAAAGTTATCTTTTCAAAATTTGTTTTAACACACATATTGCATTTGGCGACAATTTTAAAAAAGAATTTTTTATTTTCAGCGAAATTTTAATATTTTATTTAGATTTTTGTTATCGCAACTTAGTTATCCAGTCTTAAAGAAAAACAGCCATAATATAAACATAATATAATAATCTTTTATGATTATAAAATTATAATAATATATAATTTATTTTTAAATCTTTACTAAAATTCTAATTTTCGTTGAAGGTACATTTAATATTTGTAGTGTCATATTGGTATTGGCTACAGATATTCTGAATATAACCTTCATCTAGAAGCGATGGTTAAGAAACACTCGTCAAAAGAATCCTCTACATTTATTCACAGATTTCCTTCAACGAAGACTTGTTGCCTTCATTCTAATAACAAAAATATATTTTAATATTTTAATATTTTTTAAGGATCTTTGTCGTGCGAGGAAAAAACGATAGAATAAAAAAATAAAAAAACATGATTTTATAAATTCTCTTAGAAAGAAGGTAATAAATATTACATTTATCCATGAATATATTTCCTCTGGGTGCTCCGATTTTAATGAATGTTTGAAAACTTTTACTTCTGAATAAAGCAAATAAAGCTGCATTTGATCGAAAGTCAGGAATTTTATCATAAGGTACTTAAAAAAAAATCCGGATGGAAGATAGAAATATAATTTTTGGGTAAATTTCAAACAAATTGCTGCTGGTTTAATATAAAATTACCTAATCTTAATTAGTTTCTTAATTCCATGTAATCTAAAACGTACCTCTTCGATTTGTTAAACTATTTTTTATTAATAGGTGTGAGTGAGTTGCTCGATTAGTTTATGTAGTTACTCTATAACAATTATAAACGTTTACTGTACTCCATTTATACGTGAGCTTTTTCACCGCTTACCTATGTTGGTACGGCATACTATGCGGACGACACAACCCTGATAACATCAAGTGAATTGGCATCAGCTCTACTTAAGAAAATGGAAAAATGATTGACAAGTTGCAATAAATACTTTCGTAAATGGAAAAATGAAATAAAACCAAACAATCATATTTCCCTTTAATAATTCACCGAAAAGAAATCCGTATGGGAAGCTTAAGTTCGGCAACGAGGAAATACAAATAGTCAACGATGGCAAATACCTTGATAGTTTTCTGCTGAGAAATGTTCAAAAGTTATGAAATCACTCTGGCAATTAAAAATATCATCTTTAAAGCAGTTTTAAGAATAATGTTATCAACAAATAATCCAACATAAGTGCCTTAAAATAATTCATAAACTATGTTGGAAATATACCACCGACCTGCTACACAGTAGAAGTGGTTCGAGAAAATGCTAGGCTTTACACTACTCATCTATCAGTCTACTTATCCACTGATAGAACAAATATGTATAACATCTTTCACGTCATTTTAATAATAATATTCGAATGAAGGTTTTCTCTCGAACCCCATTTAAGTAAATTTTTCAAAACCATAATATAAAAACTGATCTCAATTGTTGTATAACTTAGTATAAAATCTCAAAACATGTATATATAAATGAAAAGTTAATAAAGACGAATTTATAAATTGAAAAAACAAAAAAAAAAATAATAACACTGTCCGACAGTCCATATTACACTTGAACCAGATGATATACGTCTGAAGCTCTTATTATGGTTTTATTTGGCGTTTTTATTTGTTTCATTTCCTCATACTGTTTCCCTTTAAAATGACTACGAAGATCCAAAAGATAAAATTTTTCAAAAATTATCTTAAATTCTTTTTGGCACCCTATACTTACATTTAGCATAAAATTTGAAAGATTTTTAACCGATTGTCTTCTCTTCAATTTGACACTAATATCATTATCATAGGATGCGAATATCCAGCAAAAAAAAAATTGGAAGTATACGGAAATAATTAAGCACATTTTAATCGCATCTAAAAAACCAAATTAGCATTTTTCCTGCTTTTGAGGAAGTTCTTTTAAACAACGTCCGAAAAAGGCGATAATATGTTAATATTCCGTAACATTATATGAATAGCATTTTCACAACTGAATGGGAACGACTTTAGTCCGCTTTGCACCCAGAAGGTCTCGGGTTCGAATCTTGGCTCGGGAAAAAATTTTTTTTATATATTTTTTATTATTTTTATAAATAAACAATGTTTAATTTCGTATAATTTTGACAATTTAAAATTTTTGGATTAAATGTAATAAATAATGTACTTAAAATATTTCATATTTTTATTAACTATTGGTACTGCATAATATCAGTAAAATTAAGTAGTGTCAATTTATTTAATATTAAATTTAATTAGTATTCATTTGCTTTATATATTAGTTCATATTAAACAAATATTTTGTTAAGTTCCCAATTGTCAGTTTTACCGAACTAAATGATTTGTGTCAGTTATACAACACTAACAACAGAGGATAGAGTGCCGTAGTAGCAATCAGAAGGTCCGCTGTTTTACATCCGGTAGCTTCGGATTTTTTAAAACAGAAATGGAAACAAGTGAAAAAATGGTTCCTTTACAACACTTAAAAATAACTTTTAAGTCTTTCAAAATTAAGGACATCCCTCCTATGACAACTCCATGTTAAATTCATAGGTGGAAGATCCCAATTTTCACTACTTCCGAATCACAAGATGAACATCTATTTCACTTCTTTGGGTGCTCTCTTTTTGCTGGGTAAGTATTTAAAATAATTTTTGAAAAATTGTGTCCTTTGAAACTTTATAGTCCTGTGAAAGGGCAACAGGATGAGGAAATGAAAAACTAAAAACGCAAATTTACTCAATTTTTCATATATTTTCATATTTATATCATTCGATTCAAGTGTGACGACTTTTTCAAAAATTGTCGTACGGTGTAATTATAAATGTAATTATAGACGAAATTTAAATATGTTTAATAGAAATAATTAAAACAACTTACTTTTAGCTGGCTTCCAAAAAGTTTAGGATGTTCCCGACTGAAATTTTTCTTTGACTAGTTCAGTGCGTTGTCGCAAAATATTTCGAATAAATTATTGTCGATTCGTGATTTATACATTTTTTACGATTTTAGTTTCCCATAAAATTCGCAATTGTCCCGATTTTTGGCCCGATTTGTGTTTGAATAGAACATACAGCAGTCCCATGACCATAGCAATATTCAGTCAATTCTCGTCTGAGTGGTTGGAAATCCTATATTATGGAAATAACTCCATAACATTTGTTCCCCTTGGCCTAGCTTTATAAAGACAGTGTAAGGCGGTTTTTAAATTTACTACAGGATGAAATTATGCGGAAAATTTCCACCCAATTTTTCGCTTATTTTCAAGCTTTCGCAGCAGGCCGAACATAAAATCATCTTTCTACAGCCACATTTCCAACTAAATATATTAAATCTCCAAATATCATTTCATAATTTTACTCATGAATTTACCCTTTTTGCAAATAAATTCCATTCACATCTCTTCTGCTTTTATCACAGTCAAAAGGGCAATATAACTAAAACGGGGAATAAGATTTCGTAAATAATGTCGGGATTTCTTTTGTGAATAATTAAAGTGTTTTGAAATATATTTTATATTTATTGATCAATAATTTCTTATAAATATATTGAAATTGTAATCAATGAAGATTTTATGATAGTCAAAAGGACAACAGATGCGAAATAGGGTCATATGATTTTTGTGGGGATTTCGTAGAATATTTATAGGTTATCCCTAGATTATTATATACATTTTAAAATATATTTAATAACTATTAACCATTAATTATTAATAAATGTATAGGAATTCTAATGAAAGTCTACAACTTTGAGGATGAAAAAATGTATCAGATATTTGACATTTTGTAGCTAGCTCCCCTAGTGTGGGTGCAGGGCGAATATAAAACCAATTGTCTTAAATCCCAACTCCTGCTCTCTTGAATATCCAACAAAAGCAAACCTATTGTTTTAGAACACACATAATTATTGTCATTTTGCTGTGTAACATTATACCAAATAAATTCATATCAATCATACGACCATTATGACCAAGCCCTCAATTCATATTAATCATACGCATTGTAATTAAATTAAGGAAGACCACATGTTTACCAAAACTCCACGCCAACGAAATCCACTGTCCTCGAACCCCTCAAGAAAATTAAATTATTAATTAAATTATTTGCAAAAAATTCTCAAATTTTCCCCATTCCACTTGAATCCCCTATGAATTTTCATCATCATTTTTTGCGATTTCCTTTCTGTCTCGTCTTCTGGTATGTAAATATAATAAAAGTGGGGAAAATTCTTTAAATATGAACCCTCGAACGAAAAAAAAAAACATTTCGCTAACATACACAATTTCGCAATTATCTTTTATCAAATTGGGCCACAACACTTTACCCCTTTGCTTCTTTACCCCGGCAGGGCCACCCCGAGCCCTCCATGAATTTGGCAATGAAAAGAAAATTGAATTTTTTCGCATAAACAACCAGAAAATAATGTTTCTTTGTCATACGTTTGCACTCAATAAACCGAGAAAGCCATAGAACTAAACATTTTTGCGAACATTATAATTTCACAAATAAAGACATTGCCAAGAGGGTGAAGGGGGGAGAGGGTACTGAACAGAATGATGGCAGGGACATTAACGACGCGCTGGAGAAAAATAATAGCAACAAATATGACAAAAGCAAGTTGAGGAAAACCTAGCAAACGAAAGGGTTGTCTGTATTGTCATAGTGGAACTTCTTCGAGCAGAGGTGGGCCATACCCCAAGTAGATGGCAAAATAAACGTAAATGTCTAGTGTTGCTGGCATGTTGATATTATGGAAAATATTTCCATGTGTTAGACAGTAGGCAACAAGAAGGTACAGTGTTGGACGAGAGGCAGACAAGGTCTGCGTGAGTCAATGATGCTGACGATGGTATTGCACATTGGTGTCCAGTAGGAAAAATATGGCAACAATTATAGTGAATTATATCGAAAAAATCGTTTATTTAATTTTATTAATCTTTATTTTCAGTTTTTCTTATGAAGTCCACACTTTTATGAATAAATGCATTCATAGTTTGGAGGATTTTATGACAGTCAAAAGGACAACAATGCTATATTAGGGACTGCCGATTTTGTATTGATTTCGTAATATATTTTGGAGGTTTTTTGGGGACATTCTAAATATTTTAAAACATATTTAATATTTATTGACCAATAACTTCTTATAAATATATAGAAATTGTAATGAATGCAAAACTTTATATTAGTCAACAGGACAGGAAGGATTTTGTGGGAATTTCTTAAACTCTTTTAGGGATTTTTGGGCAAGTTCAGAGTACTTCGAAGAATATTTAATTAAATATTCACCAAATCTTATTAATATATATAGAAATTCTAATGAAATTCCTGGATATCAATATGTACAGATTGTGACAAGGGTAAGTTATTCCTGAAATTCTTCCAATTCCACGTGCAAAATTTATTGAATTTTTTCATTAAAACAATGTATCAGGTATTTGGTACCCTGTAACTCGTCGGGAGTGGGAGCAGGGCGAACATACAATTAATTTTCCAAAACCTCAACTCGTGCTCTTTTTAATTGATCAAGCATAGCAAACCTTTAGTTTTAGAAATCACATTATTATGGTGATTTCTTGAGTGATAACTTAAATAACCAAATAACTTAATATCAATCATACGCCCGCTATGACCAAGCATTGAATTCATACGCGTTGCAATTAAATTAAACAAGTAAAAACGGCGTTAGGTTCGGCCGGGCCGAACTTTTTATACGCTCCACCATGGATTGCATTCCACAGAGGTTGTCGGTTTTCATAGAAGTGCAGTATTATTACAGGAAACAAACAAAGAAATACAAATATTGAAAAAAATAATTTTATAAATAAATATAATATTTTAATTATTTCAAACCATTATTTATTTCAAATCAAAAAATAAATATTCTTATTTTTATTTTTTCAAAAAGCTTAAATACCATAAATATTGGTAGATAGTGGGTGCTGCAGTTGGTTGTATTTCCGTTATATTTTAATTCCAAAAGTACAAACTTTGAAAATCCATTATCAGACGTACGTAGTGAAAAATAACCTATCTTCATGATTCAAACAATTTTTGTCGTAAAAGAAAAGGTACGAATTTGGAAAAAAAACTTTCTATTTTGCGTGTATATACAGTCAGAGGAATGTATACACCGAATTCCATGATTCCAGCTGCGCCCATTTGGTTGTTACCATTTTTACCCCCTCGACGTTTCTACACAATTAGAATTTCATCATTCTAGCTGTAGTCGTTTAGTTGGTACTATTTTTATCCGTCTGTACCATTGTATCCCTTGAAAGTACGGATTTCGAAAAATCCGTTTATTTTCCGCGTCTACGCAGTCAGAGGAAAGTATACTCCGAATTGCATGACTCCAGCTGCGGTCATTTGATTGGTACTATTTTTATCCCCTTTTTTCATTTTTACCCCAAAAAGTACGAATTTCGAAAAATCAGTTTATTTTCCGTGTCTACACAGTCAGAGGAATGTATACTCCGAAATTCATGACTCTAGCTGCGGTCATTTGATTGGTACTATTTTTATCCCATTTTTTCATTTTTACCCCAAAAAGTACGAATTTTGAAAAATCCGTGTATTTTACTTGTCTATGCAATCAGAGGAATGTATACACCGAATTTCATTATTCTAGGTACAGCCGTTTGGTTGGTACCATTTTTATCCCTCTATTCCCATTTTCCCCTTAAAAGTACGAATTTGGAAAAAAATACTTTTATATTATGTATCTACTCAGTTAGAGGAATGTACACACCGAATTTCACACCCTACAAATAAGAATCACTTTATGGTGCACTTTTTTGATATAAGTGGAATGCGCATACCAAATATCAAGCAAATATAAACAGACATATTCAAAAAAAAAACATGCTTAAATACGCTAAAATATTAGGGATTATTATGGGTATTTTTAGTCCTTGTGAGGGAAAAAAATTTTACCTTTAGGCCGATTTCGCCCCATTTCAATCCCAACCGATCTTCGACTATAAGACGCATTTATGGAAAACTTGAACGTTCTAGCTCCTTTCGTTTAGATGCTAGCGTGCTTTCAACAGACGGACGGACATGCTTAGAATTTTATGACGATCAAGAATATATATACTTTATAGGTTCTCAGGTCGATATTTCAATGTGTTACAAACGGAATGACAAAGTTAGTATACCCTCATCCAGGAGGTGGAGGGTATTTGTTGGGTACACACATTTTTATCATGGAGAGTGAAAAATATATTTGTTTTTATACCCTCCAGGATGGTGGTCTGTTGAAAGCACAATAGCGGCCGAACGAAATGAGCTAGGAGGTTCAAATTTTTCCTAAATGTGTCTTATAGTTGCAGATCGGTTGGGATTGAAAGTGGTCGAAATCGGCCATGAGGGAAAATATTTCATTGTCCTTTTGCTCGTAGCACGTCTACTTTAGAAGATATGAAGGTTTGAAGTTTTGAAAATAGATTTTAGTTTTTTGGCCCGAAAAAAGTGATCACAGATTATTGTCCTTTTGCTCGTAGCACGTCTAGTTTAGAAGATATGAAGGTTTGAAGTTTTGAAAATAGATTCTAGTTTTTTGGCCCGAAAACAGTGATCACAGATTATTGTCCTTTTGCTCGTAGCACGTCTAGTTTAGAAGATATGAAGGTTTAAAGTTTCGAAAATAGATTTTAGTTTTTTGGCCCGAAAAAAGTGATCACAGATTATTGTCCTTTTGCTCGTAGCACGTCTAGTTTAGAAGATCTGAAGGTTTAAAGTTTTGAAAATAGATTTTAGTTTAGTTTAGAAGATATGAAGGTTTAAAGTTTTGAAAATAGATTTTAGTTTTTTGGCCCCAAAAAAGTGATCACAGATTATTGTCCTTTTGCTCGTAGCACGTCTAGTTTAGAAGATATGAAGGTTTAAAGTTTTGAAAATAGATTTTAGTTTTTTGGCCCGAAAAAAGTGATCACAGGTTATTGTCATTTTGCTCGTAGCACGTCTAGTTTAGAAGATATGAAGGTTTAAAGTTTTGAAAACAGATTTTAGTTTAGTTTAGAAGATATGAAGGTTTAAAGTTTTGAAAATAGATTTTAGTTTTTTGGCCCCAAAAAAGTGATCACAGATTATTGTCCTTTTGCTCGTAGCACGTCTAGTTTAGAAGATATGAAGGTTTAAAGTTTTGAAAATAGATTTTAGTTTTTTGGCCCGAAAAAAGTGATCACAGGTTATTGTCATTTTGCTCGTAGCACGTCTAGTTTAGAAGATATGAAGGTTTAAAGTTTTGAAAATAGATTTTAGTTTTTTGGCCCGAAAAAAAGTGATCACAGATTATTGTCCTTTTGCTCGTAGCACGTCTAGTTTAGAAGATATGAAGGTTTGAAGTTTTGAAAATAGATTTTAGTTTTTTGGCCCGAAAAAAGTGATCACAGATTAGTCCTTTTGCTCGTAGCACGTCTAGTTTAGAAGATATGAAGGTTTGAAGTTTTGAAAATAGATTTTAATTTTTTGGCCCGAAAAAAGTGACCACAGATTATTGTCCTTTTGCTCGTAGCACGTCTACTTTAGAAGATATGAAGGTTTGAAGTTTTGAAAAAAGTGATCACAGATTATTGTCCTTTTGCTCGTAGCACGTCTAGTTTAGAAGATATGAAGGTTTCAAGTTTTGAAAACAGATTTTTGTTTTTTGGCCCGAAAAAAGTGATCACAGATTATTGTCCTTTTGCTCGTAGCACGTCTAGTTTAGAAGATATGAAGGTTTAAAGTTTTGAAAATAGATTTTAATTTTTTGGCCCGAAAAAAGTGATCACAGATTATTGTCCTTTTGCTCGTAGCACGTCTACTTTAGAAGATATGAAGGTTTGAAGTTTTGAAAATAGATTTTAATTTTTTGAAATAAAATTTTAATTTTTTGGCCCGAAAAAAGTGATCACAGATTATTGTCCTTTTGCTCGTAGCACGTCTAGTTTAGAAGAAGTTTTGAAAATAGATTTTAGTTTAGTTTAGAAGATATGAAGGTTTAAAGTTTTGAAAATAGATTTTAGTTTTTTGGCCCGAAAAAAGTGATCACAGATTATTGTCCTTTTGCTCGTAGCACGTCTAGTTTAGAAGATATGAAGGTTTAAAGTTTTGAAAACAGATTTTAGTTTAGTTTAGAAGATATGAAGGTTTAAAGTTTTGAAAATAGATTTTAGTTTTTTGGCCCCAAAAAAGTGATCACAGATTATTGTCCTTTTGCTCGTAGCACGTCTAGTTTAGAAGATATGAAGGTTTAAAGTTTTGAAAATAGATTTTAGTTTTTTGGCCCGAAAAAAGTGATCACAGGTTATTGTCATTTTGCTCGTAGCACGTCTAGTTTAGAAGATATGAAGGTTTAAAGTTTTGAAAATAGATTTTAGTTTTTTGGCCCGAAAAAAAGTGATCACAGATTATTGTCCTTTTGCTCGTAGCACGTCTAGTTTAGAAGATATGAAGGTTTGAAGTTTTGAAAATAGATTTTAGTTTTTTGGCCCGAAAAAAGTGATCACAGATTAGTCCTTTTGCTCGTAGCACGTCTAGTTTAGAAGATATGAAGGTTTGAAGTTTTGAAAATAGATTTTAATTTTTTGGCCCGAAAAAAGTGACCACAGATTATTGTCCTTTTGCTCGTAGCACGTCTACTTTAGAAGATATGAAGGTTTGAAGTTTTGAAAAAAGTGATCACAGATTATTGTCCTTTTGCTCGTAGCACGTCTAGTTTAGAAGATATGAAGGTTTGAAGTTTTGAAAACAGATTTTTGTTTTTTGGCCCGAAAAAAGTGATCACAGATTATTGTCCTTTTGCTCGTAGCACGTCTAGTTTAGAAGATATGAAGGTTTAAAGTTTTGAAAATAGATTTTAATTTTTTGGCCCGAAAAAAGTGATCACAGATTATTGTCCTTTTGCTCGTAGCACGTCTACTTTAGAAGATATGAAGGTTTGAAGTTTTGAAAATAGATTTTAATTTTTTGAAATAAAATTTTAATTTTTTGGCCCGAAAAAAGTGATCACAGATTATTGTCCTTTTGCTCGTAGCACGTCTAGTTTAGAAGAAGTTTTGAAAATAGATTTTAATTTTTTGGCCCGAAAAAAGTGATCACAGATTATTGTCCTTTTGCTCGTAGCACGTCTAGTTTAGAAGATATGAAGGTTTGAAGTTTTGAAAACAGATTTTTGTTTTTTGGCCCAAAAAAGTGATGACAGATTATTGTCCTTTTGCTCGTAGCACGTCTAGTTTAGAAGATATGACGGTTTGAAGTTTTGCAAATTGATTTTAATTTTTTGGCCCGAAAAAAGTGATCACAGATTATTGTCCTTTTGCTCGTAGCACGTCTAGTTTAGAAGATATGAAGGTTTGAAGTTTTGAAAATAGATTTTAATTTTTTGAAATAAAATTTTAATTTTTTTGCCCGAAAAAAGTGATCACAGATTATTGTCCTTTTGCTCGTAGCACGTCTAGTTTAGAAGATATGAAGGTTTAAAGTTTTGAAAATAGATTTTAGTTTTTTGGCCCGAAAAAAGTGATCACAGATTATTGTCCTTTTGCTCGTAGCACGTCTAGTTTAGAAGATATGAAGGTTTAAAGTTTTGAAAATAGATTTTAGTTTTTTTGGCACGAAAAAAGTGATCACAGATTATTGTCCTTTTGCTCGTAGCACGTCTAAGCCGATCCGTATACTTAAAGGTAGGTCTAGCTCAATTATATCTTGGTGTTACAAACATTTGGCGCGAAACTAACTTAGTCCACGAAGTGGTGTGGGTAAAAAAGCTAAAAGAATAATTTAGTAAATAATTTCTTGTTTAAGTACCCAGATTTATTGTTGTTCGTATGTATAGTTGGTCTGCTATGTTGTATGTGTTGTCATTTATTTTGGTTTAAGACCAAAGGTTGTGCTGAAGTCTTCAGCAGAACCCAAAATTAGCAAAAAGGCAAAGTGAGACCTTTATTGTTGCAGCTAAAAGTTGACTGCGCACTTTCGATGGGCGCTACCCAATCTCGTCAGAACTTTCGCAACGAATGTATGTCTTTGGGTTGATATTAGTACCAGCGGTCACATATGACAAATGAGAAGCGCTGATAAACAAAATATTCCACCGAACTAAGTCGACACACTAAAAATCTCACTTTGCCAATTCAATGTTATGCATGTGCTCGCATCGCTCGCAACAATGCAAAGGTTGTTGCGGAACGGTATGTCCCGTCTCCACTGTACCTCGTGTGTATTGTTGTTGTTTGTATGTATATTTATTTAAATTTATTTATAATTATTATATCTATGGATTTCTTTTGTGCGGAGAGTTAGAGTGAAATTAGACGTAGAATATTTTTTTGATTCCTACCACCCCCTAAATTATTATGTTATGTTTGGTAGTTTAGCTCCAGTTCGAAAAAAGAAAGAAATTTATAGTAAAATACATTTTAAGTTTTATTATTATTTCTAGCATTGAGGTTTCAGTTTTGATGTATTCAGAATTTTGTGGAATATTTTGACTCGTTAATTCCCAGTTTTAGGGGAGTTTTTTACCCTTTGGCACAAAAGAGACCATAAAGAAACCATATAGAAGAGATGGAGGGTTAAAATATTCCGCAAAAATGTAGTATTGTTGAACATATCCTATACTTAGAATGTTAGGATCACAAGGTTTCCTATGCCGATTCATCACATCAGAATGTGCACAGAGGTGAAATATTGTCACCCCTCTAAAATGACCAGCAAGCATAACTTTCAAAACGCCGATACAAATATATCTTTTTTACCCCATCATTCAGACTCTTTTGTCTTTTGTAAAGCTGATATATCATGTTGTATATAGTTATTTAGTTAGTACTGGTTTCCATTAAATAATAGATAAGACTTCCAAAATCGAAAACAATTTTCATATAATTTTGAATCAATTAGAAATGCATATAAATGGGGGGTAGGCGTGGTTGTGTGCGGATTTAATCAAAAACTGAATTTTAATTTAATTTGACAATTTGCGAAATGTGTGCGATTCGAATTCCTTCGAATTTTTGTCGCACTTTTTGTTAAAGCATTCCACTGTGCATCGCTGTTAATGCTCTCTAAGCATCACGAGGGAGTTTCTATTTTTTGTTCGTTTTGATATTTCACATTCTGTCACAGGAAAGATGACAATGATGACAACTCACACGATGACACACCAGATATGAGAATCAGTTTGCCGTGAATGCTGCGTATGTGCGAGAGAGTGGGTGTGAATGAATGACTGAATGTGATGTGCGATATTGTGATGCGTCATTGATGATAGGTACCTTAAAGTGGGTCAGACCAAAACTTTTTCACCGATCTTATCAAAAAGAACATAAAACGTGATTCTGATGCATAAAATCAAAACCACAAATTATTTTTATGAATAATTCTTATTTTTTAATTTTTAACTAAAATTTCCATTTTTGTCGAAGGTCCCTTTAATGTTTCTACTATCGTTTTGGAAGTATAAGACCAATCAAGCCCTGTTAATTATGATGGCTTCAAATGCTTTTATCTTTCTTTTCATCTTCATTGGTTCAAAAAATGGAGACAAAATTGATTTATGGTGGCACGTAAAGATTATAAAAAATATTCTAAACATTAAAGCTTTTAGTTTCTCAGATCGAAATTTCAAATGTAATGGCAAAATTAGTATATCCCCATCTAATGGTTGAGGGTATAAAAACCATACCTTTACAAAAGGCCGCCGCGAGAAGTCTATTTTTATTACTTTTTATCATGTTTTTGATATCTTCCTCTGACCCACTTCAATGTACCTACATTCGCCTGAATGCCAGTATGTGTAGGCAGGCGACGCTAGCAGCAAGGACAACAAACAATGGCATTCAGTCAGTCAAAGGAAAGACAAGAAAAATGAGTGAAAAGAAACGCAATTTTCTCCCCACTTAAATGTCAAATGCTAACAATCAAAATTTAATGTTTACACACTGTCATACTCGTAACCGGAGTTATGATGATGTCCTTGTTTACAGATCACCGTGTTTGTGGTTGATTGTAGTGCGGTGTCGTTGTTATTCTTACGGTCGTGTACACGTGCAGCAACAGGGTGATAATATACTTGGTGGAGGTTGAGAAGATTTTCTTGCGACCACTATTACCATTGGATGACATTTATAAATTGTGTGACTTCATGTTGCAATTTCGCCGGACTGCCTATTCATGGGCTACTTTCCCACATCAGGAGAGACCTAATCAGTGTGTGGGTTTAGTTTAAGATGCACTTGAAGTAGTCTTAACATTGATTAACATTGAAATTCTTATTAAATTTTTTTAATTTTAATATATAGAAAAAAATGTGGCCTGGCCATAACGAGAAAATGGGAAAAATTATGCTTTTAGGCCTTTGAAGGACCTATCGAATGTTATAAACACTTTGTCAGAAATTTTCAGGTTAATTCCCAAATACGACGGAGGGGCGGACTAAGAAAGGGTTTTTCGAAATTCGTAAAATGGGATAGAAAGCGATAAACATCGAACCTTCGTCCGCACTTAACGGCAGTAGCTAGAAGTATGAAATTCGGTGTGTGCCTCACTCTTACCATGCAGACACTCGACATAAAGGGATTTTTTGGAATTTGTACTTTTAAGGAAGAAAAGACAAAAAGGGATAAAAATGGTACCATCCAAAGTATTGCAGCTACAATTGTGAAATTCGGCGTGTAAATTCCTCTAACCATGTAGACGTGCAACATAAATGAATTTTTCAAAATTTGTACCTTTAAGGGAGGAAATAGGCAAAAAGGGTTAAGAATTGTTCCAATTTAAGTATTGGAGCTATATTCGTGAAAATCGGTATTTACATTTCTCTGACAACGTAGACTTGCAACTTAAATGGATTTTTCGAAATTTGTAATTTGTACTTTTAAGGGGAGAGCGAGACAAAAAGGGATATAAATCGTACCAATGAAGTATTACAACTAGAATCGTGAAATTTGGCATGTAAATTCCTCTGACCATGTTGAAGCGCAGTAAAATCGGATTGTTCGAAATTTGTAACTTTTAAAGGGGTGGGCGGGACAAAAAGGGATAAAAGTGGTACCAATTTAAGTATTGCAGTTATAGTCGTGCTATTTTGTGTGTAAATTCCTCTGATCACGTAGAAGAGCACTATAAATGGATTTTTCGAAATTTGTACTTTTAAGAGGGAAGCGGTACAAAACCGAATAAATAACAAGTAAATAGGCGTTAAGTTCGGCTGGTCTGAATCTTATATACCCTCCACCACGGAGAGCATTCTACAGAAATTAGTTGCTGTCGACTTTGCATAGAAGTGCGGAACCACATTAGGAAAATGTTGATTTTTTATTATTTTATTACTATATTTCTTTACTATTTCAAACTATGACGCATTTTATTTTTATACACTCCACGAGAATATTATGTCTTTGTGCATTTGTTTGTAACACCCAAAAGGTAGGGAGATAGACCCATTGTTAATTATACCGATCGACTTAGAATCACTTTTTGAATCGATTTAGCAATGTCCATCATTTCTTGTAATCAGGGTACAGGTCGTAGTTGCACAACGAAGTTTTTCGGCACAAGGACAAACGCTATTTAATTTGAAGAAAATCGATTCGATTTTTCAGATTTCACTCCCGTTTTGACTTTTTCCACACTATAAACCGCATATTTTAAAAGATTTTCTTCAAATCTAGCAAAAAACCTTATATTTCAACTGGAAACACCCATGGTGAAAATGGTGCAGATCGGTTCAGATTTCGCTCCTAATTTGACTTTTTCCGCTCTAGAAACAACATATTTTATCAGATTGTTTTCAAATTTGCCAAAACATCTTATATTTAAACTAGGAACACCTGTGGTGAAAATAGGTCAGATCGGTTCAGATTTATATATAGCTCCCATACAAATTTCGCTCCCGGATTGACATTTTCCGACCCAGAAACCACTTATTTTCAGAGAATTTCTTCAAATTGATCATAACACGTTATACTTGAACTAGAAGAACATATTGTTTAAGTGGGTCACATTCCATGCCCCGATACAAATATTCTTCACGATTTGACAAATTGGGTCAGGTCATAGCAGCCTATGATTAGGAAATATACAAAAATTCTTCCCGTTTTCAATTTTCTAATAATATCATACTGAATAATGAATATCATACTGAATTTCATGATTCTAGCTACAGCCGTTTGCTTGATACAAATTTTATCCCGTTTTGGTCCTCAAGGTACGAATATCGAAATATAATTTTAATTTGTAGCATTAACACCATCAGAGCTAGGTATACATCGAATTCCACTATTCTGCCTGCTTCCGTTTGTTTGGTACCTTTTTTATCCCTTTTTGCCCCATTTTCTGCCTAAAAGTATAAATTTCGAAAAATTCCTTTATGTTTCACGTCTATGTAGTCAAACGAATGCATACACCGAATTATGTGATTTCAATTTCAGCGGTTTGGTTGGTACCATTTTTATCCCTCTATTCCCATTTTACATCTTTAAAGTACGAATTTGGAAAAAATTCTTTCATATTATGTATCTACTCAATTAGAGGAATTTACGCACCGAATTTCGTGTTTCTAGCTGTTGTCGTTTGATAGGTACCATTTTTATCCCTGTTTGTCCCACTTCACCCCCTGCGAATAAAAATCACTTTATGTTGCACGTTCTTGTTATAGGGGGAATGCGCATACCCAATATTAAGTAAGTACAAGCTGACATATTGAAAAAATATGCTTAAATACTCGAAAATATTAGGTATTATTATGGGTATTTTTAGTCCTTGTAAGAGAAACATTTTTCCTTTGGGCCGTTTTCGCCCACTTTCAATCCCAACCTATCTAGGACTATAAGAGGCATTTGTGGAAACTTTGGACGTCCTAGTTCCTTTCGTTTAGATGCTAGCGTGCTTTCAACAGACGGACTAGATCATCTTAGAATTTTAAGACGATCAAGAATATATATATATGTATATATATATACACTTTATAGGGTCCCATGTCAATATTTCATGGTGTTACAAACGGAATGATAAAGTTAGTATACCCCCATGATAAAGTTAGTATAACCCCATCCTTTTTATTTTTTATTTCCGCAGGATATATATCTTTTAGACTTTTTTTCTTGTTTTTCGGAATTTTTCTAGCGCAAAATATACTCACAATAGTGATACTATGGAAAGAAAATAAAATTCAAATTAAAAACAAGGAAAAAACTTAATAATAAATATTTAGTTTCGGAATTAGGCCGCAACATTTAGTTGTTATTTATCAGACGCAATATTTTTCCGAAACTGAGCGTAATAATCTTCGCCTTATCATATTAAGGGCGCCCCTTCAATCAATTGATTAAATAGGTTCATTTCCCGCAGACTATGTATCAGTTTCTAGCATGAGTAAGATTAATAACAACGATTAGTTTAACATCGCAACATTAACTCCCACATCGTAATAAGATATGGCCAAATATATCAAAATCATATCATATCTCTGTGAAACAAAATCCTTAAGATTTTCGAAACCAATTTCCTCCAGAAGGTTCCCCCATGCTTTTCACTTTATTTATTTGCATAATGCATGATAACGCATTTATTAATGACATCATCAGTTCTTTTGACACGGCGAGAATTCATCCAATGCCTATACCGATGCCAAGAGAACACCCTCCCGCAGATGATTGGCAAAAGTGTGATTGCAATGATAAGAACGGAAAGCTCAAAATGTTCAATGGCACTTAATGTCTTGACAAGGGAAAACACACAAAACCATTTCTGATTTTTTGATTTTCTTGCCACACCAATCCATCCATAGGAAATATGACATCTTCACTGGCGGCTGTGCCCAGGAAGACTAGAAAAATCAACATACATACAGATATAAATATGAATTTATCATTTCCAAACTCAATATAAAGTGTTGTTGTTGTTTCTTTCACGCTATTTGTTTTGCTGGAGTACCCCCCAGAATACCTGCATAAATCTTGTTGCCTTTATTTCGTGTCCTCCTCCCACTTCAAACGCTGTTGCTCTGTATGGCGGTTTGATGACATGACACGTGTCATGTGACTATGAAAATGTCACACAAAAATGATTGTACACAAATCAAATAATATTTGATATGTTTATGACAACAACGATGACAATTTGTTACAGCCCGTCTAGAGTCGACTGTCGCGACAGCCAGTACTGCTGTGAGGGATGTTGTTGGTGGCGTTGCATCATCATAGAGCATCTTGAGTGGCAGCGGTGGCGGTCTCAGATTTACTCCTCAAATAAATTGCAAAAGGGGGGGATTTTAAGGATATTATAATCAATTTGTTCTGTGGCCTTATGAATGCTCCACAATATATTAGGTGTGAAATAGAAACAACCCTTTTGTGGGGGAAACTCTATTTAAAAACTCAATCAACAGGCATGATTGGAAAAAATTTTCCATTAAACGGCACTCTTGTTTAGTCTGAGGCAAAAGAAAGGATTAATGATTGAAAATCCTTCTTCCCTTTCTAGCAGAGTATAAGGACCTAGTCCTCGATGGGTATTTCCTCTATCCAAAGTTGAAAATGATGAAGTTGAATTGATGTCTGATGCGTATGTTAGAGGACTTAAGATCATTCCACAAGGATGGTTGAGATATAAAATAATCTCTTTTATCATAATGGACCTATTCTAGTCCAAGGCAAAAAAATTTTGAAATTTGTTTAAATTTTGCTTTTCATCGGGGATAGATTCACTATTTAGGTAATCTCACTTATTACAACATAATTATACATAGATTTTATTTGCAGATATGATTAGTTGTCCTCATTATGATGACAACTATATATGGGGCATTCCACTACAAATCGGACAGTTCAAAAAAATATATTTTTGATTTCCTCCATTTTTTACATTTTTTAGTACTCATTAAAAAAACACCCCCTGGCACACTTTGAGTTTTTTTTTTTTGATTACTCCAAGCCTCAAAATTTACAGAGTAAATAGATGTTTAAATAAAAATTTCTGCGAGAAAATCGAAGCGTACAAACAATTAAAAAAATAAAGTTTAAAATAATTTTTGGTTTTCCAAATATTCAAAAAATAAAAAAAAATAATTATTGTAGGCACACATTCAACCAAGCCTCAAAATTTACAGAATAAATAGATGTTTAAATAAAAAAATGTGTTGTCATTTATTTTGGTTTAAGACCAAAGGTTGTGCTGATGTCTTCAGCAGAACCCAAAATTAGCAAAAAGGCAAAGTGAGACCTTTATTGTTGCAGCTAAAAGTTGACTGCGCAGTTTCCATGGGCGCTACCCCATCTCGTCAGAACTTTCGCAACAAATGTATGTCTTTGACTTAAATCAGGGTTCATATTAGTACCAGCGGTCACATATTTCAAATGAGAAGCGCTGATAAACAAAATATTCCACCGAACTAAGTCGACACACTAAAAATCTCACTTTGCCAACTCAATGTTATGCATGTGCTCGCATCGTTCGCAACAATGCAAAGGATGTTGTTGTACGGTATGTCCCGTATTCACTGTACCTCGTGTGTATTGTTGTTGTTTGTATGTATAGTTGGTCTGTTATGTTGTATGTTTATGTTTTGGTTTAAGACCAAAGGTTGTGCTGAAGTCTTGAACAGAACCCAAAATTAGCAAAAAGACTTCAGCACAACCTTTGGTCTTAAACCAAAATAAATGACAACACATACAACATAACAGACCAACTATACATACAAACAACATAAAAAAATGTTTAGAAAGTCGAAGAGTACAAACAATTAAAAATTAAAGTTTTAATTTACAGAATCAAAATTTGTATACAAAAACATTGTGAATATTTTTTCACTATTTTTTTCTGAAAGAACTTCAAAATACTAAAAAAATAATATCCAATTCGGTCCATTATTGACGAAGTTATGACCAAAAGACTGAAAAAGAACTACTATTTTCCAATTTACAAAAAGCTATATCTTTTTAACGAGCAATCAAAAAAAAACTCAAAGTACCCTGGCATACTTTGAGTTTTTTTTGATTGCTCGTTAAAAAGTGGTGTTTTTTTGTGAGTACGAATTTAAAAAAATGGAGGAAATCAAAAATATATTTTTTTAACTGTCCGATTTGTCGTGGAATGTCCCAAATATAGGAAAAAAATTTAAATTATATATGTTTTATTTTATTTTAAATTTTCTGAATTTGTTGTGCTCGGATTTTTTCGAACTCGTTGCCTATTGTACTTACATCGCATGACTCCGACTTTTTCTGAAAATCTCATGAAACATTCTGTATTCAAAATATTTGACACTTGTTTTAGAAAAATCTCCTAATTTTTTGCAGATCTTAAGCATTTGAAGTGCCTTTCAAGCGAGCTACAACGGAAATCTAATCCAAAATATGGAAGTTACTGCGAATTTTGTAAGAAATCACTTAAATTAAAAACAAGTAAACAAATATTCTTATATTTATATTTTCAAAAATGCTTAAATACCATAAATATTGGTAGATAGTGAATGCTACAGTTGCTTGTATTTTCATTCTATTTTAATTTCAAAAATAAAAATTTGGAAAATTCATTATCTCACGTACATAGTGCAAAATAACCTAACTTCACGATTCAAACAATTTTTGCCTCAAAAATGTAAAAACGTATGAATTTTGAATGATCTTTTTAGTTTACGTGTCTATGCATTCAGAGGATTGTATACATAGAATACCATGGATTCTTGTTGCGGCGATTTGGTTGGTATCATTTTGTATCCCCTTTTTCCTATTTTACCCATTAAAAGTATGAATTTCTAAAATCACTTTATTTTACATGTCTACACAATTATAGGGATATACACACCGAATTTTATCATTCTAGCTGTAGTCGTTTAATTGGTACTATTTTTATCCCTCTGTACGCATTGTATCCATTGAAAGTGCGAATTTTGAAAAACAATGCATTCTATTGAATATAGATGCCAGGACAATATCCCAGTTCAAATCAAATATTGATTACAGACCAAAAAATACAAACAGAAAAACTAAAAAAAACTTTTATTTTTCGTGTATACGCAGTCAGAGGAATGTATACTCCGAATTTCATTATCCTAGGTGCAGCCGTTTGGTTGGTACCATTTTTATCCCGCTCCTCGCATTTAACACTTAAAAGTACGAATTTGGAAAAAATACTTTTATATTATTTATCTACTCAATTAGAGGAATGTACGTACCGAATTCCGTGTTTCTAGCTGCTGTCGTTTGATATGTACCATTATCCCTTTTGCCCCATTTCATCCCCTACGGTGCACGTTTTGTTATAGGGGGAATCCGCATACCCAATATCAAGTAAGTACAAGCTGACATATTGAATACAACATGCCTAAATACTCTAAAATATTTGAGATTATAATGGGTATTTTTAGTCCTTGTGAGGGAAAAAATTTTCCCTTTGCGCCGATTTCGACCAGTTTCAATCCCAACCGATCTACGACTATAAGACGTATTTGTGCAAAATTCGGACCTCCTAGCTCCTTTCGTTTAGATGCTAGCTTGCTTTCAACAGACGAACGGACGGACATGGCTAGATCGTCTTAGAATTTTATGACGATCAACAATATACATACTTTATAGGGTCTCAGGTCGATATTTCAAGGTGTTACAAACAGAATGACAAAGTTAGTATACTCATATCCTGGTGGTGGAGGGTATAAAAAGATCTATGAATACAGATATACGAAAGAAACTTTGGAATTTTTAAAATTTCGCCATTCGTCTTTTATGACAAGTAACGAAAGGCCAAAGTAGGGCGGGACCGACCAAATCACACACTCCACTTTCAATCCAAGTACAATTCAATTCGGTAAAAATTGAAAACGGGAAGAATTTTTGTATGTTTCCTAATCATAGGCTAATATAACCTGGTGCAATTTGTCAAATAGAGAAGATTATTTGTATTGGGGCTATATCCAAACATGGAATGAAGTGACCCACATACACAATAGGTTCTTCCAGTTCAAGTATAACGTGGTATGCTCAATTTGAACAAATTTGGTGAAAATACGCAGTTTCTGGGGCGAAAAAGTCAATACGGCTTCGAAATTTGTATGGGAACTATATGTAAATCTGAACCGATCTGACTCATTTCCACCATGGGTATTTCTAGTTGAAATATAAGATATTTTGCAAGATTTAAAGAAGATCCGTTAAAATATGTGGTTTCTGGAGCGGAAAAAGTCAAATTGGGAGCTAAATTTGTATGGGAGCTATATAAATCTGAACCGATCTAACACATTTTTACCACAGGTGTTTCTAATTGATGTTTTGGCAATTTAGAAGAAAATCTGTTAAAATATGTGATATCTAGAGTGAAGAGAGTCAAATGTGGAGTAAAATTCGTATAGGGGCTACATCTAAATCTGAACCGATTTTCTTCAATGTTTCGTTTAGTTCTGGCTACAATTGCGACCTGTATCGTGATTACAAGAATAGATGGACAGACAGACGGACATTGTTAAATCGATTCACAGAGTGATTCTAAGTCGATCGGTATAATTAACAATGGGTCTATCTCGCTTCCTATTGGGTGTTACACACAAATGCACAAAGACATAATTCTCTCGTGGAGTGTATAAAAATATGTTCCCTAAATATTCCCTACATTTACAAATAAAGGGTGTTTTTTTAAAAAGCTATAGGAAAGCTTTAAAAAAACACATAAAATTCAGAAAAATGTATGAAATCTTTATTTGAATCGATAGTACGGTCCATATAATTTAATGTTTGAAGATTATTTCATGCAAATGTTGACCTTGACTGCGCCTCAAATGGTCAATCCGCTTAGTCCAAATTTGGCATTTCCACGTTTTTGAGTAACAGAGGCCCAATTGCTGCGAACGGCGACGAATCGATAATTGATGGTCATCATTAACACTAGCCGATACAGCTGCGATATTTTCTTCATTTCGCACTCTACGTAAGCGTGTTGGTGGTTTAATGTCCAACAATGTAAACTTTGTTGCGAAATTTAGTCACAATAGCCCGAATAGCCGCTTCAGTGGGTCGATTAAACTGACCAAAAAATGGAAGCGCGCGATGAACTTTCTTAACAGAGCACGCATTTTGATAATAAAATTCAATAATTTGCAAGCGTTGTTCGTTTGTAAGACAATTCATGGTTAAATTATAGACCAAACTGAAGATGTTTGACAGTGAAACAAAACACGAAACGTGCGTCAGCTGTTTTAACCAGTGTTGCCAAAAAGATAATAGCTAAAAATCACCCTTTATGTATACACCGAGGACTTAGTTAATCATTGTAAAAACAATACTATGCTTATAGCTGCAAACATCGATTTAATCAGAGAAATGATAAAACCTTCCCAGCCAAAAATAAAGCAAAATTACTCTGTAAGTGTATTTTGGGAAATTGTATTAAGACATACTTTAGGGATGTAAGGTTCTATGACATGCTAGCTAAAATTTAAGTTGAAAAGTTATGCCTAAAATTATACCTTAAAAAATACTGCAGATCGGCTGCTTTGAATGAAGATACCTATTGCAATTACAGGGTTCCTTGGAATGATTGATTAACTAACTGAAAACTAAGAGTCATCACACATTGATTTTTAGCATATGTTGAGTTGATATATTAAGTTTTATTTATTTATTTTGTTATAAGAACTAATTATCTTGGATTTTGAAAATGTAAAAATAAATGATTGGAACTGGTATATTTTCCTGGCTCAAGACCATTTTATAACTATATTTTGTAGAGAGCAAATTTATTTACAAATGGCATGGTGACTTTTGTTACTCTGCAACTTGTGTCTGCCCAAACATATATTTGTTCTCATAGAACATATTTTATGTTACACATTTTTTCTGCGTAGGAACCACAGTGTATCGTTGCGATTATCTACAATCGTTAGTAATTTCAATAATGTCCTGTATATTCGTTTTTCTACATATTAACCCCATCACGAATGTGTTTTGTAATTTATTATTATAAAATAAACACATCATTACTTTTAAGAATTTATATTAAATTTGCCAAACAAATGGTATGCGGGCATTTGATGTGTATCCTAGACCCTGGGCATATAAATTATCTATAATTTATACGAATGTGTAATTAAAATTTTATTATGGCCTTTAACGTTGCCATTTCGATGGCCTATGTTGGCCCCTATAGCACAAACTACTACGCATAAGAAAGAAAGGGTAAGATAAAGAGTGAAAAAGTGCTACATTTGAAAAATATGGCCTCATTAATAAGACACATTTCCACATTGAATCGACACTCACTCACTCGCCCACAACCCTTTCACATGCACCACTTGGGTGTATTCTCGAGGACATTCTTCGCCCACCCAATAAAACTACTCTCGCCGATATGGGAGATGGGGTGTTGGGTTGTTCGTTGGCCGGCCTCGCACATAAATCTATCGGCAAAGGCCACAAAATATTCCTCGGCGAGAACTCTATTGCATATGTTAGTAGGGGCCATAACTATGAAAAGGCCGAGAATTTATAGGAAAAAAACAGGAGCACGAATGCCTGATATTTATATGCCGATATTTACTTTATACGCTCCTCGTATAAAGAATACTATAAATTTTTAATATTATTGAAATATTTGCTACGATTTATTATTTCTTTGGCTATTTTTTTTTTTTGGTTGCCCTGATGAGGTTGCCTTTAAACTCAATTTAATATAAAATGTAATGAAATCGTTTTAGGAAGGCATTCAATAGTGTTGAGTTTTGGGTGGAGAAGGGAGGGAGGAGTGGAGACAACAGGCGCTGATGACCATCTGAGAATTCCCAAGTCCACCGTGTGGCATCCCTCTAAAAAAATGTAATTGAATGTTTTTTTGTTCAATCCTAAATGGTTACCGGTTAGTAAGGAGACCAAGTGTGGCGATAAAGAGTGTGAGATACAGAGTGAGAAAAAAGGTTTATGGCCTACATACTCGGAATGCGTAGGTATGTGGGAGGAAAATCAAACGGGGGGAGGTCTAGAGAAGTTGGTGAGGAAGGTTGGTAGTGTTTTGTATTAAGAACCAGAAAACACACACACCCCATTGAGTAAAACGATGAATATTTTATTTTTTTTAAATATAATTGCCGATTTTCCTCTATAAGGAAGAAAGTGAATTTCCGAAGGATCATCTATAACATTTTCTGATGTATTTTGGCTTTCTAAACTCGAAAACTATATTCAAAAATTCCATTGTGTACAACCGTGGACATTTCAATTCATTTTTTTTGAAAAGTAACCCATCTATGTAACAGAAATTTTTCCGAAGGAAAATTGTTTATGGATAAATATTTTTTTTATTTTTTTTTACAAAATTCCAATTTTCGTCGAAAGTACCTTTAATATTTTTACTACCATTTTGGATATAGAAATCCTGTAAGACCCACTTATATGTTTTCTTAAAGGTGCCTATAATGGCTACACATATTGCGCAATACACTTTCACATAGGACAGTCTCCTAAGAATTGAGAAAAAAAATTATATTTTTTCGAAAAAAATATCAATTCCGTGCCAGCAAAAAATGGCACGGAAAAAACCATAAAAAATAGAAAAAAGATCCTAAAAAAATATATTGTATTATTTTTTACTAGCTGACATTTTAACAAAAACAGTAACGTAAGTAAGTAAGTCTAATTGTGAAAAATCTGTGGATAAATGTAAAAGTTATGAACCTCTTTGTAGACGCAAAAGATTTGTTTTAAATAAATCATGATTTTTTTAATTTTTGGTTAAAAGCGCGAAAACTGCTTTCTAAATTAAATAACAGAATATTTTTACTTTACAATATAGTTGGGGCCTTAACGAAGAAAACAAGGCCTATAAATGTAACGGTTATTGTCCTTATTTTAGAAACATATTTTTTAGGTCAATACATTCTTCGTATTCGGTCTGAATGAATTTTTCCTAAGGCTCGAATTTTTAGATTTTTAGATTAGATTCGATTTTTAATTGCGAACAGAAGGGTTAACAAACGAATCAATGATGGGCGGGCAGAGAGATTAAAGGAAAATTGGTAAAAAAGATGGTGGAATAGGTAAAAATGGAATAACAGATGAATAGGCCTGTGCTATAATAGATGGACGAAGAGATAGGTGGACAAATTCAGGAATAGAATGGATGGACAGATGGAAGGAAAGTTGGATGAAATGATGGACAGGCAGATGAACGGATCGGTAAATAGACAGATGGAGGGGCGGTGGTCTAACAAATGGGATGGACGAAAAAAGGAATCGATGGACAGATGGACGTAAAGATAATTTCTCCATCTTATCTTTACGTCCATCTGTCCATCGATTCCGATCGGTGGCGTTTTATTTTGATTTACTGACGGACAAACGAACAGATCGACAAAAAGTCGAACAGTTATCTAGACGCACAGGTGGATTAAGACATGGGTGGCAAAATGGACAACAAAATGATGGATGGACACATCAATGAACGGAGAGGTGGACTTATAGATCGACGGACATTTGGATTGACAGATGGATGGAAAGGCAGGTAAATGGGATGGTGAACTAATAGGTAGACGCACATATGGATGGGCAAATGGATAAGCATATGGACGAAGACGTGGACGAATATATCAATGGATAAATGGATGCGCTTATGGCTAAATGGTCAGATGTATAGACAGACAGTTGGCCGAATATATGGATGGACCGATGGTTGGACTGATGGCCTGACGGTGAGATGGATAGAAAGATGGGGGGGTGAGACGAATAGATCGATGAACAGATGAATGAGCTGCTGGACTGAAAATGGATGAATGGGTGACTAGGCGGCAGTTTTTGTCCTTTCCTTCATAAAAATATTATAAAAAACGAAAAAAAAAGTGTGGGGACTACCTTACGTTCTGAGAAAATATTGAAGCTAAACAAATATTGATGGGATCAAATATTATAAAAATTAGTTTTGGTATGGGAGCCCCATTAAGGAGTGGGGATAAGGTGTAAGTTTGTACGCAAAAAAATGTTGTAGAGGGAAATTTAATGGAGGGGCGATTCCGGAGCAGTTTTGGGTCTTACTGTCATAACAAAAATTAAAAAATCGTATAGGGACTACCTTAAGAGTTGAAGGTAGAGGGTAAATACTTTCTGAGAAAATATTGGGGGTCGCTCATACATTTGACTCCACTAGCGGCCTCCTTGGGCCAGTAAGAGCGGTGGGAACAAATTTTATAAAAAATTATATTTTTGTATGGGATTGACGGAGAGGTGGGCCATATGGGCGAAATGGTGGATGGTCAGATGGACGAGTGGACAAATAGATGAATGGGTAGATGAACTGATAGTTGGATGGGCAAATGAAATGAACGGTTGTGCTGATGGCAAAGCTGGTTGGACAAAGGGACGCACTTGTGGAAGAGTAGATCTACGAACAGACGGACAGGCAGATGGATGCATAGGCTGGTCAATAGGCTAGTCTAATAGATGGACAAGCACATGGATATACAGTTGTTTGGGTGGACGAAAAATGGACGTGTTTGGGTAGATGGGGAAAAATGGAGGGATGGACAAAGACGCTCACTCCTGGAAGAAGACGGACAGACTGGCAGGAAGATATATAGATAGGTAAATCGGCAGATCAATGGGCTGGCGGTCTAATAGATGGACGGGCATAGAGGAGACGATGTTTAAGCTCAGCCTAAGGCCACCAAAGCAGAAAACCTTTATTCTGCGTAGCCAGATTTGGGCATACCCCAGATGATTTTTTGGGCGATATTTCACATGGAAAACAACCCAATTTGTTAGACAAGTTTTCATTTTTGACTTGGGTGATTTTTAATGGATTGTTGAGTTTTTCCTGTTTAAGATAATTTTTTACCCAATAAAAATAAAATAATTTTAATAATTTTATTTTACGAGTCTAGGCACTTCATGATTTTAGCTTAAGTTCGTACAATTTTTATGACTCTTTTCCAATTTTTCTCCTTGAAAGTACTACTTTGTAGTTACTGCCGTTTGTTGATACCATTTTTGTCCCCTTTCGGCCCGATAAAAGTACGAATTTCTAAAAATAATTTTTAAAATTTTATTTTACGAGTCAATGAATTTCATGATTTTAAGTTCAGTCTTGTGGGCGTACAATTTGTATACCTCTTTTCTCATTTTACATCTTACAAGTACTAATTTATAGCAACTGCCGCTTGGTTGGTACAATTTGAATCCCCTTTCGGCACGATAAAAGAACGAATTTCAATCAATAATTTTATTTTATGAGTCTACGAATTTCATGATTCTAATTTTTTTTAGCCATACCATTTTTATTCCTCTTTTCCCCTTTTACCCCTTAAAAGAACAAATTTCGATATATCCACTTATTTTATATGACAACGCAATTAGTGGAATGCATAAACTGAATTTCTGAATTCTCTGTTGTCGTTTGATTGGTACCATTTTTATCCCTTTTTGTCCCATTTTTTTTTTCCAAAAAAATTACTCTAACTATCAGAAGTCGTTTTCAGTGCTAGTGAGGGCAAATTTCCCTCTGTACCGACTTCGCCCATTTTCAATGTATAAACTGAATTTAATGCTTCTATCTGTTGTCGCTTGATTGGTACCATATTTATCCCTTTTTGTCCCATTTCAAATACCAAATTTGGATATAAGACACAAATTTTCAAAAAAGTTTACTTTAAGGCATTTTCAGTCCTAGTGAGGGGAAAATTTCTCTCTTGACCGATTTCGCCCATTTTCAATCGCTACTGATCTGCAACTATTAGACACATTTAAGGGAAATTTCTACCGATTGGACCATTTCGTTGGGATGTTAGTTAACAGACAAGGCATGACTAGATCGTCTTAGAATTTTACCACAACCCGGAATACATATAATTTATGGCGTCTCCGCTGAATATTTCAAGGTGTTGCAAACGGTATGATTAATATACACTCCATCCTAAAGTGGAGGGTATAACAAAATTATAGCCATTTCACTGCTTACACTTATTACACCTACCTCGTGTGTGTGTCCATAACAATTTCAGGAATTTCTTCTCTCTATATGTATTCGAGGCAATCCTACTGACCTTTTAACAGCAAAATCCAAACGTATCGAAGGAACACCACCACCAACAACAACAAAAAAAATACCTGAAATAAAACAAATGAGAAAAAATAAAAATTTTTAGATTTTTCAAATGAAATAGTTTAGCTTTGACTGCTCCTGTCTTGTTGTTGCTGTAGCCTCCTAGAAAGGTTGTAAAAATTCTCGAAATTTTTCTCCATCCCCAGCATACAAGCGAAGCGAGCAAAAAACACGAGAATGTTCAACAAAAAGCTTTTCCAATATGTTCCTTAAATTATTAATTTGGAAAATGTTTATAGGTCGGTTCGCTACATGCCCATCATCCCCAGCCGCAGAGTGGCCCCGCCCGTCCCGGCTCGTCCATTCATTCATTGCGGCATTTCCCACTTCGCATATGGTGTCGGAGCCGGAAAGCACCCGACAGACGTAAACGTGTTTTGTGTATTCCACGGGCATCGCATCGGACGCGTAAAATGTTAAAATATCGTAATTGAAAATGTTCATTGAATGGGCGCAGCACACAGAGATATAAATATTTTGGGATCCTGGTGGTTCTGTGTGTTTTTATATTTTTTGCTTTTGTAACATTTTTACGTTTTTAGACATTTTATTGGTTACTCTGTGCGCTAGCTTTTTTCTCACTCGCTGCCTGCCTGCTATATTTTCAGTTCATTATTTAAGTGCTTGTGTGTGTGTTAAAGGATCCTCTTGTCAGGGTTCGAGTTGGAGGCGATAGATACAAAGAGAGATACCCACTATTCGGGGGTGGTGGGCACAAAAAATATTTATCGACTTGAATGAAATTGCTTTTTGAATTGAATCACATTTATATTTAGTTTTTTTTCTTGCTTTCCACCCACTCACGCTCTTATATTTTCCGGCTTTTTTATCTCACACATTTTCCATTTTGAAATATTCAAGTGTGCTTGAAATGTCCTCCGTGGAGAGTCATTTATTTAAAAGCATTTAATTGAGGTTTTAGAATTTCCATTTTTCCCATTTTCTCATTCACTCCACATGGAAATCATAATTTGTTTAGTTGAAGTGCCAGAGAAACTACTCCGTGGAGAATATTAACGAAGTTGAAATTATTATTATTATTTTTTTTTTAAATCGAGCTATTTATGGCGGAAATTGGGTAACAACGTGGATGGTCCTTGCAAGGACACTCGAGATAATAAAGAACAAAAACACACATGTATTCAAAACCTAACAATTTGTACCTAGTTTCACACAAACAGACTAGCAGGCGGGCGGAGGAATGGACAGACTGACAGATGGGCTGGCACTCCCACAAAGAGACAGATGGGTGGGTAGACAAAAGGGCAGGTCGGACGGAAAGACATTGTCAATTCATCATATAATTGTAAAGTGTGTCCCAAAATTATTCGTTCACTTAATCCACTATTCCAGTAGCTGTAGATCGGTTGGTATTGAAAATGGGCGAAATCGGACTAAAGGGAATATGTTTCCTCTCTCAAGGACTGAAAATACCACCAAAAAATAAATATAAATATCAAAGGATTTAAGCTTTTTTTTGAAAAGTCCCACCGCATATTCACTCCAGCGTTTGGCACGGGAACCAAAAATTTATTTTTGCAAAATTCAAACTTTTTGAGGGTAAACTGGGCACAATAGGATAAAAATCGTACCAATGGTACCATAGTATTGCAAATGGTACAACAGCTAGAAACATGAAATTCGGTCTAATAGCGCAGATGGTAAAAATAAAAAATTCGAAATTCGTATTCGTAGGGATAAATGGAAAAAGAGGTACAAAAAATCGTACAAACCAATCTGAAGATAAAACCATCAAATACGGGATACTTTTTAGGGGGAATTGGTCGAAAGGGGATAAAAATGGTACCAACCAATCCGAAGCAACTATGCTCACAATAAAGAGATATCTAGGCTCAAAATAGGGAAAAGGGATAAAAATGATACCAACTACATGGCTGCATTTGAAATCATGATATTTGATCTAACCATTTCTCTTAATTGGGTAGGCAGAACAAATAAAGGAATTTTTCGAAATCCGTACTATTAAAGGGGTAAAATAGAAAAAGAGATACAAAAATCGTACCAACCAATGGCAGAAAACTAAAAATATCAAATAAGGTGTGAACATTACTTTGACTGTGTGCTCGCGCAATATAAAGTTATTTTTCGAATATGTACTTTTAGGGGAAAAATGGGGCGAAAGGGGATAACAATTGTACCAAGCAAACCGAATCAGTTAGAATATGGAAATTCGGAATATCCAAAACATCCTTCGAAATTCGTACTTTTGGGCTCAAACTTTGGGAAAAGGGATAAAAATGGTAGCAAACAAATGGCTGCATCTAAAATCATGAAATTTGTTATAATCATTCCTCTTACTACATAGCAACGAAAAATAAAGGGATTTTTCGAAATTCGTACTTTTAAGGGAAAAAATGGGAAAAGATGTACCAACCAATGGCTGAAGCTGAAACTATCAAAATCAGTCTGTACATTAATTGTCTGTTTTTCGAAATTGTACTAAAGGGTGATTTTTTAAGAGCTTGATAACTTTTTTTTTAAAAAAAACGCATAAAATTTGCAAAATCTCATCGGTTCTTTATTTGAAACGTTAGATTGGTCCATGACATTTACTTTTTGAAGATAATTTCATTTAAATGTTGACCGCGGCTGCGTCTTAGGTGGTCCATCCGCTTAGTCCAATTTTGGCATTTCCACGTTTTTGAGTAACAGAGACCCAATTGGTGCGAACGGCGACGAATCGAAAATTGGTGGTCATCATTAACACTGGCCGATACAGCTGCGATATTTTCTTCAGTTCGCACTCTACGTAAGCGTGTTGGTGGTTTAATGTCCAACAATGTAAATTTGGTGCGAAATTTAGTCACAATAGCCCGAATAGCCGATCGGTCGATTAAACTGACCATAAAATGGAAGCGCGCAATGAACTTTCTTAACAGAGCACGCATTTTGATAATAAAATTCAATATTTGCAAGCGTTGTTCGTTTGTAAGACGATTCATGATGAAATGTCAAAGCATACTGAGCATCTTTCTCTTTGACACCATGTCTGAAATCCCACGTGATCTGTCAAATACTAATGCATGAAAATCCTAACCTCAAAAAAATCACTCTTTATTAGGGGGCGTAAGGAAATTCGAAATTCGTTGCTTTGAGATCAAAATGGGATAAGAGAGAAAACGAAGAATAACAGCATCGCATGAAGCTCAGTTACCAACATGTACTGGAGACTGCGTAAGAACAGTGCAGCATGCAAACTCATTTCACGCAGATGCACTTATGAATGTGGGAGAATAAAATTTTTTAAAATTAATACAATACCATAATACCATGTTTATCTTGTTCATAATTCATATTATTATTCATTACATTTGCCTATATTCAATAAAATATTTTATCAATGTTCTCATTAGTAATTTGTATTATCTCAATATGATTTTTTATTTTCTCATTATGAATTTGGATTTTCTGATTATGAACTTGTATTTCTCACTATGAATTGGTATCTTCCTATTATGAATTAATAGTTCTCAATTTAAATTTACAATTCTCATTATGATTTATTATGTTCCTATTATATTTTTATATTGCCCATTATTAATTTATACGTTGAGTTTAAATTTCTCATATAAATTTGTATGTTATGATTATAATCTTGTAAAGCTGTAGAATCATGAAATTGCGGTAATACTATTGAATTCACTCCGTGGTGAAGGGTATATAAGATTCGTCCCGACCGATCATACTATCCTTTTTACTTGTTCTTATTTTAATTGACGACCATTTGCGATAGACTAAGTCGGAAGAGATTGAAGACAAAGAACAGTTCATGGAATACTTGACTTGACCAGTATCTACTGGACATGTCTTCAAAGCGTCGAGGGAATAGGGTAGATTTTAATGCACTTAAGATCAAGTGCTCCTTATTGTCTCATAAGCGTTTCTTTAATCCGACATAGCAAGTATTTGAAGCGGTGTAGGAAATACTTCAGCGCTTCCAATTTTCTTGGTATCTAAACTACTTGCATCAACCAGAAGATAGAGGACAACAATTATGTGGAAGTTATTGAGTTATTTTATAAGAACAGTCATCAAAAATAGCACTAAAATCGTAAAAAAGTGACTAGCTCACGAATGGACACTGAAAAGGCCGATATATTTTTGGACAACACAACACAAAACCAGGTATTTCATGGGAGCAATTTTATGCAGTTCATATAAATTATACAGTTACTATAAATTCATCTTTAGTCAAATTTAATGAATATGGTAAATAATAAAGTAATTGATCCAATTTTCCAGCAGATATTCCGATTAAAGTAAATATAACATGATCTGGAAAAATTGATCAAGATCCAATGATAAATACAGATTATACAGCGGTAATAGGATGAATCGGACGTACGTCCTTTC
Source organism: Polietes domitor (assembly GCA_947397865.1). Classification (NCBI taxonomy): domain Eukaryota; kingdom Metazoa; phylum Arthropoda; class Insecta; order Diptera; family Muscidae; genus Polietes; species Polietes domitor. The sequence continues at coordinate 125,895,639 of OX377622.1, forward strand.
CGATTTAACATTTTTGTCAAACACATACATTTACAGGATTCAAAAATCCTTCCTTTTAACTACCTTGGATGAGAAATATATAGGCGCATGTTTTGGCACAGGCCTCAAGTGTTGTTATAGGCCCCATCAAATGTCCATCCGATTCATCCTATTACCGCTGTAATTATCATTCGATGTTGATCAATTTTTCCAAATCATGTTATATTTACTTTACTCATAATATCTGCTGGCAAATTGGATCAATTACTTTATTATTTACCGTATTCGTTAAATATGACTAAATATGAATTTATAGCATACTGTATAATTTATATGAACTACATTAAATTGCTCCCATGAAATACCTGGGTTTAGTAATCAAAGCGAGGTATACACGCAGGGAGTGGTGTAGGATATTATATAGTCGGGCCCGCCCGACTTTAGCCTTTCCTAGATTTTTTCGAAAAAAAATAATTTCTTTTTTAATTTTTCGAGACTGTTCCTAATCCATTGTTTCCATGTCAAAGTGAACAACATTAGTAGCCGTCTTAATTACCTTTCATTGAACATATAATGATCAGACTGGGATCTGGGAGTATAAATTAAAAAAAAACATTATGCTGATTAAAAAATATTTTTTAGGTTTCGGGTCAAAAGAATTGTATACCTGAAAATGTTGAGACATTATATACATATTTTAGAAAGCTTGAAATGTCCCGACTTATTTTTTATTTCAATATCGCAAATAAGTTAATATTTGTCCAAGTTATGGCCAAAAATGTCAATAAACCTCTTAATTAATATTACTTATACGTCTAGGTGGTACAAATTAAAAAAAATACCCCTGTATAGTCAACATTTCTGCATTGACTCTTTAAATGAAATAGCAAAATTAAACATGTTGATATGTATTTATCATTATTACTTTCTGCTGTAACGGTCTATCTGTTGTCCGAGTTACTTTCTATAGTCACAGGAAAATATCTGTTTTTGAAAAAAAAAAGAATAAAACCAATAAAGCAGAACTAACGCCGGAATAACTATTATTTAGTAGTAGATAAATTTATATAAAATGTCTGTAGGGACTATCTCAATAACTTTTCTCCCAGAAAATTTACACAAATTTAAAAAAATTTTGCTGAAGGGCTAAACCCGAGGAATGGTCCGTAGATGCCACCAACTTTAAATTCCCATCACTTGTGGTTTCTCTGCACCCCATATACAACAATTTTCATTACTAACGAAGCCGCCAAGATGAAAATGGAGCTCATCGTTGAAGAGAATCTTATTCTGAGAACCTTCACCATTTCGAATTTATAGTTCAACAGTGAAATCGAATTGTTCTCGATCTACGTCTCCTGGACGAAAGTAACCCAATCCAAGTACCGTCCATATGCCCCTCGATTTCCCCTCTAGAATTTGGGTCAATTGTAACGATTGACAAATTTATTGCACATCTCTCCTCGGCACAACTGCCATTGCCTTAGTTTATGACTTTGTCTTCTGGCGAAGGATCACATTCCGGCCGGAATGAAGGTAAAGCTTTTTGCCAAATGAAATCTATGACAGAGGCTCGTTTGTAACAACCCCGACTGATGTTGCATACAAAACGGAGTGAACGGAGTTGAGCGTCAAAAGAAGTGCAACAAATTTTACAACCTAATTTACGATTTTGGTTTCTGGTTTTTACTACACATTCCCCATTCCATTTGCCTATTCCACACAAATGCCACTATTTCAGCGGGCAAATGCGAATACTGGCTGGGAAAACATTTATATATGTTTGCGGTCTAGAATGATGGTTTAAATTAAAAAGAAAATAACCCGTAATCTATTACCCGAGCGGAAATTGATATAGTGGCTTCCTGCGAGAAGGCGAACAAATAAACAGAACAAAAACATACATACATCCACACATATATCCCCAGCAGATGCAGAAGGGGGAAGGTATAGGAAATGGCCGAAATGCCGCCACATATAGCCAGCCGTAAACAACGCCAACGCCAGCCATCAGGCAAATCAGTTAGCGAGTGAGAGAGGGGGAGGGGGTTGAAAAAACAACGAAATGTTGATGGCCATGATGACGACGGACGGTGATGATGACGACGACGATGCCCCAGCAGCACTGTGAGCACTGCCCGGAGCTCCAGATGACCGAGCACCGAGCGTTTCATAATGACCGTACATTTGTAAAAGTCTGTTAAATTTTTTACGCTGCTCTGTGCAAAATACCAACAACCCCTGCCCAAAAGGGGGGTTGTAAATTGCATGGTAAAAATCAACCTCATTATGTTTATCTTTTCATAGCCATGCATGGAACACAAGTCCCCCCATATGAAGTTGAAGTTGGATGGGGTTGGGATTGGGAGGAGGTATGGGGGTTTATATGGGTTAAGGCAGGAGGCTTGCATAGCCGCTAAGGGTCAGTAAGTCACTTGATTTTCCGCTTTTATATGCTACCAGGCAAATGGGTAGGTATGTGTGCGCGTTAACACACTTACTTTGAAACAATCTCAGCGGCAGGCGAGGGTTGGCATGAGAAGTTGGGAAATGTTACTTTATATGTTTTGTTTGTGTGCAAAAATATATATTAGGCCGTGTAAAATTGCAGGGATCGACAAAATATACAAGGCACAGCGCATTCTTGTTCTATAGGTCATTCCAAGAGATGTTGCTCAAAAATGAATTTCGAGAGTAACATTTGTATGAGGGCTATATCTAAATCTGAACCGATCTTACCCACTTTCACCATAGGTGTTTCTAGTTCGATTGTAAGATGTTGTGCCAAATTTAAAGAAAATCGGGTACAAGATGTGGATTTTAGAGCGGAAAAAGTCAAATCGGGAGCGACATTTGTATGGGGGCTATATCTAAATCTGAACCGATCTTATCCAAATTCTGCATAGATGTTTCTAGTTTGATTATAAGATGTTGTGCCAAATTTAAAGAAAATCGGGTACAAGATGTGGATTTTAGAGCGGAAAAAGTCAAATCGGGTGCGACATTTGTATGGGGGCTATATCTAAATCTGAACCGATCTTATCCAAATTCTGCATAGATGTTTCTAGTTTGATTATAAGATGTTGTGCCAAATTTAAAGAAAATCGGGTACAAGATGTGGATTTTAGAGCGGAAAAAGTCAAATCGGGAGCGACATTTGTATGGGGGCTATATCTAAATCTGAACCGATCTTATCCAAATTCTGCATAGGTGTTTCTAGTTGGATTATAAGGTGTTGTACCAAATTTAAAGAAAATCGGATAAAATATGTGGTTTCTAAAACGGAAAAAGTCAAATCGGGAGCGACATTTGTATGGGGGCTATATCTAAATCTGAACCGATCTTATCCACTTTCACCGTAGGTGTTTCTAGTTTGACTATAAGGTGTTAAGCCAAATTTGAAGAAAATCTGGTACTATATGTGCTTTATAGGGCGGAAAAAGTCAAATAGGGAGTGACATTTGTATGGGGACTATATCTAAAGCTGAACCGATTTCCTCCAAATTCAATACCGATGGTCATTGGCCAGAAAAAATAACTTTTGCCAAGTTTCATGACAATCGGACAACAATTGCGACCTGTAGAGTGCGAACAAGCTTAGATGGACAGCAGACGGACGGACGGACAGACAGACAACGTTAAATCGACTCAGCTGGTGATTCTAAGCCGATCGGTATACTTAAAGGTGGGTCTAGCTCGATTATTTCTTGGTGTTACAAACATTTGGCGCGAAACTAACTTATAATACCCTAGTCCACGAAGTGGTGTAGGGTATAAAAATCGATTGTAGTTGGACTGTAGTTTGTCTGTGTGAAAATTAGGAATTGAAAATGGGCGAATTCGGTCCAAAGTGAACAAATTCTTCCAAAAACAACAAATGAAAACACCGTCAATAATTTCTATTATTTATGGTACTTAAACATAATTTGTATACCCTCCACTAGGGTATCATGTCTTTGTGCATTTGTTTGTAACACTCAAAAGGAAACGAGATAGACCCATCTGAGTCGATTTTGTAATGTCCGTCTGTCTGTCCATCTATCTGTCCGTCTGTCCATTGTTGTAATCAAAGTAAAGGCCGTAATTGTTGTATAATCCTAACAAAAAAATTGGCACAAGTAAGTTTTGTGGATCAAGGACGGACGCCATTTAATTTGAAGCAAATTGGTTCAGATTTAGATATGGCCCCCATACAAATGTCGCTTCCGATTTTACTTATTCCGCTCTAGAAACCTCAAACTTTTTGAACACGTTGTTTTTACCTGGAAACATACATTATACAATGTAAAATGGTGCAGGATTAAGACCCAAAAAAAACATTCCGGATTCCACTTTTTTACCGAATTTAATTGCAATGGAGTTGAAAGTGGTGGGTATCAGCTGAAGTCGGCCCTATCCGACTGTAGCTTTTCTTTACTTGTTTTAAGATTGTTGCCTTTTTTGAATGCACTTGAAGTATTACTTTGACAAAATTATATGGAGTTGGGCATATCAACTTTGGCTAGTTTCGGAATATTTCTCCGAAAAAATGCTTAAGTAGCTTTTAAATGCAAAATGTAATGTAATGCCATCTTATACACTTAAAAAAATCAAATAAATCAGCGAAGATATTGTTTTTTTCTAATATTTTGACAAATTACTTCTAATAAGAAATAGATTATTTTAAATGCCATAGAGTTTTCCCATCAGAATATCATGATCAACCATGCCAAATACCTTGTAAAGTCACCAAATATTCCACCTACTCCTGACGATGAAAAAAATACTTTAATTCCCAAAAAATGGGGAAAATGTGTTCCAAAATTGGGGATTTTTTTTATCAAAATGGCCGCCATGTTTTTTTACCATTTTATATGTAAAATAATGGGAAATGTGAACTGGAATGACCAAAACTTGTACTTTTGCACAAATTTCAATAACTAAGGCTAAATATAGTTTAAACAAGTTTTTGATGACAAAAGCAAAATTTATTTAGTTTTCTTAAATCGAAATCTACAGATTTGTTTTTTTAAATCCGATGAGTAAGTAAAAATCGGTAAATAAGTAACTATGTTCTTGGTCTATAAGTGTGCAGAGGTACGAAAACCCGACAATATGACAATAAAATAATACATATTTAATTAAAACTTACTAAAAATATAATTTTCCCTTAAAGACAAGTTGTCTTCCATATTGTAGATGATCATTTGAATCTTTTGAAAAACTATAACAAATCCCTCAAAATCGCTACTCTTGTATTAAGTTTGATAGAGCTTTGATTTTAATTACGAAAATATTCCCCACCTTTTCATACCACCCTCCCCATCCCCTATTTCCCCATCATACTCATACTCTCATACATTACTTTATTTATTTATGGCACGATATATGCACATTAAGTTAAATTCCATATGAGGGGGGATTCTTTGCCCCTCACTCCCCTTTTGACATGCACTCACACTAGCTCTCTTCCCCGCACTCGTTACTTTCATGGCAGCGTGTGGGCACAATAAGGAAATTTGACCATTACAACTTATATCCTTTGTAGACGTGATAATGCATAATATGGCTCCTGTTTAACTGTGTGTGAGAGTGTATGGCCATAACTAACACACACACAGAGACACATGAACGAACATCTTCATGCTCTTACTTGTGTGAGTCTATATGAGTGCTGGCCACAGATAAACAAATGCGGTTGTTGTTGGTGGTGATGGTGGCGGTAGTGCGGGTTTGTTGCAATATTGTCTGGTTGTTGTTCCTTAGCTTGTTGCAGCAGCTCTTCAGCAGCATATGAACGAACAGCGGCTGTTGTTGCACGATTCTTTTTTGTTTTCAGGGTTTTCCTGGCCACATCGTTATCTTGGCCATACTAACCGAGCACAGCTCAAGTGCAAGTGTGAGAGCTGGTAGTGAGTGAGTGGAAGGTTATCATTAATTTGGGTAAACTGCGTGGTTTCATCTTATTCCCTTAATTTATTGTATGGTGGAGACTGTGTACTCTTGCACTTGAAAGCGACTGTATATCTGGCATATCCTATTCATATATGTATGTACCTACCCGTGCATATGTATGAGCATATATATCAATATTTATATACTCGCATGGTGGCTTGTTTGTAATTATTCAAATATAATTGCTATTTAAGATTATTTGTATTTTTTAATGATGAATAAACCAATCGGGGTGGGTGAATATCATCATAAATATGTACCAACCTCGTTCATTCATCGTTATAGGTCGGAGGTCAAAGGTCAGAGATAAAAGATCAGAGATCAGAGGTCAAAAGTCAAAGGTAAAAGGTAAAAGGTAAAAGGTAAAAGGTAAAAGGTAAAAGGTAAAAGGTAAAAGGTAAAAGGTAAAAGGTAAAAGGTAAAAGGTAAAAGGTAAAAGGTAAAAGGTACAAGGTAAAAGGTAAAAGGTAAAAGGTAAAAGGTAAAAGGTAAAAGGTAAAAGGTAAAAGGTAAAAGGTAAAAGGTAAAAGGTAAAAGGTAAAAGGTAAAAGGTAAAAGGTAAAAGGTAAAAGGTAAAAGGTAAAAGGTAAAAGGTAAAAGGTAAAAGGTAAAAGGTAAAAGGTAAAAGGTAAAAGGTAAAAGGTAAAAGGTAAAAGGTAAAAGGTAAAAGGTAAAAGGTAAAAGGTAAAAGGTAAAAGGTAAAAGGTAAAAGGTAAAAGGTAAAAGGTAAAAGGTAAAAGGTAAAAGGTAAAAGGTAAAAGGTAAAAGGTAAAAGGTAAAAGGTAAAAGGTAAAAGGTAAAAGGTAAAAGGTAAAAGGTAAAAGGTAAAAGGTAAAAGGTAAAAGGTAAAAGGTAAAAGGTAAAAGGTAAAAGGTAAAAGGTAAAAGGTAAAAGGTAAAAGGTAAAAGGTAAAAGGTAAAAGGTAAAAGGTAAAAGGTAAAAGGTAAAAGGTAAAAGGTAAAAGGTAAAAGGTAAAAGGTAAAAGGTAAAAGGTAAAAGGTAAAAGGTAAAAGGTAAAAGGTAAAAGGTAAAAGGTAAAAGGTAAAAGGTAAAAGGTAAAAGGTAAAAGGTAAAAGGTAAAAGGTAAAAGGTAAAAGGTAAAAGGTAAAAGGTAAAAGGTAAAAGGTAAAAGGTAAAAGGTAAAAGGTAAAAGGTAAAAGGTAAAAGGTAAAAGGTAAAAGGTAAAAGGTAAAAGGTAAAAGGTAAAAGGTAAAAGGTAAAAGGTAAAAGGTAAAAGGTAAAAGGTAAAAGGTAAAAGGTAAAAGGTAAAAGGTAAAAGGTAAAAGGTAAAAGGTAAAAGGTAAAAGGTAAAAGGTAAAAGGTAAAAGGTAAAAGGTAAAAGGTAAAAGGTAAAAGGTAAAAGGTAAAAGGTAAAAGGTAAAAGGTAAAAGGTAAAAGGTAAAAGGTAAAAGGTAAAAGGTAAAAGGTAAAAGGTAAAAGGTAAAAGGTAAAAGGTAAAAGGTAAAAGGTAAAAGGTAAAAGGTAAAAGGTAAAAGGTAAAAGGTAAAAGGTAAAAGGTAAAAGGTAAAAGGTAAAAGGTAAAAGGTAAAAGGTAAAAGGTAAAAGGTAAAAGGTAAAAGGTAAAAGGTAAAAGGTAAAAGGTAAAAGGTAAAAGGTAAAAGGTAAAAGGTAAAAGGTAAAAGGTAAAAGGTAAAAGGTAAAAGGTAAAAGGTAAAAGGTAAAAGGTAAAAGGTAAAAGGTAAAAGGTAAAAGGTAAAAGGTAAAAGGTAAAAGGTAAAAGGTAAAAGGTAAAAGGTAAAAGGTAAAAGGTAAAAGGTAAAAGGTAAAAGGTAAAAGGTAAAAGGTAAAAGGTAAAAGGTAAAAGGTAAAAGGTAAAAGGTAAAAGGTAAAAGGTAAAAGGTAAAAGGTAAAAGGTAAAAGGTAAAAGGTAAAAGGTAAAAGGTAAAAGGTAAAAGGTAAAAGGTAAAAGGTAAAAGGTAAAAGGTAAAAGGTAAAAGGTAAAAGGTAAAAGGTAAAAGGTAAAAGGTAAAAGGTAAAAGGTAAAAGGTAAAAGGTAAAAGGTAAAAGGTAAAAGGTAAAAGGTAAAAGGTAAAAGGTAAAAGGTAAAAGGTAAAAGGTAAAAGGTAAAAGGTAAAAGGTAAAAGGTAAAAGGTAAAAGGTAAAAGGTAAAAGGTAAAAGGTAAAAGGTAAAAGGTAAAAGGTAAAAGGTAAAAGGTAAAAGGTAAAAGGTAAAAGGTAAAAGGTAAAAGGTAAAAGGTAAAAGGTAAAAGGTAAAAGGTAAAAGGTAAAAGGTAAAAGGTAAAAGGTAAAAGGTAAAAGGTAAAAGGTAAAAGGTAAAAGGTAAAAGGTAAAAGGTAAAAGGTAAAAGGTAAAAGGTAAAAGGTAAAAGGTAAAAGGTAAAAGGTAAAAGGTAAAAGGTAAAAGGTAAAAGGTAAAAGGTAAAAGGTAAAAGGTAAAAGGTAAAAGGTAAAAGGTAAAAGGTAAAAGGTAAAAGGTAAAAGGTAAAAGGTAAAAGGTAAAAGGTAAAAGGTAAAAGGTAAAAGGTAAAAGTCAAAAGGTAAAAGTCAAAAGTCAAAAGTCAAAAGTCAAAAGTCAAAAGTCAAAAGTCAAAAGTCAAAAGTCAAAAGTCAAAAGTCAAAAGTCAAAAGTCAAAAGTCAAAAGTCAAAAGTCAAAAGTCAAAAGTCAAAAGTCAAAAGTCAAAAGTCAAAAGTCAAAAGTCAAAAGTCAAAAGTCAAAAGTCAAAAGTCAAAAGCCAAAAGTCAAAAGTCAAAAGTAGAGGTCAGGATGATCAAAAGTAAAAGATCAGGAGGATCAAAAGTAAAAGATCAGAGGTCATAGGGATCAAGGTCAAAGGCCAGAGGTCAAAGAGATTCAAGTAGATGCGAAGAAATAGAGGATGCGAAGATCAAATGGATCAAGGGGATCAAAGGTTAAATGTCAAAGGGTAGCGGTCAAAGCGGGCATAAAATTAACTACGCCCAAGAATGTTCATACCAAATATTAAGTTATTTAATAGGCAGGAATATATAACGTCAAACAACTGTTTGAAATCTGGCTCCTTTTCATGGTCACCCAACCAACAAGCGACGTGCCTTCATAAACTCATCTCGCCAATAAAACAAAAAAACAACCCAAGCTCGTGGCCAATTGTCCCCAGGAATCCAATTCAACATTAGATGCCCTATTATGGCAAATGTCCTAAATAAACAATAACTAATTTCCTATAGCCCTTTTTGTAAATTATAACAAAAATTAGTTTTAAATTTACCGAAAATGCCAAAGTAAATGTGGTTTGATTGTCTTAAGATCCATGCAAAGACCACCCGACAGACAAAACAACAAAACGGACAACAAGACAGGACAAGACTTTTTAATCCATGCCAATGATAAGGGATTCAAAGCAGAAATGTTATGTTCGTCCAACCCTCCCTCCCTGCCTGGCCACCATCCAATTGACAGACAACAACAAGAACAGCAGCAGCAGTTATAAACAAGAAAAATATGCAAATTTCTCTGACAAAAACGACAACAACAAAAAATTAAACCAAAGAAAATACTCAAGACGAAGACAATGAACAAAACTAAAACAGAAAAATAGCAAACTTTACCAATGACCAGTCAGTTGTTCCTTCCTTGGTTGGAGCGGTTGCTGGCTGGTGGCGTGTGGAGGGACAGGAAACGGAAACCCCAAGTGATGACAAGAGGAGGATTTCACAAACTGAATGACAAAACAAACAGTTTATCCTTCCAAGGAGTTTGGGTAATAAAATTATTATTGTTGTCCGTGTTGTGTTGCGTTGTGTTGTGCAACAACAATTACTCCCCCCGAAAATAGAAAACTAAATGATTTTTCTTCAGCAAAATAGCAACATTTTCAAATATAAATTATTCATACCGACGAGGACTTAGGAAATGTGTACGTCGGCATCCGTTCGTTGGTGTTGCAGAGGGTATCACTCTGTGTGGAAGTGTGGACATCTTAAGGGATTTTCTCGTTTTTAAGATTCTTTGAGGAAGAATTAGAAGGAGGGAAGGGGAGCCAACGAACGAGCAGGAGTTGGAAGATAAAAAAGGATATGTTTCGTTGTAGGGACGACATGTTAATTTGTTAAGGAAATGTTTGGTTTTATTTACTAAATTATTTCAAGGATATGTTGATCTATGTATTTTATATGCTAAACAGGGTACAGTGGGCAAATAGAAGAAAAAGTAAACATATTTTGTATAAATATTTGTAATATCGATATGAAATAAAGGATAGGTCCTAGCATCCGCCAAAAAATATTAAAATTGTGTTTATTAGAAAATTATTAAAATAATATATTTGCTTTGAACTGGGATATTATCAAGAGCATTATCAATATTCGGAAGGTGAGTTCTGGTTCTCATTCGTTTGGGTGCATTATATAGAATATAGCTGCAAAAATGATATCTCAGTTCAATTCAAATATATTTTTGTAAATTTTCAAAAATAAAAAAATATATTATTGTTCTATCAGGGCTCAAAATTTACATAATGGAAATACGTTTAAAAATAAAGATTTCGAATAGTAAAAACAATTTAATAACTAGAGTTTTAAATTCGTTTACATCGTTTAACCGATGTAAATATTTTGTTTCAAAATTTTTTCTAAACATCACAATAAAAACAAATATGTTAAAAAAACGAATATCCGATTCGCTTTTGAGCAAAAGTTGTGAGCAGAAAATTGAAAAATAAAGATGGTATAACTTTTGGACGAGTAGCAAAAAATGCAGAAAATCAAAAAGATATTTTTAACTATCCAATATGTCGTGGAATGTCATGTTGTTGTTAATCTAAGACACTCTAGAAATGTCTGGTGAAATCATTTTAGTATCTAAAACAAAGGAACTAGAAGTCAAAATTTTTAAATAAATAAATATTTGGATTGCAAATGAGAGAAATCGAACCAGAGGGTTAACTTTTCCTAAACTAGGACAGAAAAAAATCCCCACTAAATCCCTAATATTTAAACTGCTCTGTCAAATATTTTTAAGAGTTCTGTCTTGTTTTTACTCAAATGTTACGTAAGAAAATATTTATATTTTTCGATATTCTTATTTTTTGGGTTAAATGGGATAAAACAGCCACTTGGTCGACCAAGTGGCTGCAGCTAGAATCATAAAATTCGGATGAGCAGCATAAAGGGATTTTTCGAAATTTATACTAAATATTGTGAGAAAACTGCGCGAAATCATGAAATACGGGGCAAACACACATACATACAATATATATCGAAATATATAATTTCACAATCATCCAAATTAAAATAATTAATTTTAATGAAACATCACTTTTATTGTGAATTTTTGTAATGGAGACTTATTTTTATATCCTCCACCTTAGGATGGGGGTATATTCACTTTGTCATTCTGTTTGTAACACCTTGAAATATTCGACGCAGTATATATATATATATATTCTGGGTTGTGGAAAAATTCTAAGACGATTTAGCCATGTCCGTCTGACTGTTGAAAGCACGCTAGCTTCCGAACGAAATGAGCTAGAAAGTTCAAATTTTCCGCAAAGTTGTCTTATGGTTGTAGAGCGGTTGGGATTGAATGTGGGCGAAATCGGCCCACATGGAAACACTTTTCCCTAACAAGGACTGCAAATATATATTTAGATTATTTTTGCAATTTTTATATCCTCACTCTACAGAGTAGAAGGGTATATATCATTTGGGACAGCAAAAAGTATAACGCATTGAAGGAGTGACTTAAGACCCTAAGTATGTTAAGACCAAATGCGTTTCACAACATTTTAAGATGTTTGAGCCATGCCTGTCCATCCGTCCGTCAGTCTGGCTGGCTGGTGTATTCACTTTAAATCTAAAAAATATTTACACTTTAGCCACGCCCCTTCTTGTACCTCCGACACTATTGTCTCTGTCCTAGGTAATAACAAGTAAAAGCGGCGTTAAGTTCGGCCGGGCCTTTATATACCCTCCACCATGGATTGCATTCCACAGAGGTTGTCGGTTTTCGTAGAAGTGCAGTAATATTACAGGAAAATATAAATTTTTTAATATAGGCAAACCAAAACAAATACAAATATTGAAAAAATAATTTTATAAATAAATATAATATTTTAATTATTTCAAACCATTATTTATTTCAAATCAAAAAATAGATATTCTTATATTTATATTTTCAAAAAGCTTAAATACCATAAATATTGGTAGATAAAGGGTGCTACAGTTGGTTGTATTTCCATTCTTTTCAATTCCAAAAGTACAAATTTTGAAAAACGATTATCAGACGTACATAGTGCAAAATAAAAATGAAGTTATCATGATTCAACCAATTTTTGCCGTAAAATAAAAATTACGAATTTGGAAAAAAAAAGCTTTTTATTTTGCGTGTCTATGCAGGCAGAGGAATGTATACACCGAATTCCACAATTCCAGCTGCGACCATTTGTTTGGTACCATTTTTACCCCCTTGACTTTACGCAATTAGAATTTCATCATTCTAGCTGTAGTCGTTTAGTTGGTACTATTTTTATTCCTCTGTACCATTGTATCCCTTGAAAGTACGAATTTCGAAAAATCCGTTTATTTTCCGTGTCTACGCAGTCAGAGGAATGTATACTCCGAATTGCATGACTCTACCTGCGGTCATTTGGTTGGCACTATTTTTATCCCCTTTTTTAATTCTAACCCCAAAAAGTACGAATTTCGAAAAATTCGTCTATTTTCCGTGTCTACGCAGTCAGAGGAATGTATACTCCGAATTTCATGACTCCAGATGCGGTCATTTGATTGGTACTATTTTTATCCCCTTTTTTCATTTTAACCCCAAAAAGTACGAATTTTGAAAAACCATGTATTTTACTTGTCTATGTAATCAGAGGAATGTATACACCGAATTTCATTATTCTAGGTACAGCCGTTTGGTTGATACCATTTTTATCCCTCTATTCCCATTTTACCCCTTAAAAGTACGAATTTGGAAAAAATACTTTTATATTATGTATCTACTCAATTAGAGGAATGTACACACCGAATTTCGTGTTTCTAACTGTTGTCGTTTAATATGTACCATTTTTATCCCTTTTTTGCCCCATTTCACCCCCTACAAATAAGAATCACTTTATGGTGCACTTGTTTGCGATAAGGGAATGCGTGTACCAAATATCAAGCAAATATAAACAGGCATATTCAAAAACATTAGGGATTATTATGGATATTTTTAGTCCTTGTGAGGGAAAAATTTTTCCCTTGGGTCGATTGCGCCCCTTTTCAATCCCAACCGATCTACGACTTTAAGATGCATTTATGGAAAATGTTAAGGAGCTAGAACTCCTTTAGTTTAGATGCTAGCGTGCTTTCAACAGAGGGACAGACGGACGGACATAGCTAGATCGTCTTAGAATTTTATGACGATCAAGAATATGTATACTTTATAGGGTCTCAGGTCGCTATTTCAACTATTTCAACCCTCCAACCCCATCCTGGAGGTATAATAAAACTTCATAACTGGTACATGAAATCCACTATGACTTGATATTTGTTCATGTTTTTATAATAGTTTTATAAATGTGGAAGCTGGGATCATGTGACTCCTTCTAACCTTCTAGTATCTTCCACACAAATTATCCCGCTCTACTTTAAATTTAATTCCTTATAACTTCCTATATACGGAAGTTATAAGTTCTCATAAAGCACAAAAATGTAAATAAAATTTTTAGAGGGCCAAAAGGTACAAAAAGGGATAAAAATGGTACCAATGATATTCGGTATGTACGTCCCTATAATTACGTAGACGTATAAAATAGATAGATTTTTCGAAATTTTTACTTTTAAGGGATACAATTGGAAAAGAGGGATAAAAATGGTACCAACCAACCCGCTGAAGATAAAGTCTTCATGACTTCGGTGTATACAGCATTTATCTGACTGTGTAGACGCGAAACATAAAGGATGTTTTGTTTCGAAATTTGTACTTTTTGGCGGAAAATGGGGCGAAAGGGATAAAAATGGTACCAATCAAACGGTTGCAGTTAGAATAGTGAAAATCGGTGTGTACATTGCTGTGACTGCGTAGACACAAAAAATATAGAGACATCTTTCGATATCCATACCTTTAAGATCAAAACGGGATAAAATTGGTACCACACAAACGGCTAGAATCATGAAATTCTGCGCAGACATGCACAATATGAGTATATCTCCAAAATCAAGAAATTACATGTGTTCATTTCAATATGGACGCGAAACATAACGGATCTCAGAAATTTGTACTTTTCTTATCAAAATGATTCAGACATTCTGTTTGTTTCTTAATCCAGAAATTGGAAATGGAAGAAATCGGCCCTGTGGGAAAATGTTTCGATTTTATTTCGGCAAATGGTTACATCTGTAGTGAGATTTACAGCAGTTCCTGAGATAGCAGCAAAAATGTCCATTTTACATATTTTTTAATTCTCAAAACTCGATAGTCCTATCTAAACATTAATGAAAATAAATTTTAAGAAAATCCAATATATGTTTCTCCTATATTTGTCTCTCCTGTGGGCCCGCCAAAAATATGTGAAAAAATAAAAACCACCCTAATATACATAAAATATTGTTGGTGTTGATTTTATGGAACTGTGTACCTGAATGCTTACAAAAAATATTTGTTTAGATCCCAGGCACTAAATTTTGTTATATTTTGCTTTTTTCTCAACCACCGTGCATTGGAAGGAATGAATTAACAAAATATCAAAAGATTATGTCAAATAATTTGATATATATTCCGTACATGTGGAAATAGCAGAAGGATTATTTAAGGATATGTTAGCACACGCACACGAACACACCCACAACAACTAACTCAATAATACCCATGACCACACTCACATACATAGACACATCAAATTCATGTACATACATTCAAATACTACACATTATTACATATATGTGGTTAGTTTAATGTTATTAAATTATCTTGGAAAAGAATTTTGAGAAATTTATTTAATTTTAAATGCCATCGTCATCATTATCAATGTTAGCAAGAAGAATGTGGCTGTCATCAATTGAATTTAATTCGATAGGTCATCATTGTGGGCAGATTGAGGATTTGAAAGGGGAGGGATATGCCTGCCAAGCTAGTGTAATTATGTCTACTAGACATAATTCCCATACAGCCAGAGAAACTATTCATCTACAGCATTAATAATTCCCTGATCCTTTTGCTGATCAGAATTCTCCACCTAATTAACAGCTTTGTGAGTCTGACATGATGAAATAATTTTACTAAATTTCTCCCCAATTTTTCTGCATTTGTCTCATTTTAAGTTTTTTTTCTGCGGAGCGCGAATGCAAAAATATTTGTATTGCAATTGTAACTGTGGCCATCTTTAGGCGAATGAGCATCGCCTGCATCACCATCATCATCTGTCTCGGCATCATCCGAAATGCAACATCATTTCGAGTTGTCGTTTGTACTGGAAATTCAATTAAAATCAGTGGAAAAATGTAAAACTTTTTCAATTAAACTTGTATTTTTTTGTTGTTGCTTTTTTATTGTTTTGTATCAAATACTTTTTTGGCCGCAAACTTGGTTATCGCTGTTGTAATGAACGAATTGTGCTGCTGCGAGTGGATGGGGGACAAGCGCTGTAACTTTGTTCTTCGCTTCACGGAAATGGTTGGAAATGTTTGAAATATTTTTGCAAATTTGACAATAATTAAGATGGGAAAAATAGTTGTCGTTAGGCAGCATTACGAGGAGTTTAGAAACAATAGTAGTGAAAAGGAAAAAAATAATGACTGGAAATAGCTCCAGTTAGGCAGAGAGAAGGATACTGGGGATTAATCAGAAAATCTTCTAAGAATATAAAACATAAAATAACAATTTTATTCAAAACTGTTAGCTGTTAAAACATAAAACAAAATAATTTCTCGATTTTTTATGGGTTTTTTGTGTCTAAATTTTGTTTTTTAAATCTTTAAGAGATTGCTCACAAAACCACTATTTGTGTGTGAAATTGAAATTCACAACACTTGTGAACATCATAGTTAGCTTTAAATCAATATATAAGAGGTTATGATCGGACCTATATTACCAAAATGAGAGTACAAATAGCAAAGGTACCTTCGGTAAAAATTGGAATTTTAGTAACAAATTAAAAAATATATTTTAAAAAGCATCAGATATGCGTGAACAGTAAAATTCAAAATTAATTAAATTAAAGTTGTACAGCATGTGGTCTGGCTCGGGTGACTTTTCAAGTATATATATGTAGAGACACTAGTTTGGAAAATATAGTAGTTTTATGATATACAAATGTGTATTTCTTTTTTTGATTTTGTATTTGGTCCTAAGAATGTTAAAATCAAATTAAGGTAGTTTGAAATTGACGAGAATCTTTGTTAGCATCAGTCAATTGTTCTTTACACCCCCACCTTAGGATGAAATAACTGTATATGTATAGGGTGTTTTTTATTGGGGTATAGAACTTTAAGCTGGCATCACTTTTTTAACTGGCGGCCATTTTGTCAGCTGTCAAGTGATTAATATTTAGTTTGGTTTGCCATTTCATCATGAACAGGTTGACAAAAGAACAACGCTTGCAAATCGTGCAAATTTATTTCGAAAATAATGGTTCAGTTCGCGAAGTTCACCGCACGTCACAATCGAATTATTGAAGGAAACATTCGATGAGCGCATAATTTCGCGGAATGGACCTGTCAATTGGCCACCAAGATCGTGTGATTTGACACCATTGGATTATTTTCTTTGGGGATATGTGAAGTCGCTCGTCTACGCCAACAAACCAGAAACGTTAGGGGACTTGGAAGCCAACATTCGTGGCGTTATTGGATATATTGGACCTGTAAAATTGGCTATATTCGAGCCAGCCGCGGCGGCCACATGCCCGAATTCATATTTAAACATTAATGGCATAAAATTATCCTTCCAATAAAGCCAAATTGATGGACATTAAAACGATTTTCTTGTGTTTTATTTCAATTCGAAGTTCTATACCTCAATAAAAAACACCCTTTATAAAGAGTGATTTTTTTGAGGTTAGGATTTTCATGCATTAGTATTTGACAGATCACGTGGGATTTCAGACATGGTGTCAAAGAGAAAGATGCTCAGTATGCTTTGACATTTCATCATGAATAGACTTACTAACGAGCAACGCTTGCAAATCATTGAATTTTATTATCAAAATGCGTGCTCTGTTAAGAAAGTTCATCGCACGCTTCCATTTTATGGTCAGTTTAATCGACCCACTGAAGCGGCTATTCGGGCTATTGTGACTAAATTTCGCACCAAATTTACATTGTTGGACATTAAACCACCAAGACGCTTACGTAGAGTACGAACTGAAGAAAATATCGCAGCTGTATCGGCCAATGTTAATGATGACAATCAATTATCGATTCGTCGCCGTTCGCAGCAATTGGGCCTCTGTTACTCAAAAACGTGGAAATGCCAAAATTGGACTAAGCGGATGGACCACTTGAGGCGCAGCCGCGGTCAACATTTAAATGAAATTATCTTCAAAAAGTAAATGTCATGGACCAATCTAACGTTTCAAATAAAGAACCGATGAGATTTTGCAAATTTTATGCGTTTTTTTTTTAAAAAAAGTTATCAAGCTCTTAAAAAATCAACCTTTATATAACAAAGGCCCTATAAAGTGTACATTAGGAACGATCTAGGCAAGAAATATTTTGCAAATCAGCATTAAACAATCCAAACTTTAATTTCGTGGGGTGACTGAAAATTGGTTCTTCATTTGTATGAACTGCGACCCAGCCTAATATACATATGTCATGGCCGTGGTAAAATTATAAGACAATCCAGCCGTGGCCGTCTGCCTGCAAACTATGTTGGAAATATATTTTTCTCATATGTATGTGTCTAATAATTGCGGGTCGGTTGCAATTGAAAATGGACGAAATAAAACAGTATTTTTATGACGCACCAACATTATCCAACAAAGAAAATATTTGAGATCGAAATTGCACAAATAAATAATTCTATACTGCCCATAAGATAGAGCCATTTAACATACAACGAAACATAATTATTTTTTTTAATATTTGGTTATTATTTTTTATTTTATATAATGAAGATATTAAATGAGAAAATAAATATATATAGTACTTAATTCTATTGAAAGAGAAACTTCTAATATATCATTTATTTATTCACATTTCAGAAACTGTTTAGAATGAATTAGTCATTAATTAATGTCATTAATTTGGAAATACTTCTTTTTTATTGCTGGGAATAAGTGTTAAACTACATTTTGGAAGTGCTTTTGAAAGACTTCTTTAGATGACAAATCTATTTGCATTTGAGAAACTGATTAGAATTAGTTAGCTTGGATGCATGATTTTGGGAGTAATGCTAATGTCATTCATTAGGTGGAGGGTATATTCACTTTGTCATTCCGTTTGTAACATCTTGAAATATTTATCGAAGACCCCATAAAGTATATATATTTTGAGTCGTGGTCTATCCATGTCCGTCTTTGTGTATGTATGTTGAAAGCACGCTAGCTGCCGAACGAAATGAGCTAAGAGGTTCAAATTTTCCCTAAATGTGTCTTATGGTTGTAGATCGCTTGGTATTGAAAATGGGCGAAATCGGACCAGGGGGAAAAATCTCCCTAACAAGGTCTGAAAATATCCTCTAATATTTAGATTATTTAAGCATTTTTTTTTCATTTCTGCTTATGGGTAATTCCAATAGAAAACGACCCATAAGTTTGGATTTTCATCCTCTCCGATTTTGATAAAATTTGACACATATATTCTACTAGTGGTTGCGGGTAGCTCAAAGTAGTACGTGCTTTAAGTTTTACTGTGGTCCAAAATTGGTTATCTCAGGGTTTTTTTTCGAAGAGGTCGCTTCATTATCGATATCATAACTTTGGATGGCGTCATCAGATGTTAACTATACTGATATCATCTGAAAGATTTAACGCCTCCTCTTTCCGAATCTGTTCGAAAATATTAATGTCCTTTTGGTTCAAGGATTCTAAAAATTAAAAATAATTTTAATCCTTCAATATCCTGAAAAACATATCTTTAATTTTCTTTATTTTGTTTGGTATTTTAGCTTATGTTATTCTCTACAAAATATCAAAAATTCAGAGTGGGGTGGCCATTGTTAAGAAAATACGGCTAGTTTTCGAAAGTATTTCGATATTTCAGCCAGCCCAAAAATTTGTCATTATAGTCGCTTCAAAATAAAAGGTGTCGATGTTCCCGACTATGATGAATGATTCGTTTGTTTTAACGGGTTCTCCCAAAATATTTCGCTTTCTATAAAATCTATATATCTATATAAAATCTATAAAACAGGGTTTTCTTGAAAAGAATTCACGATGAGAATGGGAATGAGAATGGTATTCTTGTGTGGTATTAAATTTCATCAAAATCGATGAGGGTCAAAAATCCACGTTGGGTCGTTTTCTGTTGGAATTACCTTTATATGGACTTGAAATTTGTTGCGTACATTCCTCTTGTAGCGTGAAATAATAAGTAAATAAAAGTTTTAGCAGTCGAAATGGGACAAAAAGGGATAAAAATGGTACCTATCAAACGACAACAGCTAGAAACATAAAATTCGGAATTACATCCCTCTAATTGCGTAGATACGTAAAGTGCAGAAATTTTTCAAAATTCGTACTTTTAAGGGCTACAATGGAAAAGAGGGATTGAAATAGTACCAACCAAACCGCTGAAGTTGAAATCATGAAATTCAGTGTATACATTTATCTGACTGTGAATACGGGAAACAAAAAGGAATTTTTGGAAATTGTACTTTTAGACTGAAAATGGGGCGAATGGGGATTAAAATGGTACACCCCAACGGCTGCAGCTATAATAAGGAAATTCGGTATGTACACTTCTCTGACTACATAGACGCGAAATATAAAGAGATCTTTCGATATTCGTACCATCAGGATCTAAATGGGATTAAATTTAGGAATAATAAAACGGCTGTAGAACTTTTCCTATCAAAATGGTACAGACATTTAGGCTGTAGCTGAAATCAACAAATTACCAATTGGGAAAATCGGGCTTGAGGGCAATTGTTTCTACCTTATAATATTTAAGACATATTTTTGTAGATTACTGCCTAATATTCAGTTTTTGATTACACTTGAAGCTTTATATTTATACAGGGTGGCACAGTATGAGCTATATGGTTTGAATTCTTTATAACTTATTTAATTATTATTCTTTCTTTTTTTTCAGCATTTTGTGAAGGAGACTTGGGGAATTAATTATGAATCATTACACGATCGAACAACGTACAAAAATAAGTGAATTCTATTATTCAAACCAAAAGTAACAATTCACAATATTCACAATTTGGTAATGAGTGATGAATCCCATATAATAATTGGCCCATATTTTTGGAAAATGAAATTGCTGTCTCAATCTCTGTTATGGAAAATATGCTAAAAAGAGCACGTATGTGCGAAGCAGAAAATGAACATCAATTACAGGATATAATTTTTCAAAACTAATTCAAAAAAAAAAATCCCCAATAATATACTGTGTCTAAAAAAATTATAATAATCGCATAAATAAAAAAGTTATAAACCATTTAAACTACTGTCGCACAATGTTATCATTCTGATAATTTTTGGTTTATTTTGCAAAAAGAATTGGTAAAAAATATCACATCATTTTACCGCTTCCAAACCCACACAGTTGCTTAAAACACATCTTTAAACACTACCTTAAAATTTAAAAAAAAAGATAAATGTAATCATTTTGAAAATCAAAATAAAAGAAATAAAATTGTGAAACATTAAATCTGACGGGGCGATAACATACCATTTCAAAATTTTAAAAGTAATTGAAGTTACCATCAAAACAGGATATAGTACATTAAAATCGTTCTAGTATATCAGGAGTTACATGCGACTGAATGAACACAACATAATAAATTAATTCAAAAATATTTTTTTTTTTAAATACGTCTGAAATATTTTTATGAGAAGAATACAAATACGCAAACTTTGGAAACAATCCAAAAATCGTATATGTCTAATAAAGAGTGATTTTTTTGAGGTTAGGATTTTCATGCATTAGTATTTGACAGATCACGTGGGATTTCAGACATGGTGTCAAAGAGAAAGATGCTCAGTATGCTTTGACATTTCATCATGAATCGTCTTACAAACGAACAACGCTTGCAAATTATTGAATTTTATTATCAAAATGCGTGCTCTGTTAAGAAAGTTCATTGCGCGCTTCCATTTTATGGTCAGTTTAATCGACCCACTGAAGCGGCTATTCGGGCTATTGTGACTAAATTTCGCACCAAATTTACATTGTTGGACATTAAACCACCAACACGCTTACGTAGAGTGCGAACTGAAGAAAATATCGCAGCTGTATCGGCCAGTTAATGATGACCACCAATTTTCGATTCGTCGCCGTTCGCACCAATTGGGTCTCTGTTACTCAAAAACGTGGAAATGCCAAAATTGGACTAAGCGGATGGACCACCTAAGACGCAGCCGCGGTCAACATTTAAATGAAATTATCTTCAAAAAGTAAATGTCATGGACCAATCTAACGTTTCAAATAAAGAACCGATGAGATTTTGCAAATTTTATGCGTTTTTTTTAAAAAAAATTATCAAGCTCTTAAAAAATCACCCTTTATATCTTTTAAATCAAATCTCTTTGAATATAGTGAAATATGTCTTTTTTAAAGCGCGAAAAAATAGAATATAATTTGTTTTAATTGTGAAAATATATAAACTTTTTTTCTTCAAATTCCCCACAGATAAGATTTTTATAAAGGACACATAAGTGGCTATCACGTGGTAGATGAGCCTAAAAAAGCTCAAAAATGCACCCTACTGTACAACGCAAAAAATAAAATGGTTCAGATTCAATGTTTGGTATTCCTTAATTACCTCTTCAGTATGCATCAGTTGAGTCTTATCCTTCTATACACCCTAAGACACACCTTCCCAACGTATCTTTCTCACCTCTTCCTTATAACACCTTTTTAAACTTCTTGTAACACACACATACACACCTGCAGCTCGCTCAAACAAACACATCCTTACTTAAGCTTGACAGGAAACAACGCCAACAACAAACACTAACACTAACACAAGCCAAGTGTGTAGTTTTATACTTCCGCATTTGTTTGGTAATCCAATACTTAAGGATTGTTATTGCACTCATCATCTTCCTGTCTAAGCATATGCCGCACACACACACATACTTGTACACACTCGCATACATGGTCTTTATGGTATTTAAATGATGTTTACATTCTGTTGTTGCTGCATCTGGCAAAAAAGCCAAGATTTCCAAATTGTATGTGCAACATGCTATGCTGCTGCTGCTGTTGCTGCTTCTCATTGTTGCTCTTGTTATGTTGTTTTCTTTAGAACTGCGTTCTTTCTTTGAGTTGTTGTTGTTTTTGTTTTTTGTTCTGTGTTCTTTTTGCTTCACTTGCCACTCGAACTGCATGCAAATGGAAAGGAAAATATTATTGCAACTGTTGCTTTTCGGATGTTGCCAACAAAATGCTAAATGCTCACATATCGTTCGTTCGTTCGTTCGTTGCCTTGGTGGTTGGTGACTGTTGCTAAAGTAGTTGCCTTTTTATACTCGTACTCAACTCTCAATCCCGTGGAGTTTATAATTGTTAGCTGTTGCCGTAGTACGGAGAAGCCTTAAGGAAAATGCTAAT
This sequence comes from Polietes domitor, assembly GCA_947397865.1. Classification (NCBI taxonomy): domain Eukaryota; kingdom Metazoa; phylum Arthropoda; class Insecta; order Diptera; family Muscidae; genus Polietes; species Polietes domitor. The sequence continues at coordinate 125,918,223 of OX377622.1, forward strand.
AAAGGTTTTTTTGTGCGACAAACAGATGTAAACAATAGTGGGACACAAATTGAAAGAAAAGCCATGGCTCGGCGTACACTCGGAAAAATAAACAATGTCGTTGTTCCTTAAATGTGAGGACCTACGAATGTGAAACAATTTGTGGTCTTAAAGTTCAAGTAATTCATTTAGAGACTTAGACGAGATTCACATGCACATCTCAACTTCGCTATTACAGCAATTTTCTGTTAATGACGAAAAATTAGTAATTCGCGTTTTGGAACTAAAAGTCTGGCATTTTACACTAAATGTATCCTATTCTCTTATGGTAAAAAATCGTATGGACAAAATATATCCTGCAAAACCGGGCAACCCCTCATCCTTTCTAAACATCTCGTTTATACTTTAATGGCTTTTAAAGTAAAAAAGTTATGTTGGTCCGAAATCATACATTTTTTCAAAAATGGTATTTCTTTAAATATTTTTTTACAAACAAAGTGGTTTTTCATAAACACAGTTTTGGCGCATAATAAAGCTAAGAATCCACAATATCTCAAAAAAAAACAAGTAAGAAGGCGTTAAGTTCGGCCGGGCCGAATCTTATATACCCTCCACCACGGAGTGCATTCCATAGTATTACCAGCAGAGTAAAGGAAGTCGACTTTACATAGAAGCACGGTACCATATTACGAAAATTGTGATATTTTTATGCACATTACTATATTTGTTTACTATTTCAAACTATAATGTATACTTATGCGCACTGTTTAAAATCGACTACTATATATAAATAAAATGCAGAAATTGTGAAAGTGAACATGCCTAAATATTAGACGATTGTCAGTCGCCATTAGAAAGAAGCATTTCCAGATACAGACAAAGTGATAAGAAATGTATAAATTTTAAAGATATCCCCATTCTCCGCCCAAATGTACAAATTTCGAAAAAAACATTTTTCGAGTCTTCATAGTCAGAATGTATACCGAATTTCATGATTTCAACTTCAGCGGTTTGGTAGGTTCCATTTTTATCCCTCTTTTTAATTATATCCCTTAAAAGTTCGAATTTCGAAAAATCCCTCTATTTTACGTGTCTATGCAATTAGAGGGATGTACACACCGAATTTCATGATTCTAGCTGTTGTCGTATCATTGATACCATATTTTATCCTTTTTGTCCCTTTTATTTTCTTTGTGTTGCTTCCAAACTACAAGGGGAATGTCCGCAACAAATTTTAACTGTATGAAAATAAGAAATTTAATTAATAAGCCAAGGCTACCAATATTTGTATACTATGTATATATATATAATGGAAATAATACTTCAATACATAAAGTAAATATAAGGGAGCAATCATAAATACCCTAAATATTGGGGGATAGAGAGTGCATTTTCAGCTACAGTCGTTTGGTTGGTTGTATTTCCATCCTATTTTAATTTCAAAAGTATAACTTTTGAAAATACCTTACCTCTCACGTACGCAGAATAAGACAACTTCTTGATTCTACCAATTTTTGTCATAAAAGCAACAAAATAAAGTACGAATTTGGAAAAAATATACATAATATATATAATATAAAAATAATATTTTACGTGGCTATGCAGTCAGAGGAATGTATACACCGAATTCCATGATTCTATCAGCAGTCATTTGGTTGGTACCATTTTTATCCCCTTTTTCCAATTTTGCCCCCTCAAGAGTGCGACTATCTAAAATATCTTTATTTTACGTATCTACACAATTAGAGGGATGTACACACCGAATTTCATCATTCTAGCTGTATTCGTTTAGTTGGTACTATTTTTATCCCATCTAGCCATTGTATCCCTTGAAAGTACGAATTTGAAAAAAACGTTTTATTTTTCGTGTCTACGCAGTCAGAGGAATATATACTCCGAATTTCATGATTCTAGCTGCTGTAATTTGGTTGGTACTATTTTTATCCCCTTTTTCCATTTGAACCCCAAAAAGTACGAATTTTGGAAAGTTCTTTTATTTTACGTGTCTACGCAATCAGAGGAATGTATATATCGGATTGCAGTATTCTAGGTGCTGCCGTTAAGTTGGTACTATTTGTATCCCTCTATCCCCATTTAACCCCTTAAAAGTACGCATTTAGAAAAAATACTTCTCTATTATATCTACTCTATTAGAGGAATGTACACGCCAAATTTCGTGTTTCTATGTGTTGTCGTTTGATAGGTACCATTTTTATCCCTTTTTGTCCCATTTCGCCCCCTACAAATAAAAATCACCCTATGGTGCCCTTTTATGCTATAAAGGGAATACGCATTGCAAATATCAAGTAAATACAAGCTAATATGTTCAAAAAACATGCTGAAATACTCTAAATATTAAGGGGTATTTTCAGTCCTTGTGAGGGAAAAAATTTTCGCTCTCGGCCGATTTCGTCTACTTTCAATCCCAACCGATCTACAGCCATAAGACACATTTAGGAAAAATTTGAACCTCCTAGCTCATTTCGTTCGGCCGCTATCGTGCTTTCAACAGACAGACGGACATGGCTATATCGTCTTAGAATTTTACCACGACCCAGAATATATATACTTTATGGGGTCTCCGATGAATATTTCAAGGTGTTACAGACGGAATGACAAAGTGAATATACCCCCATCCTGGAGGTGGAGGGTATAAAAATAATTTTTTTTTTATTGTTTTTAAGCTTTGTGTCAACAAACTACTTAAAAACTACAATTCTGAATATATTTTATATTCAGGTTAATTAAAAAAAAACCGTAAAGAACAGAAGCCATCATTTCACCACTTTCGAAATCACACACAACATATTCTGTTTTCTATTTTGTAAATATGTTTCGAGCGCTGTTTAAACAAAAATTAAAAAACAACATGATTTTTTCAACAAAAAATTACTTGCGTCTAAAAAAAAGTTTATAATTTCTACATTTAGCCATATATCTTTGACAAAGAGATATCAATTTATTCGCTAGAATACTAGCTATTAATAATATAATAAATAAAAATTACGTTTCCAATTTTTCCTTCTTTTTATTTTCTTTTTTTAATTTTTTGGCGAATTTTCCTAAACCACTGCTTCTATGTGAAAGTGAACGTGATTATAATTGGTATCTGTTTGGCACTCAGTATACCTTTACTCAATTTAATTTAATTTTTTACTTGAATGTAGTACATTCGTACTCAAATCAAGTAAAATTTATTCAAAATGAGTTTTATTTACACATTTTAACTACAAATGTACTTACATTTCTCAGACTAAATTTTAGTATGCTTCAGTATCAAACATTTTTTTCAGTGCACTATTAGCTATTAACAAAACATATTTTACAAAAGTCGAAGATGTATTTTTTGTTTATAAATAAAATAAAAAATAAACAAGAAATAATTAAAAAAATTTCTTTCAAATTTAATAATATTATTTAAAACCACACGCATTTTGCGGGAAAAATTTTATTTTTTAAATTACTTTGTGGCAAAAAAACTTTATTTTTGATTCATCATAGTCTCTGTAATTTCATATTTTTGAAAATCGGGAAATACAGCTTTATTTGGCATATAGAAAATGTTTTCAAAATTATATATTTTCAAAATTTCACCAAAATAGGCGAGAAGAGACAAATTACTCAGTAATCAGCCGATTCTTCACATTGGCTTAAATTTCAAATTAAAATTGTGCGACATGTCTCGAAAAGTTTTTCACTTCCGTTCCGTTCCGCTTCTGTTCACTTCTGTTCCGTTTTCCACTTTTCAGCTTAATCAACAAAATAAATTCCATTATTCCCAAATTTGCATCTGGAAAAACAAAAGCAATTCTTCGGAAGGGAAAAAATCTTTTCTTACTGCACCTTAAGTAGCGATTGAAATGAATTGCATTTTTAATAACTATGCTCTTTTTTCTGCTTGGCTCATCTAAATTACATATAACATGACTAACACAGTTTGTCTGTCAGCTTGTTGTGTTATCTCAATCTCGATGAACATATTAGTTTATATGGTCAAAATACTAACCAAAGTTTACGACACATTCAGTTTTCATTCTCCAACTTAACATTGCCATGAATGCGAATGCATGCATAGCCACATACTAAAGTATGTATGTATGTGGTATGCACAGCCAACTTTTCAAATGCAAACACTTCCGCAAACACCACTACATTTCGAAAATGTTAAAAAATGATTATAGTATTTGAAAAGTTTTTTAATTAAAATTAAATGCATTTAAATTTAGTTGGTTACTACTTTTGTTAGTGTTGGCAGAATTCAATTAAATTTGTTTTTGCTTTTTTTTTCTCTGATATAAAAGAAAAACCGCACACATTCCACAGAATATCAAGTGCACAAAAAATAAAAAATAATAATAAAAAGAGTAAATCTGCAGGCATGTATGTAAATACACATGCACATACACATATGTGTGCATGTGCATACCTTTAACCATAACACCAACACAATGCATTCGACTCTTTTCAAATGAGGTAACACAGCCACACACACATGCACACACACTTTTAAGTAAATATGAAATGTGGTACAAATGCACGCACAGCAACACATTTCCATCCACATTCCATTCCTCTCACACTCACCCTCAAATGACATAATGCATTACCTTAATTGTATATGTTATTCATAAAATAAAACAACAACAACAGCCATCACCATCACATCACTCTACTAACACTACCACTACTACGACTACAATAACATTAGCAACAACAAATGGGGAGAAAAATATTAAAACAAAATCACAGCATGCATAATTATACTTCCGGTTTTCTAATTTCTAAATATGAGTTCTCTCACCCACAACAAAAGTATGCCACAAATGTACTGTACTAACCTCGCTCTCGCTCTCTCATGCTTACTCACCCACAAACCCTCTCGAGTACTCCGACTAACGCATGCATACAAACATGCACAGACACATTTATGTAGATATAAATTTTATGTTAATTTTGGTAAAAGTTTTCACTGCGGGATGAAAACAAGAACAACTGAAAGTACGCATGGAAAATGTGTACTTTTAAGGGGTATAAAGGGAAAAGTGGGTTAAAAATGGTACCAAACAAAGGGCTGAAGTTGGAATCATGAAATTCAATATATACATTAATCTGAATAGATGCAACATAAATCTCTTTTAGAAATTTTACTTGTAGGTGGAAAGGGAATAAAAAGGGAATAAAGGGGATAAAAATGGTACCAACCAAACGTTTACAGCTAGAATTGTTAACATTTACGTTGCTCTGACTTCATAAACGCAAAAATAATGAGATCTTTTGGTATGCGTACCTTTAGGGTAAACGCACATAAAAGAGATTTTTAGAAATTTTTAATTTTAGGGGAAAACGAAGCGAAACGGGGATAAAAATGGTACCAACCAAACGGATGCAGCTGGTATAATGAAATTCGGCGTATACACGGTCGATTGGGATTGCAAATGCGTAAAATTGGACTGAAAGTATTCCCAATAAGCCATAATATTTAATTTACATTTACATTTACATTTTTGAACACACTTTTGTTACGTACATTAGGGTGGGTCGCGATCCATACGAATAAAAAATAATTTTCAGTCATCCCATAGAAATAAAATTTGATGATTGGCAAAAATGTTCGCCCCTAGGTTAAGCCGCATGTGAGCCAAACGCTCCTGAAAACGCCCCTAAAATTTTTTTCCAATTTTTTTCTTAGTTAATTGACCCTTGAAAGTACTTTAAATAAAAATTTTGTATTCTTGTCTTAGAATAACCTATTGATCGAATTATATAGTAGTTTATAGTAAGTTTGTGGTATTTGTTCAAAGTGATAACTTAAAACTCATATTTTTAGATCATTTCCTAAAAATATTATGAAAAATTGACAGAATCAATACCTTTCGAATGATGTCTAAATTATGAATATCTTTTAGCTCACAAATGACTTGACACAGGGACGAAGTATTTTGCCAATCTTCATTAAACATTTTGAGAAGAATATTATATTCGAGGCGCCAGAAAACAATGAAATCATTTCAAATGGATTATGATGCACTAAATTCAAAAATCATAACGGTTTTTATGTTCCATTTACGGGTTTCTTGTAAATTGTTTTTCGATGTTCTTTTACTGAATCAATGGGCGGTCATATAACTAGGGCTGTCTAAAAAAAAAAAATTCTCTGAAAAAGTAATAGTTGGAAATATTTTTAGTAGGAAATATTTAAAGTAGCTGACGAATGAGTAAAAAAGTGTAATTTTAGACATTTAAAAAAAAGATAGAAGAAAAATTAAAGAATTTAAAAAGTGGAATTTTTGGGTGATCACAAATTATTATTCTTTTAGCTCCTATAGATATATTTAAGAAATGATGGCCGAGTTAACGACATTTTGAAAATTATGGAATTTTCGAATGATCACAAATTATTTTTCTTTTAGCTTCTAGAGCTATATTGAAGAAGTTATGGCCGACTTAACATTTTGATATTTTTGGGTTATCACAAATTATCTTTCTTTTAACTCCTAGAGCTAAAGAGTGATTTTTTTGAGGTTAGGATTTTCATGCATTAGTATTTGACAGATCACGTGGGATTTCAGACATGGTGTCAAAGAGAAAGATGCTCAGTATGCTTTGACATTTCATCATGAATAGACTTACTAACGAGCAACGCTTGCAAATCATTGAATTTTATTATCAAAATGCGTGCTCTGTTAAGAAAGTTCAGAAAGAAAGAAATTGTGTTCAGCGACGAAGCTCATTTTTGGCTCAATGGGTACGTAAATAGGCAGAATTGTCGATTTTGGAGTGAATATCAGCCAGAAGCATTGCAAGAGCTACCAATGCATCCAGAAAAAGTCACAGTTTGGTGCGGTTTATGGGCTGGTGGCATCATTGGACCGTACTTCTTCAAAGATGATGCGAATCGTAACGTAACTGTGAATGGTGAGCGCTACCGTGAGATGATATCCAACTTTTTTTGCCCAAAATGGAAGAACTGAACTTGGTTGACATGTGGTTTCAACAAGATGGCGCTACATGCCACACAGCTCGCGATTCTATGGCCATTTTGAGGGAAAACTTCGGAGAACAATTCATCTCAAGAAATGGACCGGTAAGTTGGCCACCAAGATCATGCGATTTGACGCCTTTAGACTATTTTTTGTGGAGCTACGTCAAGTCTAAAGTCTACAGAAATAAGCCAGCAACTATTCCAGCTTTGGAAGACAACATTTCCGAAGAAATTCGGGCTATTCCGGCCGAAATGCTCGAAAAAGTTGCCCAAAATTGGACTTTCCGAATGGACCACCTAAGACGCAGCCGCGGTCAACATTTAAATGAAATTATCTTCATTTATTACATTTATTACTTGGCTGCAGACTACCACGATCATGATTTCGACCATGTCAAAAGTCTTTTCAAGTGGCTTCGCAGAGACTTTTCAAAATCAAACCCGGCCTCTATAAGGAGATGATTCTCACAAACGAACGAGAAGCACAACTCACTTGCCGAATTTGCGTTTAAAAAATCGCACCAAGTAATAAGAAAAGTAGCTGAGAAGCCACTTGAAAAGACTTTTGACATGGTCGAAATCATGATCGTGGTAGTCTGCAGCCAAGTAATAAATGTCACCATGCCATTTGTAAATAAATTTGCATTCTATTAAATATAGAAGCAAAATGGTCTTGAGCCAGGACAATATCCCAGTTCAATATAAAATATTTTAAGTACATTAAAAAACTATAATTTTGTATTTTTAAGCAAACATTTTTAAATTGTTAAAAAATAATAAAAAAATATGAAAAAAAGTTTTTTTTTCCTGAGCCACGATTCGAACCCGGGACCTTCTGGGTGTAAAGCGGACACCTTACCTTTGTGACCCCATACTAAAAATTCGTTCCCATTCAGTTGTGAAAATGCTATTCATAAAATGTTACGGAATATTAACATATTATAAACGTTTTTTTTTGGAAGTTGCTTAAAAGAACTTCCTCAAAAGCAGCAAAAATGCACATTTGGATTTTGAGATGTGACTAAAATGTGCTTCCTACGGAAGTACTTCCAATTTTTTTGCTGGGTTAGAAACCTCAAATTTTTGTGGTGATTGAATGATGGTGACACTATGCCATTCTTAATCTTATTTTAAGTCAAAGCAAAGTTTTTGTAATTTTATTTATATCAAATATGAGTTCAGTCATAAAAATAAAAATGTTAAAAAAATAAAAATATTTTTTTTATTCACTTTAAGCGATTTATTTGAAACTATAAATTAAATAACAATATTTCTTCGAAAATTTGACTTAGTTGTACTGCATATATTACTTATTACTGCTTCTCAACGTCGTTTCATTGAGTCAACTACTGTTCTGCATCTTTCAATCGGTGTTTTTCCCCACACCTCTAAATGCCAACATGTCATTTGTAAATAAATTTGTATTCTATAAAACATAGATACAAAAAGATCATGAGCCAGGACAATATCCCAGTTCAAATCAAAATAAAACAAACGAAAAATTTTAAAAATTTTATGCAGTATTTCATGGTAGTTCTGGGACAATGTATTGACCCAACTTCTTAATATGAAAACAAGCAAGGAAAGGCTATATGATACACTCCACTTTCTATCCGAATACAATTCAACTCGGTAAAAAAGTGAAAACGGGTAGGAATTTTTTATGTTTCCTAATCATAGGCTAATATGACCTGGTCCAATTTGTCAAATCGAGAAGAATATTTGACGGACAGACAGACGGACATTGCTAATTCGATTCAAAAAGTGATTCTAAGTCCATCGGCATACTTAACAATGGGTATATCTGCCTTTCTTTTAGGCGTTACAAACAAATGCACAAAGACTAATACCCTCGTGGAGTGTATAAAAAGTTATAAACCATTTAAACCATATAGCTCATGCTGCGCCACCCTGTGCATTTTTGACAGTTCTGAAAGTGCACCGGGAGACGTGTTCCATCTTATGTGGACGTCTTACATATTGTCGAGACCCATTACCACCACAAATACAATTTTTGATTCATCTGACCATAAAATATCTCTCTAAAGCAGATGTGTTTTTACGTGACAGCAAAAAAATTATAAAAATTTTTCTTAAGCGGCTACACATTCGCCTATGTGGAAGTGAAATTTGTGTTATTTTCTTCGTAAGAATGTAGGCTATGAAACAATAAAACAAAATAAATATTTTCTCAATTTTTATGGATTTTTTCGTGCCATTTTTTGCAAAAAATAAATTTTTTATAATTTTTTAAGATACTACTCTTTGTAGCTATCATAAATACCCCTAATGAACCGAACCTGAAGCGACTAATATTTTCAAAATGAGAGTGCTTTCGTCGAAGACTGTAATTTTATTGAAAAAAAATATTCATAAAAATTTGTATAATGCAAATATATGTCTATTTCTATTTTTTTTGCTCCATAGTATAGTCTAGTGGTAGTCTACTGTGCAAATCTCTTCATGGTGGATGATATATAAAATTCGCCCACCCAAGCATAATACCCTTTTCTCTTTTTTTAAGTATGTTTGTGAAATGTTGTCTAGTAATATTATATTTAAATTAATTAAAATAAGTGTCACAATTGTTATACATTTGGATATGTTACAGTCGGTAGGATGTCCGAGGGTAAACGAGGAGTAAATGCAGGTCAAAGGAAGTACTCAGCTATGCAGTATGTTAATGGCTTTTCCCACTTCCTTATACTCCGTTTTATTGTTTTTGAAAAAAATTATATGCATCTCCATACAAACATACAAAAAATGCAAAAGGTGATGCTTTGTTGTTGTGGGTCCTGTTGCCCTGGTGGTGGTGGGCAAACGTGATGCACTCCCCTCATGTGCAATGCACTTGTGGTTTAGATGGTTATTATGTTTTAAGTTTAATTGCGAAAACCAGCATTTTAGTTTGTTGCATATGTATGGACTTCCTCGCATACACATACGCATACATACATATATTGTGTGTCTGGACTAAGGACTAAGTTTTTGACAAACTGGAGCATGAAATCGGATTCCTATGAGCATTTGCACTTAAAAGACGGAAGTGGTCTTTTGTAAATGGATATGAATGGAGAAGAGCATTAGGAAATGAAGCTGTGTTACTTGCGTTACAGGCCTTAGGCGAGGGGGACTTTTATTTATGAGATGACTTAAATTATGACAAAGATAAGAATATTCCATATTTTTGCTGATTTTATTAGTCATTAGAATTTCTTCTATTTTTATGATTTTTCCGAAACAAAATCAATTTTTAGGGAGTGTTCCAAAACCCAATATGATGACAACATCTGCAGCTATCATAATTACCTTTAATTGAACACATGATCGTCCACATATTTCCAAAATTAGATTATAAATTTTAAAGGTACCTTCGGCGAAAATTGGAATTTTAGTAAATCACACAGTGGAGAACGAAAAATATAACCATATACGGACACCACTACGAGATAAAAGACCAAAAAACGACCGTGTCTCCCAGTTTTGCCCACAGCCATGCACTTTTTATGGCCCCCAAATATTTAGGGCCTCGGTGTCATCATTCTCATATTCTCATGGTTCGTATCTTGCAAACCGTTTGGATTTTTGATTTACTCTCTGAGGTAAAGTTGTAGCTCTTATCATAAAGAACAAAAACATATATATAAAATCAAAAAAACTTTATATTTAAGGACAAAATCGCAAAAAACTTTAAAAAAATTCGATTTTAACCTTTTTCCACTGTTCAGACATATATATACAGAATATATCTGCTTGTACTTACTTGATATTGGTTATGCGCATTCCCTCCCTATAACAAAAAGTGCTAATTATTCGCAGGGGGTGAAATGGGGCAAAAAGGGATAAAAAGGGTACCTATCAAACGACAACAGCTGGAAACACGAAATTCGGCGTGTACATTCCTCTAATTGAGTAGATAGATAATATAAAAGTATTTTTCCAAATTCGTACTTTTAAGGGGTAAAAATGGGAATAGAGGGATAAAAATGGTACCAACCAAACGGCTGTACCTAGAATAATCAAATTCGGTGTATACATTCCTATGATTGCGTAGGCCCGTAAAATAAAGGGATTTTTCGAAAATAGTACTTTTAGGGGGTAACATGGAAAAAGGGGATAAAAATAGTACCAACCAAATGGACGCAGCTAGAGTAATGAAATTCGGTGTATGCATTCCTATGACTGTGTAGACACGAAAAATAAAAAATGTTTTTCTAAATTCGTACTTTCAAGGGATACAATGGGTACAGAGGGATAAAAATAGTAACAACTAAACGACAACAGCTAGAAAGATAAAATTTGGTGTGTACATTGGTGTGTACATCCCTAACGGCGTAGGCACGTAAAACAAAGAGATTTTCGAAAATCGTACTTTTAAGGGTGTAAAATAGGAAAAAGGGGATACAAATGGTACCAACCAAATGGCCGCAGCTAGAATCATGGAATTCGGCGTAGACATTCTTCTGACTGCATAGAATCGCAAAATAAAATTATTTTTCCACATTCGTACTTTTTTACATTCACCTTAAAAATTTGTAGAATCATGAATTTAGGTTATCCAAAATGAAATTAAAATAGGGTGGAAAAGCAACCAAACACATGGCTGTAGCTGAAAATGTACCCACTATTCCCTAATATTTATGGTATTTAAGCTTGTTTGAAGATAATTATTTTATGAATTGAATTGAAGTATGAAGTATGTATATTAGGATGGGTCACGAAATTAAATTGTCTCCCCCCACAAATGAAGATTGGATTGTTTAATGATGATCTGCAAAATATTTCGTCACTGGGTCAATTATGTGCTGATACTTTATCATACCCTCTTTCAATAATCTTTAATAAATCAATAAGTTTTGGATATTTACCACCTTTATGGAAGGAATCATATATAATCCCCCTTTTTAAATCCGGTAGCCAAATTGAAGTATCAAATTACAGAGGCATTGCAAAATTAAGTGCCATTCCGAAGCTATTAGAAAAAATTATGTCTGATATGTTATCGCACCAAGTTTCCTCATTGTTGTCTCCCTGCCAACATGGATTCCGTAAATATCGATAAACAATAACGAATGTTTTGGAACTCACTACAGTTTTAAATGATGGTTTTAGAAACCGAATGCATACTGATTCCATTTGTACAGACTTTTGCAAGGCTTTTGATAAAGTAAATCACAACCTTCTGCTAATGAAAATAGATATGATGGGCTTTAGTAAAACATTATTATCGTGGTTAAAATGTTATTTAGATGGTCGAATTCAAAGAGTAAAATTTGGAAAAGCTCTCTCACGAAATATAGTTGTATCATCCGGTGTACCTCAAGGAAGTCATCTTGGTCCGATTCTATTTATAATATTTATTAATGATCTTTCCTCTGTAGTTTGTCATTCTAATATTCTATTGTATGCTGATGATGTAAAAATATTTCGATCCTTTAAAGATCCCACTGAACAATGTTTTCTACAGTCTGATCTTAATAGTTTTCATGAGTGGTGTAAAATTAATTTAATGGAACTAAATATGTTGAAATGCAAACATATGTCATTTTCTAGAGCTAGAAATTTAGAAACTAATTATTTTTTGGTGATCATAAACTCGAGTCTGTAGTTTCCTTTTTGGATCAACGTTTGAACTTCAGGTCTCACATTTCTATGGTAGTAAACAAAGCTTATGGTGCTCTTGGCTTTATGAAACGTTGGAGTAAGGAGTTTTCCGATCCTTCTGTCAATAAACACTTATATACATACCTCTTTGGTTAGGTGCATTCTTGAATATGGTTCAGTAATATGGGACCCATCCTATACTATTCATAGTAATCTTTTGGAATCTGTTCAGAAACAATTCCTTTTATTTTGTCTGCGTGGGCGAGGATGGAACTTCCGTACACTGCCTTCATATGAATTTAGGCTTGCCCTTATCAAGTTGCCTTCTTTGAAGAGTCGACGTACTATGTTGAATATTACTTTCCTATAATTATTTCCGTTCAAACTATGCCAATAATGATCCTTTGCGCCGCCTGTTTGTTCAATTTAATAAATTCTATCACATTATTGAATTATCAGAAAACAAAACTCTATTAAAAGAAAAATTATCCTGTATTTAAATACTTAATTTGTAGTATCTAAGTGTATATATGTATATGTTTTTAGTCTGTAAGGATATTTGTATCTTAATAATAATAAAACTTAATAATAATAAAAAAAATCATCTGTGAGCTAAACGCTCCTGAAAACACCTCTAAAAATCATGTTTTTCCGGTGTAATTTTTTATGATGCATTTTTACCCAAAATTTTTTTCGGAATTAACAGACCCTTTGGAGCACTTTTAATACAAATTTTTATTCTTGTCTTAGTATAACTCGTGACAGCTAAAAACTCATATTTCTTGGAAACATTTCGAAAAAATTGATATGAAAAATAAATACAAGTAATTATTACCTTTCGAATGACACCTAATTGATGAATATCGGATGAAAAATGATGTTCCTGACTCCATGTTTGTAAAATAATTTAATACAGGCGATGGATTTTCCGAGCCAAAAATTTCAAACTCTTTTTACAAATATGACCACTGCGGCGTCAATTTAATTCCGTTGTTCATCATTTAAGCATCATTCGAAAGCTGTTGGCTGCCGCTATTTTTTATTTATTATTTATTATAATAAAATTTTTTCTTATAAAATACTTCAGCAGTCACTATGAAAAAAAAAACAGGGTGATTTTTAAGAGCTTGATAACTTTTTTTTTAAAAAAAACGCATAAAATTTGCAAAATCTCATCGGTTCTTTATTTGAAACGTTAGATTGGTCCATGACATTTACTTTTTGAAGATAATTTCATTTAAATGTTGACCACGTCTGCGTCTTAGGTGGTCCATCCGCTTAGTCCAATTTTGGCATTTCCACGTTTTTGAGTAACAGAGACCCAATTGGTGCGAACGGCGACGAATCGAAAATTGGTGGTCATCATTAACACTGGCCGATACAGCTGCGATATTTTCTTCAGTTCGCACTCTACGTAAGCGTGTTGGTGGTTTAATGTCCAACAATGTAAATTTGGTGCGAAATTTAGTCACAATAGCCCGAATAGCCGCTTCACTGACCATAAAATGGAAGCGCGCAATGAACTTTCTTAACAGAGCACGCATTTTGATAATAAAATTCAATAATTTGCAAGCGTTGTTCGTTTGTAAGACGATTCATGATGAAATGTCAAAGCATACTGAGCATCTTTTTCTTTGACACCATGTCTGAAATCCCACGTGATCTGTCAAATACTAATGCATGAAAATCCTAACCTCAAAAAAATCACTCTTTATAAAGGTCCATTTATTCCACCAATAAGTTACTCTAAGATAAGAATCAAAATTTATACTTAAAGTGGTTTCAAGGGTCTATTATTTCAGAGAAAAAGTTTTGAAAAAAATGCAGTACAAAAAATTACACGGGAAAAACATGATTTCTAGGCATATTTCAAGAGCGTTTAGCTCACAGACGACTTGATCTAAGAACGGAATATTTTGGAAATCATCGTTAAACAATCCAAATTTTATTTTCGTGGGGTGACTGGTTTTTCCATTTGTATGGCCCGCGACCCAGCCTAATGTATAACAAACATATTAGTAGCCTTGCCTTATAAGTGTGGTTTTAAATAATTAAAATTTTATATTTATTAATAACATAATTTTTTAGTTTTTTATTTGTTTTGGTTTGGCTATATTAATGAAACATAAAATCTTAAACTTAACGCCGTTTTCATTTGTTTCTATTTTTATGGTATTTTTCGTGCCAGCAAAAAAAAGATTCCTAAACCACTGTTTCTATTTGAAAGTGAAATATGATGACATTTGTAGCCATCATAATTACCTATAATTAAACATACAGCCATGCTTGATCTGCCCCATATTTCCAAAATGAGAGTACAAATCTTAAAGGTACATTCGTCAAAAATACCAATTTTAATAAAAATAAAATATAATATAATAAATAATATATATACATAGTTTGTTTGTGTCGATGTTATTAATCATTTGGATATGCGAAATTTTTGAAGCCGAATTTTCACAAACATTTTCAATGATCACATTGTTCATTTGTATGCGTCACCTAAATAAACTACGCTAAATGATTCAATTCAACATATTTAAATTATTATAAGTCATCGGCTATTAACTACAATTCTAAATATAACACATCTATGTGTGGCATCAATTATTAAAGTAAATTTAAATGTCAATCATATTTCTGGCCAACTGTGAACTCAATACTTGGCACGAAAGTCAATCTCCAGTATAAATAGTTTAAGCCAAGCAACTCTAAGCAAACAGTATTCACTCAAATCAAACTCGAACATGAAGTGCGTCACAACTCTACTCGCTCTAATCGTCTGCTGCTCAGCTTTAGCTTATGGTCAAGCGGTAAGTATGACCAAATACCACATACTCCATTCCTAAACTAAAACCAAATATATTTATTACCTTTCTTAGCCCATCACCTTAAGCGAGGAACAAAAACTGCGCGCCCTTCAGCATTCGGTGGTCTGCCTGGAGCAGGAAAAGACCACAACGACAGCCGCTGTGTCTTTAATGCGTGGTCAATTTGCCGGTTTGGATAGAAACGCGAAATGCTTTGCCAATTGCCTCCTGGAAAGAGCGGGCTTCCTTATTGATGGCGCTGTCCAGCCAGCTGTTATATTGGCCGAATTGGGTCCCAATGTGGGCGCCGAAAAAGTCACCGCCATTATGACTCAGTGTAATGCTCTGAAAGGCAGCGATAATTGTGAGACTGCCTTTGCGCTGTATCAATGTTATTATCAGCAAAATGCTGCCATTTTTTAGCATCGCTAGCGCAACATGAAGAAAATTCTAACACAAATATTTTTCTCTTACCTCTCAAATCTATTAATCTATTTTTATTAATAATCAGTTTCGTTTCTATGATGATTCAGCTCACTCATATCACTCTGTATGCACTCTTGTCTTGATAATTGCACTTCGAATAGTTGCACATCATAATAAATTATTACACACAAATTTGTACTAGTTAATTCCATTTTTCAGCTGACAGACAACTTTTAAGTGAAGGTAAACAAATGAAAAAATGTTCTGAATAAGGTTATAGGGGAAAATCTCAAGTATTCCATCAAAATAAAAACAGCAGTGACACTCTAAGATAATATAGATATATGCCCGTTTGTTTGTGTATCAGTTAGAAAGACATCAGAGCTAGAAGGTACACAAATTTTGAAATATATCGCTAATAATGATTGCAGATCGGTTGAGATTGAAAGGGGTGAAATCGGCTTAGAGGAAAAATCTTTCCCTCACGAGGACTGAAAATACCCACACTTAGATTTTTCAAGCAATTTTTGAATTTTGAAAATTTCTGCTTAATATGCACTTGAAATTTGTTGCGTACATTCTTCTTGTAAGTAAATAAGAGATTTAGCGAGCGATATGGGACAAAAAGGGATGAAAATGATACCAATGGTACAACAACAGCTAGAAACATGAAATTCGGTGTATACATAAATATTTTGCGTAGACACGTAAAATAGAGAGATTTTTCACAATTCGTATATTTAAGGGATACAATTGGAAAAGTGGGATAAAAATGGTACCTACCAAACCGCTGAAGTTAAAATCATGAAATTAGGTGTATACATTTATCTGACACGCGAAACAAAAATTATTTCTTCCAAATTTATAGTTTTGGGTGGAAAATCGGTCGAAAGGGGATAAAAATGGTACTAACCGAACGGCTGCAGTAAGAATAGTGAAATTCGTTATGTATCTTTTATTTTTGATCTGATTGTACAATTTGATCCTTTCGGGATCAAAATGGGAGAAAATTGGTACCAAACAAGTAGCGACTGTAGCTAAAATCATTTTTACACTCGCCTTTAAATTCTTACTTTTAGGCACAAAATGAAAAGGGAATAAAACTGATGCCAAGCAAGCGATTGCGGCCAAGTGTGATTGTGGTGATCCACTGTGGACGCGAAACGTAATGAATCTTCAAAATTAGTAATTTCCTATCAAAATGGTATAGACATTTGATCGTCTAAAGACGACTGACAATACACCTGCTATTTAGGGCACATTTTCGAAGATCATGTTTAGTTGTTGATTAGACTTGAAGAATAATATTTATATATGTAGAGGACTTTTAATATTGTAACAATAAAGCATCACAATTTATTAAAAAGTTGTGTAAGTGTGTCTTATAGTTTCAAATAGTAAACAAATATCGTAATATGCAAACAAAATATCACAATATTCCTAATATGGTATTGCATTTCTATGTAAATCTTCCGATAATACTGTGGAATGCACTCCTCGGTGGAGGGTATATTAGATTCGACCCTGTCGAACATAACGCCGTTTTAATTGTTATTTATTAATTTTGCTGTGATGAAGACCAAATTATCCTAAAAATCAATTGTTTCAGATTGTCGGAAAAATATATTTACTTTGCTTATAATTTTGTCACTTTTTAAATATATATTTTTTAAGAATTATGAAAGTATTTTTTTCAAAATTGCACAAAAGTAGTACAGACAACAAATTAAAGGAATAACGTCAGTATTTCATAAAATCAACACAAAAAAAAACATTTTGATGGATATATATATTTTTAATTATTATTAAAATTCCAATTTTCAAACTAAAAACTAATTTTATAAATAAATATAAAATTGTTATTATTTTAAATCACGCTTAGCAAAACTATCAATACGTTTATAATATATATCGAAATAATACTTCAAGTCAATTCAAAAATTTTATTTTGCTTGTAAAGGGTGTCCCAAGAAGAGCGCAATTTTTTAATTTTAAATAAAACACAGATATTTAAGAAAAAATCGTGAAACTTTATTATATCGTAAAGTAGACAGAATGAGGTTATGTATGGAACAATATATCGTGCAGATGGCCGCCGCAGCTTTGCTGGCATGCACGCGATCTTTTAATGAAATTTTCAATGACCGTTTTCCATGAATGCTGCGGTATTTCATTAATGCAGCGTCCAATTTCGTCTTTTAATGCTTGAGTCGTCGTCGGCTTATTCGCGTAAACCATCGACTTCAAAAAACCCCAAAGAAAAAAATCTAATGGTGTTAAATCGCACGATCTAGGCGGCCAATTCTGATCTCCAAAACGCGAAATAACACGACCGGGAAATGACTGATGCAGCAATTGAATTGTTTCTCGGGCTGTATGACATGTGGCGCCGTCTTGTTGGAACCACATGCCCTCCACATTCATTTCTTCAATTCTAGGCAAGAAAAAACTGGTTATCATTTCACGATACCGAACACCATTGACTGTTTGCGCTTGACCTGCCTCATTTTCATAAAAAAAGGTCCAATGATTCCTCCAGCCCAAAAACCACACCACACAGTGACACGTTGAGGATGCATTTGCTTCTCGTGAATCACTCGAGGATTTTCCGCACCCCAAATGCGACAATTCTGCCTATTGACGAAGCCATCAAGATGAAAATGGGCCTCGTCACTGAAGATGATTTTATCGGCAAAATCAGCATTTTCATGTTGTCTCTCCAATACCCAATTAACGAACTCCCTTCGCTGTCCATGGTCTGTTGGCTTCAGTTCCTGAGTCAATTGAACTTTGTATGCATGAAGATGCAAATCTTTCGTCAAAATTCGCTGCAAAGTGGATTTGGAGACACCAATTTGCTGAGCTCGGTGTCGAATTGAGGTGGATGGAGTTTGAGCGACATCATCACGTACAGCTGCTACATTTTCGGTCGATCGACCTTGTCGATGGCAAGTTGTTGTCTTTACATCACTAACAGACCCAGTTTCGGCAAATTTATCCATTAATCTATTTACAGTTGACTCTTTTGGAGCATTATTGTGACCCCAAATTGATCGCAATTTGCGAACTGTAGCCGCAAAACTTTCACCATTTTGGTAAAACAATTTCACAATGAGAATGCGTTGTTCATTCGTGTAGCGCTCCATTTTTACTAACCTCGTACCTTCTACTAACAAACAATAACAATTGTTCAAATGTCAAACAATGACACTTCGAATGTTGCCAGATGTAAAAATTGCGTTCTTCTTGGGACATATAAAGGGTATGCAGTCAGAGGAATGTATACGCCGAATTCCATGATTCTATCAGCGGCCATTTTGTTGGTACCATTTTTATCCCCTTTTTCCAATTTTGCCCCCTCAAGAGTACGACTATCTAAAATCTATTTATTTTACGTATCTACACAATTAGAGGGATGCACACACCAAATTTCATCATTCTAGCTGTAGTCGTTTAGTTGGTACTATTTTTATTTACGATTTTCGAAAAATCCGTTTATTTTTCGTGTCTACACAATCAGAGGAATGTATGCTCCGAATTTCACGACTCTAGCTGCTATCATTTGGTTGGTACTATTTGTATCCCCTTTTTCCATTTTAACCCCAAAAAGTACGAATATCGAAAAATCTCTTTATTTTACGTGTCTACACAATCAGAGGAATGTATACACCGAATTTCATTATTTTAGGTACAGCCGTTTGGTTTGTACCATTTTTATCCCTCTTTTCCCATTTTACTCCTTAATAGTACAAATTTTGAAAAAATAATTCTATGTTATGTTAGATACAATTAGAGGAACGTATATACCAAATTTCGTGTTTCTAGCTGTTGTCGTTTGATAGGTACCATTTTAATCCCTTTTTGCCCCCATTTCACCCCCTACGAATTAGAAGCACTTTATGGTACGCCTAGTTGTTATAGGGGAAAAGCGCATACCCAATATCTAGTAAGTACAAGCAGATATATTGAAAAAACATGCCTAAATACTGTAAAATATAAGGGATTTTTTTCCCTTTGGGCCGATTTCGACCAGTTTCAATCCCAACCGAGCTAAGACTATAAGACGCATTTATGTAAAATTTGGACGTCCTAGCTCCTTTTGTTTAGATGCTAGCGTGCTTTCAACAGAGGGACGGACATGGCTAGATCGTCTTAGAATTTTATGACGATCAAGTATATATATACTTTATAGGGTCTCAGGTCGATATTTCAAGGTGTTACAAACGGAATGACAAAGTTAGTATACCCCCATCCTGGAGGTGGAGGGTATAAAAAGATAGAAAATTGGAAAAAAATCGAAAATATATTTTGTGTCATTTATTTATAACTAGCTTTTCAATCTTTTTACGAGAAATGTAAAAAATTCATGTTTTTTGATTTTTTTAATATGTCGAACCCATTAAAAAGTAAGTAAAATATAGTTTACTTTTAATTTTTCAGCTTGTTTTATTTTGGCCTGTAATCAATATTTGATTTGATCTGGGATATTCTCATGGCTGGCTCAAGACCAGTTTGCCTCTATAATGCAATGCCGTTTATTACTTGGTCGCTATCATGGTTTCCGACCCATGACGACCTTCTTCAGGCGCTTCGCTACGACTCGTAATAGCTGGCATTCTAAAGAGGAAAATAAGTCCTGGTTGAAGAAAATAATAATATGAATAAAGAGAAATATGTGACGTATTTCACGTATGTACAGTGGTTTTAAATCGATTTTGTTTCGAATTAATTCTGTAACTTTTGAACAAAAGAGATATTGATGTATTTTGGATAGTTGACCTATTAATAAATTGTGTGTAGGTGTTTTTGTCCGGATTGAGGTCATGTAATTTAAAAAACAACGATATTGTGTTTTTATTAATTTTTTATTTAAAAATTCCCAATATTTCGATTCATTGAAAAAATATGCTTAAATGTGAGTTCATTAGTATAAGTGATATTTGACTTACAAGAAAAATTATAAATATTAATAATTTTAATTATAATAAAATATTAGGCCGATTTTCAAATTATCAATATTTTTGGAGTGCTTATAGAATTATAAATAAATTGATGAAAATACTGGTGTGAGCGCAAAACTTACCAAAAAGGCTGTATTTCTTAAAGACTGGATAACTAAGCTAAAAAAAAGTTAAAATTTCAATAAAATATAGATGCAAAATGGTCTTGTGTCTGTAGAATATCTAAGTTCAAATCAAATATTGATTACAGACTCAAAATAAAAAATCCTTTTTTAAAATTGTCGCCAACAACAACAACATCAATATGTGTATGAAAACAAATTTCAATAATAAAAATAATTTTGTGTCAAAAATGTTGGACTTAGTCTGGATAACTATCCAGTGAAAGAAAAATTTATGGTTAGCGAGGCTAAGTCTAAAAAGTCAACACAAAATATTTTTTTTTTGAAAATTTGATTTGATACAAATATTTATATTGTAGTTGGCGACAATGGAGAAATCATTTTTTTATTTTGAATAAAAAATTTAATTTTTATTAACGTTTTTGTTATTGCAGCTTGTTATACCGGCTTAAAGAAAAACAGGCCTATTATTGCGCTTGTAAGATTTTCTTTTCTTCATGCAGGTAAAAAATTTTATTTTTTAAGAAGACATAATTTAGATGCGTTTAATACTCATTTTCAATCAGTCTGGTCGAAGGACATCCTCTCCAAAATTGACAATAGAAAAAAATATTTGTAAAAATTCTAAAATCAGAAAGCACCGATTAGAAAATGTTTATTATATTATTTTAGTCTCGTATGTTGACTTCGTAGTCAGAATGTATTACCACATCCTTGCGCTAAATAAATGAATGGCAACCATTTTAGTAAATCTCAAATTTTGGAGCATGCTTTCCCCACTTTGGCAACTAGGGCATTTCATTGGAAAATAAATCGAAACCTTGTTGGTCAATATTTTCGTCTGTATTTTTTTTTTTCAAAATTCCTCAATTTCGTTATTATATCTCAATTTTGGTAGATTTTATGCAATGTTCGACATGAAATTGTTCTTCTCAAAAAAGTTACTTTTTTATGGCATTTTTAGTTTTAACGAGCCACGAACCTTGATTAGCTCTTAATTTTCGGTTACATATTATTACTATTGTTCTAAACTTTCCAAATATGTATAGATATTTTATAAAAAATGTTTTTTAATTGCAGAAGTCCACATGATTTCTTAAAGTAACCTTGCTAAATAAAGGAATCGCGATCAGTTTAGTTAAAAATCCCTAATTTTGGAACATAGTGTTCCCACTTTAGGAATTACTGTATTTTGTAGGATAAACATATTATTTTCGGAGACATTTTTTCTACATAACTTCTAAATTCCTGCTTCATAACACTGTGGAACACAAAAAAATATCATGGCACTGACCACGGATTTCGATAGAGGAGGTAAAAAATATACGTTTTTGAAAGTTTGCGAAAGGATGTCATTTAAGAGGCGGGTCAATTTGGGAATTTAAAAAAGAAATCCTCTTTTAAATTTTTCTTTTAGCTTATTGATTACAGTTTGTCAAACCTTTTCCTTCTCCTCACTTTTCTATTTTTGAAAGGAACACCCTAATGTTCATACAATTTTCTCAATATATTCAATTAGACATATTAATTTGTTCAAATCGCAATTCCCTTCGTGTTGTTGTGTGAATGGTATTAAATGCTTTATAATTTGTTAATAATTTGCTAAACAATAATTAATTAGATTACAAAAATCGTTTCACAGCGAACAACAGCCATAAAATACACAATTAAATGAAATTCAAATAGACATAAATCCCAAAATATGATGCCCACAAAACCCTATGTTAAAAAAAATAAATAAAAACATACTTATATCAATGTGCATTTGAGCTAATGTTCGCAACAGCCCTTTATTCCTGACCAGTCCTTTATTGTGGCCAAGCTTTTTTTTTTGTTGCGGTTCGTTGCCATTGAAGTGAAACTAATTTATTTTAAATAAACTAAACTCGTGTTGTTTTCACACAGCGTACGTACAGACATGTGTAGTTTATAATCACCATAAACATAATTAAAAATTTATAATTAATTGTGTATTTATGAGTCAAATAGCCATAAATCGAAAATCCTAGCGCTTGTTTTTTTTTGCTGTTCGTACGTATTGGTCGGCGTGGCGTTAGCAAATGAATAAATTATTTTATTTTATTTTTAGAAATAAACATTAATTGAAATTTTTTGCAATTGATGATGGTGGTTGTTGTTTTTGGTCACATGATGGACTATGGCAAAGAGTGTGAAAGGCGAGGCGGCGAAAAGGAGGAGAAAATTTAAATTTAACTACAAAACATGAATTATGTTAAGAATTGTTTTTGCTTTCTCCAGATCTAGCACCCATGAGTTGGAGGAAAGATATTCATGTCAAAGGATGAATGAAATAATGAATGCAGAACTTAAGAATATTTGACAGAAATCGTTCTACAAGGAATAGTCACTTAATTAATTAATTAATTAGGAGAATCGCCGAACTAAGTTTATTGATCTAGAGGGAGATTAAGTTGAGAACAAAAATGTATATTTGAAAAAAATATTTTTATATTCGATCGGCTACTAAGGATGTCAAAACCGAAAACAGATTTATCGCTTTTTTAATAAATTACCCGCGGATCTCGGAATTCCATGCCAATAATCGAATCAATTTGAAAAGCAAGAGAAGAAATTCGGAGACATTCAATAATAGATTTTAAAAACCAACCATATACGTTTTAAAATTAGTGTATATTAGGCTAGGGCACCGTCCATACAAATAAAAAATAATTTCCAGCCACCCCATGGAAATAAAGTTTGTACTAATATTTCGTCCCTAGGTCAAGTTGTCTGTGAGCTAAACGCTTCTGAAAACACCTCTAAAATTAATGTATTTCCTCGTGTAATTTATTTTATGTTGTATTTTAGACCAAAATTCTTCCTAATTAACAGACCCGTGAAATTACTTTGCATATACGTTTTTATTCTTGTCTTAAAATAACTCATTGCTCATATTCTATTTAATATAAAATACATTTTGATTCCAATCATAATACTCAATATCTTTAGCATTATTTAAAATTTTGAATTATCAAAAACGACCAGAAATTAAAAGAGTTATGACAGTTTTTCTAAAAAAACTCAAAAATTAAAATCCATCATACGCACCGGAGGCTACATAATAATCCGTACAGTCTGTACTATAAGTTTGATTAGGATTTACTGATAATTTAGTACTTACAGCGCCTTGTTTGTCTCGATTTCCTCATCCTTATTGGTTATATTTTAAATTTGACCCTCAGAGTGAACATTCTTCATCTGTTTTTAGGGTCATTCTAGCTTGTTTATTGTGATAACATAGATTTTTACGTCTTTTTATCAGATTCAAGTGGTCATCCCTGTTATGTATTTGTTTCTAAGGCCTTTAGTAAAGACATATGACTCGTAATGCCCCTGCTTAACATGTCTAGAAAAACTTTAAAAAAGATATATACGACCTATTGTGCATGTTGCAAATTTCATACTACAAAATCTTAAAGCTAATCCTAATATTCAATATCTTTAGCATTATTTAAAGTTTTAGTTATCAAAAACGACAGGAAAATATAAGAGTTATGAACGATTTTCCAAAGAAACCCGAAAATTAAAATCAATCATACGCACCATAATCCGTACAGTCTGTGCTACCAGTTTGATTAGGATTTACTGGTAATTTGGTAGCGACAGCGGCTTGTTTGTCCCGATTTCCTCGTTCTTACTGACTATACTGTAAATTTGACCCTCAGACGAACATGGTTCATCTGTTATCTAGCATGTTTAAAGATCGATCAACATTGATTTTCGTTTTCTGATTGAAATAATTCTTTTACGGACTTTAGTAAAAACATCTGTTTCCTGGTTTAGATGTCTAGAAAAACTATACATAATCTATACGAGCTATTGTGCATGTTGCAAATTTTATACTACAGAATATTGAAGCTAATCCTAATACTCAATATCTTTAGCAATATTTAAAATTTGAATTATCGAAAATGGCCGGGAAATGAAAAAGTTATGAAAACTTTTCACCAGAAACCATGGAATTAAAATCAATCATACGTACTGGTGGCCTATATAATTCACAAAGTCTGTATTATCAGTTTAATTACGATTTACTGACCATTTGCTACCCTCAACACTTTGTTTGTCTCGATTTCTTCATTCTTATTGGCAGAGATACAAGCCGACCGATTTTAAGCCGACAAGCCGCCGCCGCCGCATGGATCTGCACGAGCCGCGCCGCCGCCGATTTCGTCGGCTCAAATCGACTTCAACACGCCGCCGATTTCATCGACTCATATCGACTTCAACCACGCCGCCGAGATTTAACGGAGTTCTAATTCAGTCAAATCTTACTACCAAAATAGACAACCTACTACTGTGAAATATATTGACCTTTCTTTGAATTTAGTATCCCACATATGATGACGTCTATAGAAAGTTGAATGATTGTATTTTGATTTGAAAGTCGCATTTATATAAGTCAATTCCAGTACGTGTGGCCATGTGTTCCTATAAATAACAATAAGGCTGTTTTTCTTTAAGACTGGATAACTAAGCTGTGATAAGAAAAAACTAAATAAAAAGTTAAAATTTAACTCAAAATATTTTTTTTTAACTTATCACCAACAGCAATACCAATGTGTGTATAAAAACAAATTTTAACAAAATTATTTTATGTTAAAAATATTGGACTTAGCATGGATACTTATCCAGTGTAGGTCCAATTTATGGTTATCGACCATAAATCCGAAAAAGTCAACAGAAAATATTTTTTTAAAAATTTGTTTTTATACAAATATTTATATTGTTGTTGCCGACAATTAATTTTTTATTTTGGGTAAAAAATTAAATTTTTATTACCGTTGTTTGTATGTATTGTTTGTCTGTTATATTGTATGTGTTGTCATTTATTTTGGTTTAAGACCAAAGGTTGTGCTGAAGTCTTCAGCAGAACCCAGAATTAGCAAAAAGGCAAAGTGAGACCTTTATTGTTGCAGCTAAAAGTTGACTGCGCAGTTTCGATGGGCGCTACCCCATCTCGTCAGAACTTTCGCACGTTTTGTTATCGCAGCAGTTTTTGTTATCGCAGCTTCTTATCCCGGCTTAAAGAAAAACAGCGTTATTAAACAACAGCTTCTCTATTGTTCTTCTTTAGTGTGTCAAAGTTATTATCATTCATTGGAAAGATTATGATATTCAAGATGTCTGGTCACGAAAAGCTGTAATTGCAAAAATATTTATTAAATTCATCCATATTATAAATTTTGAGAATTGATTCCCGCTTCCAATAAATAATTGTATGGGATAATAATATTAAATTATGGGAACATTGGCCAATATTAACGAATATTGAACTATATATATATATATATTGAATAAAAGAAAAGGTGTTAAAAACCAATACACATTATTCCTTCCCAAAATTGTCAAATAAATAGGGGTGATCGATTGACAGAACGAGCCGACAAATCAGTCGAAAGCCGCCGCCGCCGACCCATTTTGAACAGCGCCGCCGCCGCCGATAATTATGGTTCGGCTTGTAACTCTGCTGTTCTGTAAATTTGACCTTTAGGCGAAGATTGTTCATCTGTCACTTCAGGTCAATCTAGCTTGTTTATTGATAGATAACATAGACTTTCGTCTCTTCTTCATCAGATTGAAGGAAATAGGATGTTATATATTTTCTGCTACGGACTTTAGTAAAGGCATTGTTAAGATGTCTAGAAAAACTATACAAAATCTATACGACCTATCGTGCATGTTGCAAATTGCATTCCATAGAATTTTGATTAAAATCCTAATACTCAATATCTTTAGCATTATTTAAAATTTGAATTATCACAAATGGTCGGAAAATATAAGAGTTATGAAAACTTTTCTCCTCAAACCCGAAAATTAAAATCAATCATACGTACCGGTGGCCCATATAAACCATACACTCGATATTATTAGTTTGCTTAGGATTTACTGGCCATTTGTTACCGGTAGCGTCTTGTTTAGCTCGATTTCGTCATCCTTACTGGCTGTATTGTAAATTTGACCCTCAGACAAACATTGTTCAGCTGTTATTTCGGGTAATTCTACCTTGTTTTAAGACTGATCACATCGATTTTCGCCTCTTTTTGTCAATGTGAAAAGAATAGCATGTTATATATTTTCTTCTACGGACTTTACTAAAGACATCTGTCTCCTAATGTCCCCCAGTTTAGATGTCTAGAAAAACTATACAAAATCTATACGACTTATTTTGCATGTTGCAAATTTCATTCTATAGAATTTTGATTAAAATCCTAATACTCAATATCTTTAGCATTATTTAAAATTTTAATTATCAAAAACGACCGGGAAATAAAAGGGTTATAAATGTTTTTCTAAACAAACCCGAAAATTAAAATCAATCATACGTACCGGTGGCCTATATAATCCATACAGTCTGTATTATCAGTTTGATTAGGATTTACTGACCATTTGCTACCGGCAGCGCTTTGTTTGGCTCGACTTCCTCATATTTACTGGCTGTATTGTAAATTTGACCTTCAGACGAACTTTGTTCAACTGCAATTTCGGGTAATTCTAGCTTGTTTATATATTAATAATATTTGATTTTCGTCTCTTTATTATCAGATTGAAAAAGATAGGATGTTATATATATTTTTCTGTGGACTTAAGTAAAGGCTTCTGTCTCCTAATGTCCCCTGGTTCAGAGATCTAGAAAGAATATACAAAATCTATACGACCTGTTGTGCATGTTGCAAACTGCATACTATAGAATCTTGAAGCCATCTATAATAATCAATATTTTTAGCAATATTCAAAATTTGAATTATCGAAAACGACCGGAAAATCAAAATGTTATGAACAATTTTCGCCACAAAGCCGAAAATTAAAATTAATCATACGTACCGGTGGCCTGTATAATCCACACAGTCTGTATTATCATTTTGATTAGGCTTTACTGGTTTCGTCTCTTTCTTATCAGATTGAAAAGGATAGGATGTTTTATATTTTCTTCTGCGAACTTTAGTAAATGCATCTGTCTCCTAATGTCCCCTGGCTTAGATGTCTAGAAAAACTATACAAAACATATACGACCTGTTGCAAATTGCATACTACAGAATCTTGAAGAGATCTATAATAATCAATATTTTTAGCAATATTTAAAATTTGAATTATCGAAAACGACCGGAAAATAAAAATGTTATGAACAATTTTCTCCAGAAACCCAAAAATTAAAAACAATCATACGTACCGGTGGCCCATATAATCCGTACAGTCTTTATTGTCAGTTTGATTAGGATTTACTGGTAATTTGGTACCGGCAGCGTCTCTTTTGTCTTGATTTCCCCTTACTTATAGGCTGAATTTTCAATTTAACCCTCAGACGAACATTGTTCACCTGTTATTTCGGGACATTCTAATTTCTAAATTCATTGATAACATTGATTTTTATTTCTCTATAGTTTTTTTAGGACGTTTGGGAGTTTAGTAAACGAATTTGTCTCCTGAATTGCTCTGTTTTAAATGTCTATAGAAAATATAAAAAGTCTATACGCCCTAATATGCAATTTTCATTCAACAGTAAATGAACACATTCTCCAAAAAAGATTTCCCATCTTATTTGCAACACTTTTAACGTCATTCAAAACCCTTTGTCCAGCGTGACCATGGTCATTTCTAAAAAACAAAGTATTTATGGTGGCAGAAAGGCAAACAAAAAACATTAAAAATGCTCTTTGTCCTTTTTCTTTGGGGGGGGGACATCACGAAAACTTAATGCAAGTCGAATGCGAAGAAAGAATGAAAGAAGCACCAAATTGCAGCAATCCACATTTGTTTGTAAACTGTCGCAAAACTTAAGAAACTCCATTATTTGACCAAATCCTTTGGCGTGAAACAACAACGACGACGAGAAAATGCAAAAAAAAAAGAAGTTGACCGGCAGTTTATCATCGCCATCCACCAGCAGCAAACAGAGAGACACAACAAAGTCCCACAAGCGCTCAAGATGATGCAGCCGAGTGATAGCAATGGCGGTGGTGGTGGCCGAAATCCTTGTAAGATCTTCAACTTCAGCACAAACAAAAGGCAGCCGGCCAGGCCAGTAAGTAACCCCGAAAGCCAACAATGAACACCCAGACCCACCCATCTCAAACCCAAACATCTTCCTCTAGAGTACCGAACCGAACTTAGTTGCAAGTGTCACAGCGGCTAAGAGTCGAAATAAAAGTTGCAATTAAAATAATTCGGACAATGGTTAAGAACAAAGAAAGATTAGCATGGAAGTTGGCGAAGGGTGGGGGGAGAAAAAGGAGTTACTCCCTCACGCACAGACTCACGCACATGCAAACGATCTGCCTGGTAAACAAAAGCCAATGGCCGGACTTGAATGTAATAAAGTTTGGGAGAAGTTCATACAATAAAAAAGCTGGACAAGAATGCAGAAGAAGAAGGCGAAGACGAAGACGAACACGAAGACGTTGATGAACAAGTCTGTAATACTAGGCACGCACCAAATATTTTTTTTGATTTTTTTTTTGTCTTTTTGCGCCAGAATTTTTTAATATTTTTTTAATAAAAATTTAAAAAAAAATATTCATATTTTATTTTTGTGTTAATATCATGCTTCGAAGCTCAAAAAATAAATTTTTATGACCCATGAATTTTTTGAGCTTCGAAGCATGATAAAGAGTGATTTTTTTGAGGTTAGGATTTTCATGCATTAGTATTTGACAGATCACGTGGGATTTCAGACATGGTGTCAAAGAGAAAGATGCTCAGTATGCTTTGACATTTCATCATGAATCGTCTTACAAACGAACAACGCTTGCAAATTATTGAATTTTATTATCAAAATGCGTGCTCTGCTAAGAAAGTTCATTGCGCGCTTCCATTTTATGGTCAGTTTAATCGACCCACTGAAGCGGCTATTCGGGCTATTGTGACTAAATTTCGCACCAAATTTACATTGTTGGACATTAAACCACCAACACGCTTACGTAGAGTGCGAACTGAAGAAAATATCGCAGCTGTATCGGCCAGTGTTAATGATGACCACCAATTTTCGATTCGTCGCCGTTCGCACCAATTGGGTCTCTGTTACTCAAAAACGTGGAAATGCCAAAATTGGACTAAGCGGATGGACCACCTAAGACGCAGCCGCGGTCAACATTTAAATGAAATTATCTTCAAAAAGTAAATGTCATGGACCAATCTAACGTTTCAAATAAAGAACCGATGAGATTTTGCAAATTTTATGCGTTTTTTTTTTAAAAAAAAGTTATCAAGCTCTTAAAAAATCACCCTTTATTAACAAAAAAATAAAATATGAATAATTTTTTTAAATTTTTATTAAAAAAAATATTAAAAAATTCTGGCGCAAAAAACTTAAAAAATCGAAAAAAATGTTTTTTGACATATTTGAATAAGTCAATTTATCGGACGTATGCTTCGAAACTTATACTCCAAAATGTAACAGGTATCTTAGACGAAAATTAGAATTTTAATAAAATGTGAAAAATGAATAAATTGAATTACTAATTAAAAAAAATAAAACTTAACCTTAAATATTTTTAATAGCATTTTCGAGATTATAAACCAAAATACATCAGATATGGTTATTGATACACACAAAAGTGATTCATTTGGTTGCCAGGTGTAATTATTGTAAAACAATTTATTTATTTTTCATTAAATGCTTAAAAAAATAATTTAATAATTCAAATTCTGCCCGAAATGTGCGACCGACCACAGCCACAACGTTTGTTGTCGTCACATGTCGATAATTAAATTACATATTTGTTAAAAATCATGAACGCGCAAAGAAATCGAGCCATGTTGTTAGCAATTAAAATTGCAAAAATCATAATACAAACAAACAAAAAATAAACAATGGCGGCAATATGCACACACACACAAAAACTCACTCCAATGAATTGTGGTTTTTTGTAACGATAAAAGATAATAAATAAATTCAAAATAAAATGTCATCTGTGGATTGGAAAAAGTTCCCATACCGGGAATCGAACCCGGGCCTTCTGGGTGAAAGCCAGATATCCTAGCCACTAGACCATATGGGATTCACCCATGGCGTGGAATACAACGCTATATAAAACTAATGGGTGCGCCATCTAGTGGCAAGGGGTAAAAGCAAATATATATACTGCAGCGCCTTCTTATGGTGATATTAACAACATCTAGGTTTAAAGCAACTAACAACAAACAGATGTCGCCGATGTTGAATAATTTTTAGCATTGCCAATGTGAAATATTTTTGATATTATTTGAAATGCTGTTAACAGGCCATTATGTAGGGGTAAGTAACATTTGTTCAGACTTAAATTAAACGTTTCCTGAAAATGAATGATATGCAATTAATAAAGTAATGGCTCACCTCAATGGTTCACCTCAAAAAAGCATAATTAATAAGAGTTATATAAAAGTCATTCCATACCAAACGGTGCGATTTTTTACATCACTTCTTCTCCTAAAATATTTGATACTTGTTTCAAGAAAAAATTATTTTTCGCGCGATAAGGGAACTTTAGTTAATTTAAGATTTTTTTATAAAATCAATAGTCTGCAACTTCAGAAATACTTGATCGATACTTGACCGATTTTAATGTATATTAGAGTTTTGATGTTTTTATAATATGATTTTATTTTGATTTATCTTATTATTTTTATTTTATAATAGATTTTATATTTAAATATATTTTTGGATTTTAAAAATGATCACCCACCCTATTAGATGTTCAGAGATTTTTATAATATTATTGTATTTTGATTGATTTTATTATTTTTTTATATTATATTTTTTTTATTTAAATATATTTTGATTTTAAAAATGATTACAATATTTTTTTAATTTTTATGTCTTATATTTCTACGTCTTTTATATCGACTGTGTAAATTTGGAAGTGGTGAAGTTATAATTTCTATTTTTTACGAATTTATTTCAAAATACGTTTTGCAAAAGCCTCCAAAATGTCTGTGAATGTACTAAGAAGAGTAAATCACAAGATGTAAAAACAATAAAAAAAATCGGAGAAAAATTAGTTGATGGCAATATATGGGGTATTCCACGACAAATCGGACAGTTCAAAAGAAATATTTTTGATTTACTCCATTTTTTTAGAACCCACTAAAAAACACCCCCTGGTATACTTTGAACTTTTTCTGATTACTCGTTAAAAAGATATAGGGTTTTTAAAAAACTCTAAATAGTAAAGGGTGATTTTTTAAAAGCTAAAGGAAAGTTTTTCAAAAAAAAGCACTTTAAATTCAGAAAAATTTATGAAATCTTCATTTGAATCGATAGTACGGTCCATATAATTTAATGTTTGAAGATTATTTCATGCAAATGTTGACCTTGACTGCGCCTCAAATGGTCCATCTGCTTAGTCCAATTTTCCAATTTCCATTTTTTCCGCAAAATTTTCTACGTTGTTGAGTAACAGAGGCCCAATTGCTGCGAACGGCGACGAATCGATAATTGATGGTCATCATTAACACTGGCCGATACAGCTGCGATATTTTCTTCAGTTCGCACTCTACGTAAGCGTGTTGGTGGTTTAATGTCCAACAATGTAAATTTGGTGCGAAATTTAGTCACAATAGCCCGAATAGCCGCTTCAGTGGGTCGATTAAACTGACCATAAAATGGAAGAAGCGCGCGATGAACTTTCTTAACAGAGCACGCATTTTGATAATAAAATTCAATAATTTGCAAGCGTTGTTCGTTTGTAACACGATTCATGATTAAATTATAGACCAAACTGAAGATGTTTGACAGTAAACAAAACACGAAACGTGCGTCAGCTGCTTAAACCAGTGTTGCCAAAAAGATAATAGCTAAAAATCACCCTTTAGTTCTCTTTTCAGTCTTTTGCTCATAACTTCGTCAATAATGGTCCGAATTGGATATTCTTTTTTTTTAATATTTTTGTACTTTTCAGAAAAAAATATTTACAATATTTTTGCATACAGATTTTGATTTTTAAAATCGAAGAGTAAAAAACAATTAAAAAAATAAAGTTTAAATTTATTTTTGGTTTTGCAAATTTTCAAAAAATTAAAAAACTTACTAATTATTATATAGTAAATAGATGTCTAAATAAATTTTTTTCTCGAGAAAATCGAAGAGTACAAACAATTAAAAAGAAAGTTTTAATTTTAAAAATCAAAATTTGTATACAAAAACATTGTGAATATTTTTTCTGAAAAGTACTTATAGTCCGATCTTAACAAAAATTGGCACAAGTAAGTTTTATGGATCAAGGACGAACGCTATTTAATTTGAGGCATATCGGTTCAGATTTAGATATAGCCCCCATACAATAGTCGCTCCCGATTTGACCTTTTCCGCTCTAGAAACCATATATTGAGCCCGATATTCTTTAAATTTGGCAAAACATCCTATAATCCAAATATAAACACCTATGCAGAAAGTGGGTAAGATCGGTTCAGATTTAAATATAGCCCCCATACAAAAGTCGCTCCCGATATGACATTTTCCGCTCTAGAAACCACATATTGAGCCCGATATTATTTGTATAACTCCTGGGAGAGTTAAGATATTTTGCAGCGAGGATATGCGGGTTTGAAAGGTAATTTCCTAAAGATTTTTAGTATTATTTATTTAGTTAATTATATTTCAATTACATAATCGAAGGTGTTTTGTGACGACGAATTTAATACCAGACTTTGTTGTTGATCATTTAATTAAAAATAAACCTTCCCATACCGGGAATCGAACCCGGGCCTTCTGGGTGAAAGCCAGATATCCTAGCCACTAGACCATATGGGATATACAGATGATTGAACACAAGTCTTTTATAAAATAACAAAATTGATCCAGCAAGAATTTCTAGAATAATTTTCTAAAACGCCAAGCATGACTTCAACATATGTACCATATCCACATATGGTGAAACATTGAATCAATCCAATGAATCTGATTTTAAGTAATTTATTAATACAAAAATCCGATTTAAATATATTTAAAAATCTAAAAATAAATAAAATTAAAAAAAAAACAAATTTCCCATACCGGGAATCGAACCCGGGCCTTCTGGGTGAAAGCCAGATATCCTAGCCACTAGACCATATGGGATATGCAGTTATTCCGCAGAGGAATTGATACAGTGGCCCCCAAAGATAGTTATTAATTTAAAAAATATACATAATCATTGGAAAAATATTAAATAATTAAAAAATGTTCTATGTATGGGCCACAAATGCAAAATAGGAGCATTGTTTCAATAAACCGACAAAAGTTGAAATTAAGTTCAGATATTTTGTGACTCAGAAATTTTAATTTAACATTTCACTTTCTCCCTATAATTAATATTGATGAAAAATAACTCATTTAGAACTATAATTGCAGTGAAAATACATAGAAAAGTTAACAGAATCGGAAATTTCATCGTTAATTTATTAACACATGGCATAAAAAAATTCAAGAAAAAGTAGTTTATGCAAATATATATTTTATATATTCTTCTGATAGTGCAATCGTCACACCCACCAATAAAGGATTTTTTTATTTTTCACCAATTATGCATGAGAAGAATTGATGTCAAAAATCGTACCGTTTGGCATGGAATGTCTCATATCTTTGCATTTATTTTGTCATAAATTTCCTGACATTACGTGGCACGAAAAAAGCAAAAAAAATCCTTCCCATACCGGGAATCGAACCCGGGCCTTCTGGGTGAAAGCCAGATATCATAGCCACTAGACCATATGGGATATATTTTTCCATGGAAGAATTATTAAAACGATAGTACGAGGAGGTTTCGACCCACCAACTATTTGAGTTAAAAATTTTGTGGATCTAATAAAGGATGGTTCATTTAATTTTTTGAATTTTCTATATAAATAAATAAGCTAATAATTTGTTACCATGTAGATTTTCTTATTCCAAATTGCAATTAATCATTCATACGACTTGCCTGCAGTGCCATATTGCACAACATTTTCGACCTTTCGAGAGGCCCTTCGACATACTATGGTATTCTTCCTCTTTAAGACCAAAATTATAAATATGTATAAAAAATAGAATAAAAAATTATATATATGTAAAGGGTGATTTTTTAGCCATTATCTTTTTGGCAACACTGGTTTCAACAGCTGACGCACGTTTCGTGTTTTGTTTCACTGTTAAACATCTTCAGTTTGGTCTATAATTTAACCATGAATCGTGTTACAAACGAACAACGCTTGCAAATTATTGAATTTTATTATCAAAATGCGTGCTCTGTTAAGAAAGTTCATCGCGCGCTTCCATTTTATGGTAAGTTTAATCGACCCACTGAAGCGGCTATTCGGGCTATTGTGACTAAATTTCGCACCAAATTTACATTGTTGGACATTAAACCACCAACACGCTTACGTAGAGTGCGAACTGAAGAAAATATCGCAGCTGTATCGGCCAGTGTTAATGATGACCATCAATTATCGATTCGTCGCCGTTCGCAGCAATTGGGCCTCTGTTACTCAAAAAACATGGAAATGCCAAAATTGGACTAAGCGGATGGACCATTTGAGGCGCAGTCAAGGTCAACATTTGCATGAAATAATCTTCAAACATTAAATTATATGGATATAATCGATTCAAATAAAGATTTCATGCATTTTTCTGAATTGTCTGTGTTTTTTTTTTTGAAAAACTTTCCTATAGCTTTTAAAAAATCACCCTTTATAGAAAAAAGCCGTTTTATTTCCCTTTTAAATTTTTCAAACTCCCAAATAAATAAAACAAATATTTATATGCATTATCTGTATACTATGATTATTTAGAAACATTATGACAACTTTTAGAGAAAAAAAATTTAATCAATATTAAACATGTTGACCACAAATGTGTTAAAAAAATTTCCCATACCGGGAATCGAACCCGGGCCTTCTGGGTGAAAGCCAGATATCCTAGCCACTAGACCATATGGGATATAATAAAGTCTAATCGTATTAAATAACGGCTTGTTCTGAATCTAATCTCGAAAACGCAACCCAGATAGTTAAAAATTCTGTTATTCTAATCTATTCAAACATTTACCATGAGTTGTGTTTGAAAGTTATCATTATTTCAGTCGTATATCCTCCTTTCCCAGCATGACAGTCAGTACTCGATGGAGAGTGTACTCAAAAAACTTAAGATCACAAAAAAAACTTCCCATACCGGGAATCGAACCCGGGCCTTCTGGGTGAAAGCCAGATATCCTAGCCACTAGACCATATGGGATATACTTTTGACTTTGAACGGTATTTTTAAAGAGGAATTAGATGAGAATTTTTTAATAAAAACTAAATTTGGTCACCCTTCAAATAAAGTGCAAATGCAGCACTTATATAATATAACCTTAAATTTAGTCAAAGAAGTTTCGTGTAGATATCCTCGTCTTTATATCCTTATCCTTTTATCCATCAACTTTCTTTTCTGATCACAATATTTTAAAATATACTTTCCCATACCGGGAATCGAACCCGGGCCTTCTGGGTGAAAGCCAGATATCCTAGCCACTAGACCATATGGGATATATGTTTCTTTTTACAAAAATCTGATGGAATTTTAATTTAAAACAATTATATTCAGTTCAAATCTTTACATCCGGTGATAGAATGGGAGAGATATATCAACTCTTGATGTTTCACATTCATCAACAGTTATTGCTTCAACAACACTCGAACTTCCATAGCAACATTTTTCAATACAATAATCATAGAAAGCAATAATCAGCTTAAACATGTATATGTTTAGATAAAATTAATAATAAAATAATATTAATAACTAATAAAATCAATAAAATAATCTGTAAATAAAATATTATCAAGATTTTTGACCGCAATAAATAAAAAGTCTAAAATTAAACTTGTACTTTTTTTCATAACTAACGGCAAACTTGTTAGCAACAATGTTTATAAATAATGTTTAGCTTTGGATAAGAGTGGGAGAGTAGTACCAGCGTTGCCAGAAGTGACGATTTATCATGTCATTTTGACAATTTCTACCCCTGTAATGACGCTTTTGGAGTTACGAGAGTTTCTCCCATATTAAAGGTGTTCTATCTCTTATTAATATTTTTTGAATAAAATGTTTCAAATGTATATATACATATAATAAAAATAATGTGAATTGAAAACTGAATTGAAAAACTAAAATTACACAAATTTAAACAAAAGATGCTTGTGCCAGGGACACAAAAAAATATTGTGTGGACTTTGAAGCATTTAGTATGTTCGTTCACACCAATATGGAACAAAATGAAAATTAAAATTTTCGTCGAAGGTACCTTTAATATTTGTACTACAATTTATAAAAATAAGTGCTATCACGACCGGTTAGACGTTACAGTCAATTATGATGTATATGATGTATATATTATCAAGTAGTGGATATAACGATAGTTATAATACCAATCAAATCAAATAACTGTCACACATATTTTTTCAGTAGGTTCCCAAAGAATATTTTTTTTTGGGAAAATCCAAAAATTTTGGAATAATATACATGAAGCTTGTACAGTATTTTTATTTATTTAAATATATTGTAAGAGGCTTATTTTAAAAAAAACTAGGACAAAAGTGGTCGGCATGTTATCGATGTTTTGTTTAGTTATCGAGCTATGAAACGTTAAAGTTTGGAAATTTAAAAAAATAATAATGCATTTTTTATAAAATGAGGTCAAGATAAAAAACTTGGAAATAATATAGTTATGGAAACATCAAAATTTAATAAAATCGATTTTTTTAATTTTCTTTAAATATATATATAACCTCCGACTTGTTGACATCAAAAATATCGGAAAAAATGAATTTTATAGGAAACTCAAAAATAAGCAGCCCGAAAAAAACTAAAAAAAGTAAGAATTAAACTAAAATTTTTCTACATCTGACGTAGTTATCGGAATGTACCCCCACCATACACTGGAAGAATTTTCCTTCATAATATCAATGAAGCGATTTTATAATACGTTTTTCATAAATCTAGTATTTTTTCTTAATATGTATGAAAAATTCATAAATAAAATCCTACAATTTTTTCATAAACATTTCATAAAACAAATTTTGTTAAATTAGTGAATTTTAGTTTCATAAGAACAAAGAAATATTTCATTGTATTAAATAAACAGTTCTATTATGAAATATGTTATAACCAATAAAATATCTGTAAATAAAATATAAAATATAAAATATCTTCATAAATATGAATTTTTAGTGTGTCGACTTTATTCGGTTGAATGCTAGCAATTCTCATTTCTCCTCTGTTAAATCTGACATAAGTATGTGCAAAGACTCTCGCGCTGATAGTGTGTATTGATTGGTTAGACAAAAAATCAGGCCTTTTTACTTTTTTGTTATATTGGAAACTTCAGTATAATTTATTAATATTTACATTTTCACTGAGGTTAAGGCAAAATCATAAATATTATGAATATAATTCTTTCTCCATAAATTCAGCAGGTCCATGCAATTGGAGTAATTGAATCAAAGACGCATCCCCGTTTATATCCCGCGGTTTTTAAATAATTTTAAGGCGAAAAAATATTACAAAGAGATTTCGCGAAATTTATAATTCTGAGGATTTCTCTCTGAAATTTTGGTTGATTTTGCAAACAAATAACAAAAAAATCGTAAAAAAATTACAACTTCCATTCCACTACATAAATTTAAACAAAATGGATAAATGTAAATCATTCCGAAAATCAAAATAAAAGAATTAAATCGTTAACAAATCTTTCTATCTATGGCGACGATTCCATATCGCTTTATATTAACAAGTAAGTAAGCTTCACTAGGCTGACTTATATATACCCCCACTCTCAGAGAATATATATAGCTATAAGCAATACAATTTTATGTGGGGCAGGTGCTAGGAGGTTCGTGTCACATGATCCCAGCTTCTACATTTATAAAACAATCGTAAAAACATGATCAAATATCAAGTTCTGAAGGATTTAATATTACCTAGGATAGAGACAATTGTGTGGGAGGTACAAGAAGGGGCGTGACTGAAGCGTAAGTATTTTTTAGGTTTAAAGTAATTATAAAAACATTGTTAAATCTGTGGTCACAACCCATAACAGCCTAAGATTGTTTTTCTATATTTTCAGTACAGGAGTTTAAAGTTTTGAATCTTCACTGAAAATCAGGAGAAGGTGTTTTTTGGAAAACTTTGCTACAGATTCCAAGGAAACGAATTTCTTTACTTAGTTGTTAACAAAAAATAGTTGTTTATTCTCGCAGTAAAAAGATATTATCGAAAAAGACACTTAGGCTCTTATGAATTGTTGAACGAAAGAAAGTCAAAAAGTTCAAGTTGAGTTAGGCTATTATTCCAGATTAAATAAAAGAAAGATTAAATTGAGGAAAGACCTTAACTCAATTTATGTTTATCAAAAAACGAAATTGTAATTCGGAATAAGAGCTTAACTCAAGTTAGGAAAATAAAATTGTTTCTTTGTTTTTTTGGATTAACGACTTAAGTTGATTTAGGCAATGATGAAAAAATAATGTTTATATTTGTTGTAATCCTAAATTGACTTAGGCAGTTATGCCAAAACAGTAATTTAGAAAAATAACTTAAGCTATTAGGTTTTTTAGGATTAATTGCCTTCCTAGAAGAGATACAAACATGAAAAATTTAGAGCAAATAAATTTAGATACGCTGAATACGATGGTGCTAATAACTCAATTGTGTCCTAACTCGAGTTAGGCTGTTAAGGGCCTAGGGCCTGTTAGGCTGACCACAGAAATATCAAATTGCAAATGAGTTTGACTATATCGGTTTGATGTTATATCGGTTTTATTGTAACTAAAGTTTATGTCACTTTGTGTGGGAGGTACCAGAAGGGGTGTGGCAATATCGCCTATATTCGATATGAATATGCATAAAAGCATTGCTAAATATGAAATTTCACAGTTTTCCGATCATCAGTATAGAACTTATAACAGCTTTAATTTTACGTAGTTTCGTAGTTTATATAGCTTATTCCGATTATCCGTTTGGAAGTTATATGGGTTTTAATTTAACATTGGAATTTGGGCTATTTGTGTTTCAGGTACCGAAGGGGCGTGACAATTTGGCCCATATTCGAACTTAATCTAAGTTTGGGAAAAATATTACGATGTGCAAAGTTTGAATCGATTCCTTAACTCCTTTCGAGAGTTATCGTGTACACCAGCCAGCCAGACGGACGGACGGACATGGCTCAAACATCTTAAAAAGTCGTGAAACGGATTTGGTCCAAACATACGTCTTAAGTCACTCCTTCAATGCGTTACACTCTTTTTCTGTCCCAATATATATACATACCTTCCTACTCTGTAGAGTGAGGGTATAAAATTAATAAATAATTGCTTTCAAAGCCAGGCTTGACAGATGTGGGGATTTGTCCCCAACCTTGGGGATTTTATGGTGGTCAAAAGGACAAATAAATTGAAATGGGACAGGGATTTTTGTGGCGATTTCATAAAATATTTCGGGGATTTTCGAAGTATTTTGAAAAATATTTGATTTTAACTTGGAATGCAAATGTATAAATTTATTGCTTGCAAAAAGGAAAATGTCATCGCACAGTGGTTCAGATTCAAAATCCATTGGCAAAAATTCAATAACCTTTGGTCCAAGAAAACATTTTTGAGTTCTGTAAAAAATTGAAATCATATCAATATCCTTGATATTAACATTATTTTATTGTTTTTATGTTTTTTTAACAATATTTTACGTATTTGTACATAATGCGCGGAAATTTTTTTCGTATTACTGATTTTCATCTTTTTCAGATTTTGAAAATTGAAAAAACCTAATTTCTTTTTTCGACTTTGTCGAACTGTTTCTCTCACATTTGAAGAAATTTTGCATAAAATAAAAACAAAAAATAAAAAATAAAAATAAAATATAATTTTTTTTATATAATTTGGTTATTTTGGGGACAAAGATGATGATTTCATGGTTATTGACGAAT
Organism: Polietes domitor; assembly: GCA_947397865.1. NCBI lineage: Eukaryota > Metazoa > Arthropoda > Insecta > Diptera > Muscidae > Polietes > Polietes domitor. The sequence continues at coordinate 125,959,014 of OX377622.1, forward strand.
ACACAAATCATTCATAATTTGTGTTTGTTTTGGTCGAATTCTTTGAAATAAAATAACTTTTTTACGTTTTGGGGATAATTGGGGATTTTTCATAACAATTTTGGGGACAAGGAAATTTTTTTTATATTTTTCCCAAAAATATTTATAACATTCTTTTATGAGAAGAACAACCTCGAAATAATCCAAATTATCGAGGCCAAAAACGTACATAACTTGGGAGGCAAAATGCTATTAACGGCGAAATGATGGATTTTTATAGTTTCGATTTTCTAAATCTAGAAAAATGTTTTAAACAAAATCGTTCTTCTCCAAATTTATATAACATTAGTACTTGTTTAGATTTCCATAGTTTTTATTTACCCTCACCCAGACTACAAATTTTTCATTCTCACTGTATTCTAAAATGCTTCGTTTTGTTCTAAGGAAATTTGCGTTTTCTTTTAACTCTTTGTATTATTTATAGAGCAGAAATCGTTTATTTCACTTTGCCACACACAACTGATACTTTCCAATCAACTCGTACTTTCCAATCAACTCAATCCGAATCACCCTGACACATTTCGCTACTTTATTATTTTTTCTCGAAAGGACAATTCTATGATCTCCTAACTCAATGACTCAGATTTAATATGTAAGTGATCAGATTTAATAAGTGACCCAAATTGAAACTGCATCCATTTGCTGAAAATTGAACAGCATCCGTCCTTTTGGGTTTTATAAAAAAATTCACAAAGATATAATTCACTGATGGAAGGTATAAAAACAAAAAATATTTGATTTCACATACTTTATGGAGGCCATAAAATAAAATATCTAAAAGAATTTTTCCAAAAAAAATCTTCCCATACCGGGAATCGAACCCGGGCCTTCTGGGTGAAAGCCAGATATCCTAGCCACTAGACCATATGGGATATAAGATGACCTCAAAAAATGCCTAATAAAATACCACGAAACAAAACTATCACAACAAAAAAACTGACTTAAAAAAAATCCCATCAACAACACTTTTAGTGGAAGCACCCCAAAATAAAACACACATTCGTTTGTTTGTAGCAACCATCGCACACAACACGAATGAGTCATACATCACCACAGCACTAATGGGGTGGGTAGTTGATTGCTTCGTGAAACACGTAACACGTGTGTGTACTGCAATTGGTGATTCGTGTTAACATTCGCTGCTTATAGTGAGTGTGTGCTTTGCCCGACAACCACCATATGTCCATATGTCAGGATGGCCGAGCGGTCTAAGGCGCCAGACTCAAGAGCAATCTTACCTCAGCTACTGAGGTTGTGAATTTCACTGAGCGTTCTGGTCCTCTCTGAGGGCGTGGGTTCAAATCCCACTTCTGACAAATCATTCTTTGTACTTTTTTTTTAAATATTTTTGATTTAAATCGGGATATTATTTTTTGTTTGTTTTATTTTCGAAGATAATTTAACAGAAATGTAAAATTAATAACAAGTTACGCAAATTTTATCAATAATGTTAAATTATAACGTTTTTCTCCTTTATAAAGCATTTTCGAGTATTAAGTTGATTTGTCTGTGCCTCCCCTATTCGTTGTCTAATTTTCTGCTATTTTAAGATGGAAAGGAACAAATAAGATCAATCCAAAAATTTAGAATGTATTTGGAAAAAATCTCCCTCAGTACTTGGGCCACTTCAGTATGTATAAGTTGGCTAGAATTTTAACACTTTTTTCAAGCTCTTTGGGGCACATGTTGACGTTTGTATCCCGGTTTGATACATGTTATTATTTTTTTGACTCGTCTAATGTACTTTGCTTCTTAATAATCTTTGGAGCACTCAAATGAAGACATTAAAATTACCTTGGGTTGACAGGCGATATTAAACGAACGACCGACACATGTCAGGATGGCCGAGCGGTCTAAGGCGCCAGACTCAAGAGCAATCTTGCCTCGATCATTGAGGTTCTATGAGCGTTCTGGTCCTCTCTGAGGGCGTGGGTTCAAATCCCACTTCTGACAAAATACTTTTTGTACATTTATTTACCAGGGATGGTTTTTTAAATATCTCATTTAGCTAAAACATTTTCATAACCGCCGTGAGTGTGTTTTTTATTGATTTCGCATGTTTTTCATTGATTTAAATAGGTCTAAAAATATGACAAAAACCATTCATAAAAAATATTTAAATCAGAAAACTTGCAATTATTTTCAGTTTTCGTTTTTCTCATTTCTTTCGCTTTTCATGTATTTACGGCGTAATATATATATTTGTTCATTTTTTATATACATACAGCTGCGGTCAAAAAAATAGCAGCGACGAGATAAAAAAATGTCGACAAAGAAAAATAGCAGTTTTAATTCGAAAATTCTAAAAGTTTTTACGGCGATTGAAAGGTGGTATTGTGCCATTCTTAATATGGCTTTAAAAAAATAAGTTTTTGTAATTTTGAGATTAAGCCTTTAGAACCATTTGATGAGGCCAGTCAAAAAAATAGCAGCGCTAATAAAAAATAAAAATAGTATGTTTCAATTCACTTTAATTGAAAACTTTTTTGAATAATTACTTAAATAACGATATTTTCTTGAATTTAACATTTAGTTGTACTGACTTTATTGCCTAATATTGCTACAAAACGTCGTTTCTTGGAGTCAGCTAGTATTTTGCACCTTTCATGCGGTATTTCTGACCATGCCTCTATAATTTCGTGTCAAATATAGATATAGAAATCTAGAAGATATAGAAATCTAGAAGACTCATTTAAGTGGCATTCCATATTCTGCATACGTAAGCGTAATATTAAGCAGTATTTTGATGTACTAGACAGAGTCCATAGTAGTACTGGGCCAATGTATTGACCTAACTCCATAATATGAAAAACAAGCCCAAGCCATTATGCTTGATCGTCCCTTTTGATACTATACCTGGAGATGTATTCCGTGTTCTGTGGACGTCTTACAAACTGTCGAGGGTCTGTCCTACCATATAAAACAATTTTTGATTCAATTGACCATAAAACGTACACCCACTTTTTGGTTGGCTACTGCAGGTGTGTTTTTGCGAATTGCAATTTTTTGTGACATGTCTCTTATTTTTAAGTTGTACTTTTCTCGGACTTCTGGCTTACAGATTATGTTTTTGTTGTATTCTACGAACATTTTAAACTCTCTAAGTTGGACATACATTGTTTTTTATTTCGGTGGCGGGCGTAAGTGGGTTTTTTGTACTAGACGTTACTATTCGGCGAATGGTTGCAGGTGATATAAACTCATTTTTTATGACGTGTTTTTTTTTTCTTCTTATAATATCGAATTTCTAATCATTTTAATGGAACACTGGAAAAAAATCGAACTTCACTATATGATTTACCCTCAGATTTCAAACATTTTTTATGAACTCGATTTTTTTCTCCACAATGCTCTCCTCGCCCTACTTATGAAGAAAAATAAAACAATAACATTTCAGAAATAGTGTACATTTCATAATATCTTATTTATAACATCAAATCAAATTGAAAAAATGAGATAAAATTTCTTTTTTCTTGAGATTTTTGAATGCTGCTATTATTTTGACCGGTCCAAAATGTCGAATAATCCAAAAAATGTTAAATTTCTTAAGTAATTAAAATCATATCACAAAATAAACAATTATTTTGTGTTTGTAACCTCATAACGCAGCACTTAATGCAGAAGGAGCAATAAAAAAATTATTACACAAACAAATATATGAAATGTATATTAAGTTGTGGTGCGCTGCTATTATTTTGACCGCAACTGTACATGAGTTCTTATTTATTTTGCAAATATATGAAAATGTATATTAAGCTGTGGTGCGCTGCTATTATTTTGACCGCAACTGTACATGAGTTCTTATTTATTTTGCATATTTTTCAGTGATTTTAATATGACTTAAAAATAAATGTCATAAAAACAAACATACATTCGTAAAAAATGATTAAAATCAGAAAACATAATTATATTCCATGTTTTTTTTTCATTTCTTCCGCTACTTGCCGCAGTCTAAAATTCTGTTCATTATAATTTTTAATTTTATGTATGTAATATATACATGTATGTATTTGGTTTTTTTTTTAATTATTCTTTAATAAATACATATTTATAAACCATAAAAAATAGTTTTGTATCATCTAATTTACAAATTACACTATGCAACAGAAAACATTTTACACAATAACCATAACTATTCATGAAGTATGGTCTTCCAACTAGAAAAAATCGAAATTTTAAAATCTTTAATTATCGAAATTTGAAAAATCGTTTTTTTATTTTTTGTTTAGAACGCGAAAACTCTCGAGTTATTGAAATTAAAAATATCGGAATAATAATATAATTTTACAGAAAACCTGAAACTGAAATGAAATAAAGATTTCATGCATTTTTCTGAATTTTATGTGTTTTTTGAAAAACTTTCCTATAGCTTTTAAAAAATCACCTTTTATAATAACAACCCGGAAAATTGTGCCATTTTCCCGAAATAAATGGGGATGTATGTATGCTAACATTATTTAAATGGTTTCAAATATCAAAAGAGTGCCGTAGGCGAAAAATTACAAAAAATCGTGATTTTACTTACATTCTACATTTTCATTTTAAAAAAGACAAATTGTCGGAATGTTATATTTTGTTTAGTTATCGAGTCCCATAATGTTTTAAAACATCGATTTTTTAAAGAAAAATAATTAATCGATAATTTCTATAGTAATCGCTTATGATAATTCGATAAAAAAATTTTGTGTATTTGTATATAAAGCCATCTTCAATATTCTCCCTCAAAGTGTCGCCCACAATATAGAATGTAGCAATAACGATGTTACTCCAATAGCATGGGCCAGCTGTATACTAATTTGTCTTTTTGGGATAATCATTTCAAATTTATTCACTGTGGGTGGGCCCCCTTTTCCGGTAACATTATACAATATCTCAATAAATACTTCACATTTTCTGCCTGGAGAGAGTGTTTTCCATTAAAGTCTGTTTTCCGCTATTTTTAATTTCAACTTTTATTCGATTTTCTCGCTTTTTTGACTCAAATGATTTCTAGCTTCAAAAAACTTAATAAAATTTTTATGAATTTAGTTTAATGTTCAATTTCGAAAAGTAAGATAGTTATCGAAATTTTTGTTTTTTTTTTCGTTTTGTATATATATTTTTTGATTTTGGCAAATTTAAACTTTCGACAACTCGATACCTAAGCGAGATATCGATAATATGTCCACCCATTTTTCTTCCTATTTTTAGGTCCTTGGATAACATACTCTCCCCCTACTATCTATGACATTCAGAATAATTGTATGAACATTTTTTTTGAAAAAAAAAGCAGCAAGGAAATATTAAACATTTTTCATACAAAATTTTTAAATTTCCTATTTGCATTATTATTGGCGCGTAAAATAAAACACAGAATATTAAACGTAGTAAACACTATAAATTTCGTTGATGTTTATTGCATTCTTATAAAAAACGCTACACTGACAACACTGTTCTCTCTCAAACTCTTGGGGTATCAGCAGCCTCACTCACACTCATTGACGGCTGTTTAAGGTCAGTGTGAAATAAGATTTAGTGAAGCCATAGATAAATGAAAAATAAACATTGACTCTTCGCTGATTGTATCCCATATGGTCTAGTGGCTAGGATATCTGGCTTTCACCCAGAAGGCCCGGGTTCGATTCCCGGTATGGGAAGATTTTTTTATTATTATTTTTTTAAGTTTTCATAGTTTTATTACACTTGTTCCATGAACTTGTTCGTATTGTTTGTTGTTCTTGTCTACTGAAGTAGTTCTCTTTGCACACATTTAGTCATGTGCAGCATTATAATTTATAAACCCGGTGGCTTGAGTGGTTGTGGCTGGTTGTTACGGCCACAATAAAGATCGTGATAATGATGATGACGATAATCATATGAATTATGTGGCTGCTCTGCGAAAACTGGAATATTATTGATTTCATGTTATTGGTGCTAAGGCTGTTGGCTTAGGAAAAATTGCATTTAATACATATGATGCAGAACCTTTTCAAATGCGCCATCAGCGTTCGACCAGTCAGATATCAAAATGTAAAAACAAAATACGTTGTAACAGAAACCGGCCACAGAACGAATGGACAAAAGAGCAACTGAAGATGGAGTAAGAAGCACTGAATGCTGAACGCGGCCATAAATGTATTTGTTATGCACGCATTTGGAATATCTAGCATATGGGTGTTTACACCACACCTGTAAAAAGGAACGACCTTAAATGTCTAGTGGGTAGGGAGGGCGTCATTAATTTAGTAAAAATAAAAAATTATTTTTTAAATATTTTGTTATTTGAAGGGTAAAGCAGACTTACATATCCCATATGGTCTAGTGGCTAGGATATCTGGCTTTCACCCAGAAGGCCCGGGTTCGATTCCCGGTATGGGAAGTTTTTTTTTTTGACAATGGACTAAATGAAAATTATTAAAATTATATTGGAAATCTATCAATAATATATTAAAAATTAAATATAATAAATTTCAGCTTAATTATGAAGTTACCAAAATTTGTTCTTTATTTATTTGCTTTGATCAAATTAATATTTTCCCGCGAAATTAAAGATAATCTTCCTAGTTTCGCCGCTAATATTTATTTATATTTTTATTTTATGCAGTAGATTACATATTGGAATTGAATTAGTCTGATTCAGTTTATTTAAAAATAATCTTCCCATACCGGGAATCGAACCCGGGCCTTCTGGGTGAAAGCCAGATATCCTAGCCACTAGACCATATGGGATATAATTACCCTAACCTCTAAAACAGCTGATACAATTACTAAATTTATTTTTTAGTTCAAACTATTGTGACAATTATGGCCTCATTTTCTAAAAAGCAACACACAGCGCCCACATAATTTAATAATTTAATTTAAATCTTATATTTGCTGTTTTTTATTTTATGGAAAATATTTGGCATTTTTCTGCTTAATAAGCAAAGTTTCAAACTGTGGCTTATTTTTAAACAGTTTTTCATAAAAAAAATTGAATTTCATGTTGGCTTACTTATTACTTATAAAACACGGCAATTTTTACTTTATTCGATAAGTATCTATTTTCAAATAATTAAAATCTATTAAAATATCAACAAAAAAATTTCCCATACCGGGAATCGAACCCGGGCCTTCTGGGTGAAAGCCAGATATCCTAGCCACTAGACCATATGGGATATAATTTAAATACTAAAGTAATTTTAAAGAGGATTCAATAGTTATTGATAAAAACTAAAATATAAATATATAGTCGGGCGGATGCTTATAATAAAGCCCACACAGTTCGAGTCGGTGTTTCCACACCCAGAATAAACTCCCCACACCTTAAAGGGCATCATTAAATTATTTAGGCGTTCTTGAGTTTACAATTCGACTGGTTATTTTTCTATATTACAACCCACTTTACTTCTTCTCTCTTGTAAGTTTCTTAACTGATTGGGAGTTAGTATATTTTAAAAAATCCTTCCCATACCGGGAATCGAACCCGGGCCTTCTGGGTGAAAGCCAGATATCCTAGCCACTAGACCATATGGGATATATTGTTAGATCCTTAACGGTATTTTCAAGAAGAATCAGATGAGCATTAATGATAAAAAACCAAACAAATTTGCGCATGTCTAAAATACATATGCTCTAGGGCCCCCATATAAACATAACCTCCACAACTAGCAGCTATTATAAATATTGCATAACAATTTGTTGAGCCATCGATTTATAATGTCTTCTTTACGACGATTTCCCTCGAGTGAATGAGGGATACTTTAAAATACAGATTCTGAACAGATTGAATTTTCGAACAACATTCCTAACTACTGAGAAGGTGGTTGTTCAAAACCATAGAATATACTTTGTGTTTCGTTGATTTTCAAAAAATCCTTCCCATACCGGGAATCGAACCCGGGCCTTCTGGGTGAAAGCCAGATATCCTAGCCACTAGACCATATGGGATATGTTTTTAGATCCTTAACGGTATTTTCAAGAAGAATCAGATGAGAATTACTGATAAAAAACCAAACAAATTTGCGCATGTCTAAAATACATAAGCTCTAGGGCCCCCATATAAACATAACCTCAACAACTACCAGCTATTATAAATATTGCATAACAATTTGTTGAGCCATCGATTTACCCTGAAGAAGTTCAAGACAGATTATGAACAGATTGAATTTTGGAACAACACTCCCAACTACTGGGTGGTGTGGTTCCAGAGCTTTCAATTTATAAAAAAAATCTTCCCATACCGGGAATCGAACCCGGGCCTTCTGGGTGAAAGCCAGATATCCTAGCCACTAGACCATATGGGATATATGAGTCATTCCATGTCGAATCGGATAAAACAATTCACTTGGCTCCAAACTTTATTGAAAATCTCAGGAAATATTCTTCTTTCGAAAATATTTTACACGTATGCATTTTTAAAATGTATTTATAGAGAATATAGCTATTTACTCGTTTTGAGAAAAAAATCAGGAAAATTGTCCTCAGTTTAAGTAAATATTTACTTGGTTTGAGTCAAAATTTACTTAGTTTAAGGAAAATTTCAGCAAAGTTGTACTTAGATTTAGTAAAAATTTACTTCGTTTTAGGAAAATTTTACTAGAATTTAGTAAAAATTTACTTGGTTTTAGGAAAAATTTATTTATAATTTATTTTGTTGCAGCCTACATGCGAAATCGAGCGTTTTCAGCTCATGATCGATTTACAAATGTCAAATTTATATGGGATCTGACATTTGTAAATCGACATTATGTCATTTCATTTCGATTTTGCATGCATTGTGAAAAGACTATAAACGAAATAGCAAGATTTCAAGAGAAAATGACATAAATATATTGAACTGTCGGATTTTTTAGTTTTTGTCATTCCGTTTGTAACACCTTGAAATATCGACCTGAGACCCTATACAGTATATATATTCTTGATCGTCATAAAATTCTAAGACGATCTAGCCATGTCCGTCCATGTTGAAAGCACGCTAGCTAGGAGCTAGAACGTTCAAATTTTCCATAAATGCGTCTTATAGTCGTAGATCGGTTGGGTTTGGGGCGAAATCGGCCCAAAGGGAAAAATTTTTTCCCTCGCAAGCACTAAAAATGCCCATAATAATCCCTAATATTTTAGCGTATTTAAGCATGTTTTATGTTTTTGAATATGTCTGTTTATATTTGCTTGATATTTGGTATGCGCATTCCCCTTATAGCAAAAACGCCATGCACCATAAAGTGATTCTTATTTGTAGGGGGTGAAATGGCGCAAAAAAAGGAATAAAATGGTACATATTAAACGACAACAGCTAGAAACACGAAATTCGGTGTGTACATTCCTCTAATTGAGTAGATACATAATATAAAAGTATTTTTTCCAAATTCGTACTTTAAGGGGTAAAATGGGAATAGAGGGACAAAAAAGGTACCAATCAAACGGCTGTACCTAGAATAATGAAATTCGGTGTAGACATTCCTCTGATTGCTTAGACAAGTAAAATACACGGATTTTTCATAATTCGTACTTTTTGGGGTTAAAATGAAAAAAACGGATAAAAATAGTACCAATCAAATGACCGCAGCTAGAGTCATGACATTCGGAGTATACATTCCTCTGAGTGTGTAGACACGGAAAATAAACTGATTTTTCGAAATTCGTACTTTTTGGGGTTAACATGAAAAAATGGGGATAAAAATAGTACTAGTACTGACATTCGGAGTATACATTCCTCTGACTGCGTAGACACGGAAAATAGACGAATTTTTCGAAATTAGTACTTTCAAGGGATACAATGGTACAGAGGGATAGAAATAGTACCAACTACACGACTACAGCTAGAATGACGAAATTGCGTAGGAACGTCAAGGAGGTAAAAATGGTACCAACCATATGGGCGCAGCTGGAATCATGGAATTCGGTGTATACATTCCTCTGACTGCATAGACACGAAAAATATTTTTTTTTTTCAAAATTCGTACTTTTTCTTTTTCGGCAAAAATTGGTTGAATCATAAAGTTAGGTTATTTTGCACTATGTACGTCTGATAATGGATTTTCAAAATGTGTACTTTTGGAATTAAAACAGAATGGAAATAAAGGGTGTTTTTTATTGGGGTATAGAACTTTAAGTTGGCATCACTTTTTTAACTGGCGGCCATTTTGTCAGCTGTCAAGTGATTAATATTTAGTTTGGTTTGCCATTTCATCATGAACAGGTTGACAAAAGAACAACGCTTGCAAATCGTGCAAATTTATTTCGAAAGTAATGGTTCAGTTCGCGAAGTTCACCGCAAGCTCCGTCCATTTTATGGTCGACATAATCGTCCATCAGAGCAATTAATTCGGTTAACCGCATAATTTCGCGGAATGGACCTGTCAATTGGCCACCAAGATCATGTGATTTGACACCATTGGATTATTTTCTTTGGGGATATGTGAAGTCGCTCGTCTACGCCAACAAACCAGAAACGTTAGGGGACTTGGAAGCCAACATTCGTGGCGTTATTGCCAACATACGGCCCCATATGCTGGCTATATTCGAGCCAGCCGCGGCGGTTACATGTACGAAATTATATTTAAACATTAATGGTATAAAATTATCCTTCCAATAAAGCCAAATTGATGGACATTAAAACGATTTTCTTGTGTTTTATTTCAATTCGAAGTTCTATACCTCAATAAAAAACACCCTTTACAACCAACTGTAGCACCCCCTATCTACAAATATTTATGGCTTTGAAAATATAAATAATAAGAATATAAGAATATTTATTTTTTTAATTGACGTATTGGTAGCATTACCTTATAAGCGTGGTTTGAAATAACTAAAATATTATATTTATTTATAAAATTAATTTTTCAATATTTGTATTTTTTTTGGTTTGGCTATTTAAAAAAATATATATATTTTTCTGTAATATTACTGCACTTCTGCGAAAACCGACAGCCTCTGTGGAATGCAATCCATGGTGGAGGGTATAAAATATTCGGCCCGGCCGAACTTAACGCCGTTTTTACTTGTTTTTTTTTTTTTAATTTTCAAAAACTACACTTTCTATGCGATCAGGGTTGTATTCCACAAGTACTAGAAATAAAGAACAGCTGTGTTCCCGAACATATTTTTTTTTAATTTTCGCAATATATTTGTAAACCTGAAATTTAATGAATTTATATTCATAATATTCAGGGGTTATAATTTTTGAAAATTTGAGGGAAAATGTTTGGAACTTTTTACACAAAAATTATCTAAAGAAAGCTTTATAGACATTATTATCTTTAGGGTTAATGTTGTACAGCATCATACAACATTAGAGTGAAGGCTATTGTCCCGTAGTTTGTAAAGGGTGATTTTTTAAGAGCTTGATAACTTTTTTAAAAAAAAAAACGCATAAAATTTGCAAAATCTCATCGGTTCTTTATTTGAAACGTTAGATTGGTCCATGACATTTACTTTTTGAAGATAATTTCATTTAAATGTTGACCGCGGCTGCGTCTTAGGTGGTCCATCCGCTTAGTCCAATTTTGGCATTTCCACGTTTTTGAGTAACAGAGACCCAATTGGTGCGAACGGCGACGAATCGAAAATTGGTGGTCATCATTAACACTGGCCGATACAGCTGCGATATTTTCTTCAGTTCGCACTCAACGTAAGCGTGTTGGTGGTTTAGTCTCCAACAATGTAAATTTGGTGCGAAATTTAGTCACAATAGCCCGAATAGCCGCTTCAGTGGGTCGATTAAACTGACCATAAAATGGAAGCGCGCAATGAACTTTCTTAACAGAGCACGCATTTTGATAATAAAATTCAATAATTTGCAAGCGTTGTTCGTTTGTAAGACGATTCATGATGAAATGTCAAAGCATACTGAGCATCTTTCTCTTTGACACCATGTCTGAAATCCCACGTGATCTGTCAAATACTAATGCATGAAAATCCTAACCTCAAAAAAATCACTCTTTAGAATATAGTTCACTTTCAGGCCGATGGGCCTTCAGAGTAATTCCATACAAATATTAAGGCTGTGAGCCTAAATGATGGCCAATGTGTGACTATAATTTTAATTCGATTCTGGGATTTGCGTTGTAGGCACTTTATTTATATATTATAGAGTTTGAATTGCTGCCTTGGTGTTAACTTAGACTTTATATCCCATATGGTCTAGTGGCTAGGATATCTGGCTTTCACCCAGAAGGCCCGGGTTCGATTCCCGGTATGGGAAGGTATATTTTAAAATATGTGAATAATATTTATCAATTATTCGAGAGAACTCTTGAATTGAATGAGACATAAAGAAATGGAAAATGGTCCTCCACAAATAATTACTTGCACATACTTGGTATTGAGGTTATGGTGAAATGGCATAACCACTACAAAAAATAAATATTTGCTCATCATAAGTATCTTTAATTGAACCCTTAAGTGGATGTTAGAGAACTTATATTTCCAAAATGAGAGTACACATATCAAAGTTACTTTCGACGAAAATTGAAATTTTAGTAACAAAATAAAAAAATATCTAAGGAAACACCCATAAGGAATATCTATACTCTTAGCTCTTCTTCGGCCGCAGATATCTGTTATATCTGGTTAATTTCTTTGACATCATTATATGCCATAATGATGAGAGATCACAACACATAACATGGCACTAAATGCCAATAATGGCGTACAAAGCGCAGAGCATCAGCAGCCATCGATCAAATTGTGTTAGAATAATAGAACTGAATTGCTTTAGCTTCGGACCTCGTCACATTCATGCCTTAAGGTATTGGCAGCAGAAAGAGACGAACAACAAAGATTTGTTTCTTGCTAATGGCCACTTTTGTAAAATGCAAAGTGATATTTAAAGCAAAATGAGAAAGGGAAATTTTCTAGTGTAAGTTTGTAACATTTTTTGGTCGAAGTTAACGAAAATGAAAGTGTAGCGCAAAAATATTAACGAAAATTCTGCCAAAATAAAAACGATCTTAAACAATCTTTCTTCTTTGTATTGGAAAGAGGTCAGCCAGTTCATGGTGTGTTCTATTTATGAGCATATCTAGATACAAACATGTGTGAGTACGGGCAAGGAAAAGCCCCCCTCCCATCCAGACGGACGGACGTACACAAGACACTTGAATGCCACTCCAAAAATCAAAACAAACTATGTTTGGTGAAGCAAAAAAACAACAAACGGAGAAAAGAAATGCATTACAATGCCGGCTTTGCCATAAACACCGACATGGCTTGAAAGTCTTGCCACCAAACAACCAAACAGCCAGCAGCCACATAGCACAACTACAACAACAACGGCATCAATAGGGTTGGGGAAAATTGGATTTTTGTATGAAACCCGGTTTCCGGTTTCAAACACTCTGTACTAAATGAACGTTTTGATATTCGCAAGTGTGATTGTGAATTTTTATGAAATTTATATATGTATTGAATTTGTGACAATCGATCAATACACTCAAATAATTTTTTGACGCTGGAGCATACTAAAATTTAGTCCGAAAAATGGTCTTGACAGATGACACTAGCTGGGCAGCCACTTGAATGAACTTGTATTCCGTCAATATGTAAGATTTTTTCGAATTGTTGCTCTCAGAAAAAAGTGTGTTAAAATGAGCTCGGAAAAAGTTAACATCGTTTAGCACTGAAGCAATATTTCCTCATATCAAGTTAAAACTTGTAGTTGAAAGTACGGCATGCTTTGAACTTGATTCTTGTTCAAGTCTCCTCAAATCAAATAAATATTTACTCAAACTGAGGACATTTTTTTGCTGATTTATTCTTCAAACCAAGTACATTTTTACTAAACTTGAGTAAAAATTATTTTTTTTTTCAAAAAAAAAAAAAAAAACAAGCATACTGAGAAAAATTTTGCTGATAATTCAAATGAAGTATTTTTGAAATAAGTCTCGGCACGAGAATTGTTTTAGATTAATTTCAAGAATTTGTTTTTGAAGATATTTTTGATAAGTTCATCAATACTTAAATGTATGTAGAGTAAATTTTAGTAAACACATTAAGTTGAATTTAAAAAAAAAAACTTTTTTTAGATAAAATTTCTTAAATTTTTTCATAGAAAAGTAAGTGAACTATTTCCTATGACTTAGGAAACTTTACTCATACTTTTACGGAATTTTGCACTAACTGAGAGTAAAATTGTTCAACTAATGAATTTTACACAGATTTAGGAATGTTATTTTTATACCCTACACCTCCAGGATGGGGCAGACCCTATAAAGTATATATATTCTTGATCGTCATAAAATTCTAAGACGATCTAGCCATGTCCGTTCGTCTGTTGAAAGCACGCTAGCATCTAAACGAAAGGACCTAGAACGTTCAAATTTTCCATAAATTCGTCTCATAGTCGTAGATCGGTTGGGATTGAAACGGGGCGAAATCGGCCCAAAGGGAAAAATTTTTCCCTCACAAGGACTAAAAATACCCATAATAATCCCTAATATTTTAGCGTATATAAGCATGTTTTTATACCCTCCACCTCCAGGATGGGGGTATATTCACTTTGTCATTCCGTTTGTAACACCTTAAAATATTCATCGGAGACCCCATAAAGTATATATATTCTGGGTCGTGGTAAAATTCTAAGACTATATAGCCATGTCCATCTGTCCGTCTGTCCGTCTGTCTGTCTGTCTGTCTGTCTGTCTGTCTGTTGAAAGCACGATAGCGGCCGAACGAAATGAGCTAGGAGGTTAAAATTTTTCCTAAATGTGTCTTATGGTTGCAGATCGGTTGGGATTGAAAGTGGGCGAAATCGGGCCAGAGGGAAAAATTTTTCCCTCACAAGGACTGAAAATACCCCTAATATTTAGAGTATTTCAGCATGTTTTTTGAACATAATAGCTTGTATTTACTTGATATTTATTCGCATTCCCTTTATAGCATAAAAGGGCACCATAGAGTGATTTTTATTTGTAGGGTGCGAAATAGGACGAAAAAGGAATAAAAATAGTACCTATCAAACGACAACAGATAGAAACACGAAATTTGGCGTGTACATTTCTCTAATAGAGTAAATGCATAATATAAAAGTATTTTTTCTAAATTCGTACTTTTAAGGGGATAGAGGGATAAAAATAGTACCAACTTAACGGCTGCACCCAGAATAATGAAATTCGATATATACATTCCTCTGATAGACACGTAAAATAAAAGAACTTTCTAAAATTCGTACTTTTTGGGGTTCAAATGGAAAAAGGGGATAAAAATAGTACCTACCAAATGACAGCAGCTGAAATCATGAAATTCGGAATATACATTCCTCTGACTGCGTAGACCGAAAAATAAAATGTTTTTTTCCAAAATTCGTACTTTCAAGGGATACAATGGCTACAGGGGATGAAAATAGTACCTACTAAACGAATACAGCTGGAATGATGAAATTCAGTGTGTACATCCTTCTAATTGTGTAGATACGTAAAATAAAGTGATGTTCGATAGTCGTACTCTTGAGGGGGCAAATTGGAAAAAGGGGATAAAAATGGTACCAACAAAATGGCCGCTGATAGAATCACGGAATTCGGTGTATACATAGCATAGCCACGTAAAATATTTTTTCTTCCAAATTCGTACTTTATTTTGTTGTTTTTACGACAAAAAATGGTAGAATCATGAAGTTTAAAAAATTATACTTTTGAAATTAAAATAGGATGGAAATACAACCAACCAAACGACTGTAGCTGAAAACTTACTTTATGAATTGAAGTATCATATCCATTACATATATATATAATACAAATATTGGTAGCCTTGGCTTATTAATTAAATTTCTTATTTTCATACAGTTTATTTCCTCTTGTAGCTTGGAAGCACCACAAAGAAAATAAATGGGACAAAAAGGGATAAAATATGGTACCAATGATACGACAACAGCTAGAATCATAAAATTCGGTG
The DNA here is from genome assembly GCA_947397865.1 of Polietes domitor. Lineage (NCBI taxonomy): Eukaryota > Metazoa > Arthropoda > Insecta > Diptera > Muscidae > Polietes > Polietes domitor. The sequence continues at coordinate 125,974,902 of OX377622.1, forward strand.
TGTACATCCCTTTAATTGCATAGACACGTAAAATAGAGGGATTTTTCGAAATACGTATGGGGCGAATGGGGATATCTTTAAAATTTATACTTTTCTTATCACTTTGTCTGTATCTGAAAATGCTTCTTTCTAATAGCGACTGACAATCGCCTAATATTTAGGCATGTTCGCTTTCACAATTTCAGCATTTTATTTATATATAGTAGTCGATTTCAAATAGTGCGCATTATAGTTTGAAATAGTAAACAAATATAGTAATGTGCATAAAAATATCACAATTTTCGTAATATGGTTCTGTGTTTCTATGTAAAGTCGACTTCCTTTAATCTGCTGGTAATACTATGGAATGCACTCCGTGGTGGAGGGTATATAAGATTCGGCCCGACCGAACTTAACGCCTTCTTACTTGTTTGAATATGTCTTTTTATATTTGCTTGATATTTGGTATGCGCACTCCCCTTATAGCAAAAACGTGCACTATAAAGTGATTCTTATTTGTAGGGAGTGAAAGAAATGGGGCAAAAAACGGATAAAAATGGTACATATTAAACGACAAACAGCTAGAAACACGAAATTCGGTGTATACATTCCTCTAATTGAGTAGATACATAATATAAAAGCATTTTTTCCAAATTAGTACTTTTAAGGAGTAAAATGGGAATAGAGGGATAAAAATGGTACCAACGGCTGTACCTAGAATAATGAAATTCGGTGTAGACATTCCTCTGATTGCATAGACAAGTAAAATACACGGATTTTTCAAAATTCGTACTTTTTGGGGTTAAAATGAAAAAAGGGATAAAAATAGTACCAACCAAATGAAAAATAGTACCAATCATGAAATTCGTAGTATACATTCCTCTGACTGCGTAGGCACGGAAAATAGACGAATTTTTCGAAATTCGTACTTTCAAGGGATAGGATGGTACAGAGGGATAAAAATAGTACCAACTAAACGACTACAGCTGAATGATGAAATTCTAATTGCGTAGAAACGTCAAGGGGGTAAAAATGGTGTCAAACAAATGGGCGCAGCTGGAATCATGGAATTCGGCGTATATATTCCTCTGACTGCATAGACACGCAAAATAAAAAGTTTTTTTCCAAATTCGTACTTACTTTACTGCAAAAATTGGTTGAATCATGATGTTAGGTTATTTTGCAGTATGTACGTCTGATAATGGATTTTCAAAATTTGTACTTTTGGAATTAAAATAGAATGGAAATACAACCAACTGTAGCAGACACTATCTACCAATATTTATGGTATTTAAGCTTATTGATATAACTATAAGATAATTTATTTTTTGATTTGAAATAAATAATGGTTTCAAATAATTAAAATATTATATTTATTTATAAAATTATTTTTTCAATATTTGTATTTGTTTTGGTTTGGCTATATTAAATAATTTATATTTTCCTGTAATATTACTGCACTTCTACGAAAACTTACAACCTCTCTGCAATGCAATCCATGGTAGAGGGTACATAAAGTTCGGTCTGGCCGAACTTAACGCCGTTTTTACTTGTTATAACCTACACCACTTCGTGGACTAGGGTATTATAAGTTAGTTTTCCGCCAAATGTTTGTAACACCAATAAATAATTGAACTAGACCTTAAGTGTTGTTATAGACCCCCTTCAAATGTCCGTCCGATTCATCCTATTACCGCTGTATAATCTGTATTTATCATTGGATATTGATCAATTTTTCCAAATCATGTTATATTTACTTTACTTGGAATATCTGCTGGAAAATTGGATCTATTACTTCATTGTTTACCATATTCATTAAATTTGACTAAAGGTGAATTTATAGTAATTGTATAATTTACATGAACTACATAAAATTGCTTCCATGAAACACCTGGGTTTAGTAATCAAAGCGAGGTATATATGCAGGGAGTGCTGTAGGGTATTATATAGTCGGCCCCGCCCGACTTTAGCTTTTCCTTACTTGTTCTGAGTCTAGAATAGTTATATGACAAAATGGAAAAAATCGATGGGCCATATAACTATGAAAGCTAGCTAGGGAGTTCTTGTTTGAAAGGACTTGAATTTTTGAAGGATATAATTATTCAAAAATTGTTTGTAATTATTCTGCAAAACCGCGATATTGATACCAAATGAAAGAGGACACTTTTGGTTCTCACATTGATGGGGTGTTTCGACTGGTCAGCCAATCAATTCCACGCGACTAAAACAAATCAGATCTTTATAGCTTTTTGTTTATATTGAACATTTCAGTAGATGTTATTATTAGTATTTATGAAACTTTTTCATAAAAATTATGACCTTCGTTATAAAATCAATGAAATTTTTTATAAGTTATATTATAAGAAATTATATATATATATATATAAATTATATATATAAGAAATTTGTATGACAAAAGTTCAATGTTTCAGAAATTCTATGACACTTTCCATTGATTTTTGCTTCATGAAAAATATATTTTATGAAGTGCTTCGTTAGCAACTTTTTAATGAAAATTTTCACAGACACTTTCATTGATTTTTGCTTTATGAAAAATATATTTTATGAAGTGCTTCGTTAGCAACTTTTTAATGAAAATTTTCACAGACCTTAAGACATAATCAAAAATATTATTATTTTAGTATAGGAAAATGTAACCCGATAATTCTAATAAATCATTTTGATTCAGAGTATTTCAAATTCACATAATAATGACAATATGAAATAAGTTCTCAAACGTTTCGAGATACTTCTGTCATAAAAAGCTGAGCTATTACTCCTTGATGGCTGCGAAGACTAAGTAAGAGCCTTGGCAGTGATTATTTAGAAAGTCTCGGCAAAATGTAAACAAAAGAGTATTGTGTGAAGAACTGAATGTTCTAGATGCTATGAAACTCAGAAATTTTATAACAATTTTGATTGAAAATTATAAAACATGTTTCATATATTTTTAATTGAGGTTCAGAGTAGACTACTAGTTGACACACACATACCGCCCACAGTTGCAACAGGATAATTATAAAACTATTTTCCACAAGTCTACACCATTTTCAAGTGTAATTCAAAAGACACCATTTGCAATTCAAAAATTCCATTTGAAATTCAAAAAATGTCAATTGAAATTCAAAAATTCCATTTGAAATTCAAAAAATACATTTGACATTTAAAAATCTACCCAACCTAATGTATATTTTGCTTAAATAATTTTGTTTACCCTTTTTGAATTGCAAATGGAATAATTTTTGAATTACAAATGGAAAATTAAAACTTTTGAATTTCAAATGGTGTCTTTTGAATTACTTATGACGAGTATTGAATTACAAATGACGAGTTTTGAATTGCAAATGCTTTGAATTTCATATTATGTCTTTTGAATTTCAAATGATGTCTTTTGAATTTCAAATGATGTTTTTTGAATTTCAAATGGAATTTTTGAATTTCCACTGGTGTCTTTTGAATTTCAAGTGATGTCTTTTGAATTACAATTGAAAAAGGTGTAGATCCATTCCTATTATATTAGTTTAGGAGCTATCTAATTTTGCCACAAAGTTAACCCGGTTCCGACTTCGACATCCCTAACCCGCGGCAACAGGCACAGCAGCAGCAGCAACCATATAAGTTGCTACCATTTTCAGCTCTCATCAACCATCTAGCGGATGGTTGAAATCAGTCTTCGATTGAGACTTAAAGTAAACAGTCAACACTGTTCGCTGTGTTGGCTCCAAAAATGACGCGCTAAAGTGCAAGGAAATAGAGAAAACGATTTTTCTATGAAACGGAAAACTCGATCTGATCGGTTTAAAAAATAAGAAAAAAACTAAATCGAACCGACAAAACGCGTTCAAGCCTTAAACGCGTATCGAGTGTATCGAGTGTTAAAGCCAAACAAGTCGTAACTTGTAAATTGCATCTTGGTATTATCTGCGGCAAGAATCCAAACAATGGTAAATGAAAAAGTTCAAAAATATCAGTGCGCTATAATAGCGAGATGGGAGAGAACGTTAGATTGTATGGGAATTCCGAGCGATAGCTCATTATAAATACATATCGTACATATCTAGTAGCCATTGTTATGTTAATGATTTTAACGTTTTCTTCCTCTTCAGTGCCAAGACGTGAAGAGGAGTTAATAGAAGAAATACAACAAATTGACCAAAAAGTTTTTGATATGCCAGACAGCCAGCCAGCTAGTCAGGCTGTGAATAAGTGGTGGTGTTAGCGGTTGCTGCTATTATGATATGTTTAAATGCATTTTATCGGTCCAATTATTATTATTGTTATACGATTACAATGAAGTTTACAGTATGATGATGATCATGAGTGATGAAAACAAAAAAAAAATATATAAAAAGATTGAATGAATGAGCCATGAATTGAAAGAGTTGGCTGGTGTGGGCATGTGAGTGTGTCTGTGTGAAAAACAACCATAAAGTTTGTGGCTGATAAATGATTTTTGAAAGCATTTTCCACTTGTTTAAAACTGTTCAAAAAACATTTCCAATGGCCGTTCAAATTATGATCGTTACAACTATAACATCTGCAGCACCGACAACAACCACACCATCGCCAGAAACATCAACAACAAAACAAGTGAAATTTTCCTCTTTATTTAAAGTGATCCATCCGTCTGATATCGGTGCGCTTCGGCTCGGTGTGGCTGCATACATTTAACAATAATGAAAAGATAATAATTATAAAAATAATTTTTATAATTAATTTGCATAACAAAGAAAGTTAATGTGTGACGAAGAAAAACAAAACGAATGTTAAAAAGAAAAATTTCAATGAAAATCACTCACTAAAAAAATAGTTAAAACGAATTTGAGCCTTCTCGGCTGAACGGTTTGTATATGAATGAACTTTAAAATGCCTCATTTTTTGAAATATATCATAGTTTGACCCAGATGTGTTACGCGTGGGACAAGATACTGATGTGACAAAGAGTCCAGAATAAAGCATATGACTCTTGTAGGCCGGAATATGTCCATTGTCCAACCTGTGCGACTTATATATTAAATATTTAAATATTTTATACTGTCAACATGGCATTCAGAACGAATGCACTGGATATCAAAGTTTAGCTATAAGTAAAATAAGTTCAAATGTGAATTTTTGATATTCGGCCTATAATAAAAGTAAAATATTTCATATGCACCTTTAAGTATACCGATCGGCTTAGCCCTCTCATGCCCGCATTTCTTCTTAATAAATATATAAAACTTACTATGCTTTTTGATGAGGTATGGGTCTAAATATGATTTCTATAGAGTTTTGGGGTTCTAATTCATACAGGACATGTGTAACAGGATGTTTCTTAAAATCATTATACTGCAGATATCGGTTAAACAAAAAAATAATTTTAAATGTTTTCTTCATTTGAAAAAATCTTTGATATATATCTCTTCGAATAACAGAGACAGTTTTACTTGTACTCGAAGAAATCCAATAAAAATAAGAAGAATTTCTAAACAATTTCGAATTACAAGAAACTCAAACAATTGCAATTTGAGACTTCACTTTTGTTTTCACCTTCCTACGCAAACCAAAGTTATCGAATTTGTTGGTTCCCTTTTAAATATTCCTTGCTACATATGTAAACAAAAATAAAAATTATTAATTCTGCAAAATATGTGATTTTAACGACTTTATATGTAGGACTAACTCGCAATGTTGCCTATAGGAAACATAGGCCATGAGAAGGTTAAAATCATCAGCTGAGTCGATTTAACGATGTCTGTTTGTTTGGACGTCTCTCCATCTAAATATTGTGTGCAAAATACAGTTCGGAATTGTTGTCCGATCGCAGTTGGTATTTTATTTTTCTGTCATCGTCGGTTGGTATTTACTTTGAAATCGGTTCAGAATTTTCATTTGACATGCGATCTTGTTGAAACTTTCCATATACTTTCAGATTTCCACCAGGAAAACCTGGTGTGAATGTGAACCACATGGATCCATGATTTGATATGGTCCCCATACAAATGTTGCCCCAATTTACACTTGTTTAGCTCTAGAAGCCGCATCCTATAAAGGATATCGATCAAATTTTGCAGATCATATTATATTTCAGCTAGAAATACCTGCCCTGAATATGAACCATATTAGGTCAAGTTTTGGGGTAGCCCTCTTACGATTGGGCCCCCAAATTCACACTATTACTGCTCTATGACACACATCCTTTATTGGATATTGGTAAATCTTGACCAAGATCGTATTTTATACCAATGGCAAACATCTGCAGTGAAACTGGACCATAGCAGGCCATCTTTTGATAGAGCGACATACTCATTAGGATGGGCCACGAAAATAAATTGCTAAATGATGATTAGCAAACTATTTCGTCGCTGAGTCAAGCCGTTTAGCTCACAAACACTGCTGAAAGCACTTCTAAAAATCATGTTTTCCCCTTGTACTTTTATATGTAGCATTTTTGTCAATTTTTTCCTGAATTAATATACCCTTGGAAGCACTTTAAATATAAATTTTTATTCTTGTCCTAGAATAATACATTGGTCATATTATTGGACGTTTAGATTGTTTTTTTTTGTGGCGTTTCAAAGCGATAGATATTTGACGGATATTTATCAAATTACCCAGATCATGTTATATGTCAACCGGAAAAATCTACTGTGAATGGGGCATGTTTTGTATAGCCCCCATACAAGTGCCCGAAATCCACTATGACTTGATATTTGATACTGTTTTTACAATTGTTTTCCAAAAGTGAAAGAACTGCAATCCTAAGTAAAATTAAAGTCCTTCTAACTTCCAAAGAGATCCTCAGAATTCTTGTCATGAGGGTAGTCCTGACAACACCTCAAAATATCAAATGTCTTTTAATTTAATTTTGAACTTTTATCTACTTTTTCTGAATTAATGGATCCTTGAGAATTTTTATTCTTGTCTTACAATAAATTGTTGGACATTTATGGCAATTTGTTTGTGTTTTTTTTTCAAAGTGATAACTGATAAAAGTGATAAAAACAAAAAGTGATAAAAGTGATAAAAACAAAAAGAAACCAAATTGAGCATGGCACGGCAACGCTCACCGTTGACGTTAACGGCGGCTCCTTGATCATTTTCGAAGAGCAATGGCCCAATGATGCCGCCAGCCCACAATCCACACAAAACAGTGACTCGTTGTGCATGCATTGTCTTCTCAATAGTCACATGTGGATTCTATAAACACGATTTTTCCGGTAAAATTCTTCATCACCTGCCAAACAATCTTCAGCCCATTGGGCGAAACGAAAACGCTTCGGGTGGTCATGACGCTTCAATTGTTGGATTAATTGAAGTTTGTAAGTCTTCATACGAAGTCTTTATGCAAAATTCGTCTGAAAGAAGTGAGAGAAATCTTCAGTTCCTGAGAACGATAACGACTTGATGTTGATGACGGGTTGGTTTGTCCAATAACGATGAAATTTCATGAACTCGCTTTTAAAATTGACGCACAAACTGAACTGAAGGCCGATCTCGAAAATTTTCCACATAAATTTGTTACAGTTTGCGTTAAAAACTCACTACTTTGGAAGTAAGTTTTTAATATTTCCCAATTTTGTTCCAGCTATACCCATTTTACAAATGTCAAAAATAAACCTTCAGGTTTATTGAAATTCAAAGTCAAAGTAATCGAAAGTTCAAATTTAAAATGGCCCTCCCTGTATATAAAGGGTGATTTTTTAAGAGCTTGATAACTTTTTTTTAAAAAAAACGCATAAAATTTGCAAAATCTCATCGGTTCTTTATTTGAAACGTTAGATTGGTCCATGACATTTACTTTTTGAAGATAATTTCATTTAAATGTTGACCGCGGCTGCGTCTTAGGTGGTCCATCCGCTTAGTCCAATTTTGGCATTTCCACGTTTTTGAGTAACAGAGACCCAATTGGTGCGAACGGCGACGAATCGAAAATTGGTGGTCATCATTAACACTGGCCGATACAGCTGCGATATTTTCTTCAGTTCGCACTCTACGTAAGCGTGTTGGTGGTTTAATGTCCAACAATGTAAATTTGGTGCGAAATTTAGTCACAATAGCCCGAATAGCCGCTTCAGTGGGTCGATTAAACTGACCATAAAATGGAAGCGCGCAATGAACTTTCTTAACAGAGCACGCATTTTGATAATAAAATTCAATAATTTGCAAGCGTTGTTCGTTTGTAAGACGATTCATGATGAAATGTCAAAGCATACTGAGCATCTTTCTCTTTGACACCATGTCTGAAATCCCACGTGATCTGTCAAATACTAATGCATGAAAATCCTAACCTCAAAAAAATCACTCTTTATATCCCATTTTAATTTGTAACTCTTTGTGTCCCATTATTCCCCAAAAATTTTTGAATCCAAATTATATCCCATTTTTGTTCTCACAGCCCCAACTAAAAACTTTTATTTCTTGGAAACAATTTCTATGCAACTATAAAATAAACAGAAAGAATCAATAGCTTTCCAATAATGCCTAAATGGTAAATAGTAGGATCGATCTAAGGCGAAATAATTTTGAACTCATCAATCCAAACAATTTTTACGTGGGATGACTTTAAACAATTCTTTTAATTGTGTGTGTCACTACCCTGTATAATGTATATAAGTCGGTTTAATCGACTTTAAGTATTTTTGAATGTAAAGCGTTTGAAGTAGGGACTGGTAAACAGGATTGAGATTTGATTTTCCACCAACAATTTTTATTTCGATTTTCAAAATCATTAATCGAACCTCTTTTGTTAGGAATTTCGATTATAGGTTCCAAAAGTCGATTTTAGTATAAGGTTGGAAGCGTAAAATACTTGATTTTTGAACCAAAAAATCGACTTTCGACCAAAATAAAAATCGATTTACAAGTCCCTAGTTCGAATGCCACCTATTTTGTTTTTCTTCTTGCGGTCTGTAATCAAATTGATTTGAACCCGAATATTCTCCTGGCTCAAGATCTATTTGAAGCTATATTCGACAAAATGCAAATTTATTTATAAATGACAGGGTGACATTTACTACTTGACAGCTCAATTCCATTGCCATGATAACATACCATTCCCATAATTATTTTTTTTAATTGAAACTAGATTTTTGTTCTAGTTGTTAAAAATAGATTAATAGAGTTTAAGCGTTTTGGCGTTTGGCGTTTGTGTTTAACGAAACAAATCCCCTTATTCTTCTTGCAATTATTTATCTTTTAAGAAATTGCTGATCTCTACCAATTTCCTGCCACGTATACACTACGTCTGAGATGATGTTCCCAGAATAATACAGTTCAATTTGCCGTATTAGCAAAAAAACTTTTCCATAATCTTTTTTCGCTCTAAACACTTGCTCAAACATTTCTCAGCATTTGCTGGAGTTGATCTAAATCTTGTGGGGTAATCGATATGTTGCTTTGTCCAAGACAATGAGAATGGTCAGCATCAGCATGATGATGATGGTGATAGCTATACTAACAACAATTAACACGTTTTCGGAATGGCCATAACGTTTAACCGTTTGCAAAAAAAGAAAGAAGAAACCAAGAGTTTCAGTTCAAACTAAAACAACGCTCTATCCACTATCGAAGATCGGAGCATCATCATCCACCACCATCATCATCATATTTTCAGAAAACAGCGCGCGTTGCCCCACAATTCATTCATTCATTATGGACTGTGGTAAGGTGCGCTGAAGTGTTGTTGGAGCAATTACGACACACATGCAAAGCAAACCTCTGGCCGGCCATAGATTGGCCAGCTATACCACACGAAAAAGAAAAACGTTAAATATATGCTACAGAATGAAGATGAAAGATTTGCAAAACTAAACTAGTCTGAATCTCAAACGTTTATAATGATAACCTTAAAAGGCCATAACAATTTGTAAACGATTAAATGACTCTCAGACAGACAAACGAACAGCGCAAATATATCAAAAAAAAAATGCAAGAGACGAGCCGCTTGGGTGTAACCAAATTCTATGATAACATAACAACAACATCATCATCATTATCATTACCATTAACATGGGCGAATTGGGTCAGTAGAGCTGCAATCTATCTCTGCCATTGCAAAAATAGTCATACAGGCTTGGCCATTATGTTACAGTGTTTAAAAAAATGTCTTGTCAGCAGGTTGGAATCACCTACACAGTGTGATCCAGAAAGTTCCGAAATTGAAAATTATAATTACTTTTATAAATGGGCATGGCAAAGCAGGCAAGAAATAGGTAGATTACTTAGGATAGATGAGGTAAACTTTGATATCAGCATCTGCGACTCATGAATCATTATAAACTGTCAAATCTCTCAAGAAGCAGAAAACCTGCTGTAATAGCAGAAAATTTGCTGTTATTGCAGAAAATTTGCTGTAATATCAGAAATGTGAGTCATTCCATGTCAAGCGTTACGATTTTTGACCTCGACAGCAGCGATTTTTTGAAAGTTTGGGTATCTCACAAAAATGTTGTATACGATTTTTTGGAAAAAAATAGAAAAAATATTTTCACCGATTATGGCCAATTTAAAAGTGAAAAAAGTACATTTTTTTCAAAAAGGTGTGTTCATTCAATCGCTTGTAACTCCTGAAATGCTTGACCGCTTTTAATGTAATATACCTTATTTTGTAAAGTTTTTTTACTATTATATTATATAATGTTTTCTATTTTGTACGATTTTTTTCGAAATATAATAGCAAAATGACAGTAAACGATATTTGTTGTTAATAACAGAGTGACCTTTTTCGGACTTGAGGAAATACAAATTCGAAGTTTAATATTAGCACAACAGAAGAAAATTTGCAGCAATAACAAAAATTTGCTATAATAACAGCAAATTTGCTAAAATAGCAGACAATTTGCTGTAATGACAGAAAGTTTATTGTATAACAGAAAATCTGCGGTAATAGTAGATAATTTGATTTGAATGCAAAAAATTTGTTAAAGCTTTTTATGCTATTTAAACAAAAATGCAAATTTGTTGAAATAGCATACAATTTGCTGTATTAAAAGAAAATCTGCAGTAAAGTAGAAAAATGGTCTGATGTTAGAAATCAAACAATATTTGTTATTAAAATAACAATTTGAGATTTAATATTAGTACAACAAAAGAAAATTTGCTATAATAACAGAAAATAATAGTAGATATAATATCACAAACGCTGCTGTAATAGCTGAAGATTTGCTTCAATAGCAGACAATTTGTTAATAACAGAAAATTTGTTGTAATATTAGCACAACAAATGAGAATTTGTTGTTATAACAGAACATTTGCTGTAATATCAGAAAATTTTAGATTTAGGTTTGTTGTAATAATAGAAAATTTGCAATAATATCAGAAGGCATTTTCGGATTTGAGGAAATAAAAATTCTAACTTTAATATAAGCTGCAATAGAAGAAAACTTGTTATAGAAAATTTTCTGAAATATAAGACAATTTGCTGTAATGACAGATATTTTTGTTGTATATTAGAAAATTTGCTGTAATAGCAGACAATTTGTTATAAATGATTTTTTAACAGAATACTTGCAGCAAAAGTAAAAAATAAAAATGAAAATTGATTCTTATTGTAGAAGAAAGGAAATTAAAAAATTGTGTTATTTTTTAAGCAGTTTTTGCTTAAAATGATTTAGTCTTGCTTGAAGACGATTTATACTGCTACAAGTAGGGTCATATCTTCTACATTTATGCATAGATTTTCTTCAAATAGGCGTTGTTTTCTTCGCTAGAATCCCTATTAAAAACAAAAAACATTTTAGCGATATTTCAAGAAAAATTAATGAAATCATGTTAACAAATATTTTTTGTTTGCTGAAGGTGTCATAACATATATATTTAGCTTCATAGTTTACTTTGTTAGAATGTTATATTTTAAAAAATAAAATAAAATATTTCTCCGATATTTTTTCTTATTTTATGTATTTTTTCGTGCCACTCTAAAAGATTTTTTTTAAATCTATTTTTTTTTTCAATAGTAACGCCTATTATACATTTATTTATGGTTTTCTTCGTTAGAATCTTAGCTATCAAAAAATAAAACAAAATATTTGTTTTCTATTTTTACGTATTTTTTGGTGCCAGCAAAAATTCTTTTTTTCGACAAAAAAAACTATTGTTATCATAGTGTTCCGAAACCACTGTTTCTATTTGGAAGTAATATTCTCAAGATTTGTAGCAATCACAATTGCCTTTAAGTGGACATAGAATCGAATATTATCGGAATTATATTTACAAAATTAGAGTACAAAGATACTTGGGCGAAAATTAGAATTTGAGTAAATAAATGTTTCCATTAAAATTTTGTTAACATCATTTTTGAGTTTAGAAAGCCAGAATACATCAGAAAAGTTACACATAGAATGTTAGCTATTAAAAAATAAAATAAAACTGTTTTTCCAATTTTGCTAGTTTTGATGTATTTTTTCGAGGCAGTCAAATTTTTTTTTTTTCAAAAAAAAAAATATTTTCCTTATTTTTGGAGACTGTTCCTAAGCTACTTTTTTATATGAAAGTGAAATTCAAAACATTTGTAGTCATTATTATTACCTTTAATTTGACGTATAAGTTAATATCATAGGACTTTCCAAATATACCCGTTAAAATTTTATTGTACTATCTTTTTCGAGCTTAGAAAGCCAAAATACATCAGTGACAAATGTTACACATAGAATGTTAGCTATTAAAAAATAAAATATTTTTTCCATTTTTTCTAGTTCGTGCCAGTCAAAAATTATTTTTTTCGGAAAAAATGTTTTCTTTATTTTTTGGAGACTGTCCCTAAACCACTGTTTCTTATAGTTATAGTTAAATTCGCGACATTTGTAGCCTTCATGGTTACCTTTAATTGAACACTTGAGCGAGTATTATCAGACTTATATTTCCAAAATGAGAGTACAAATATTAATGGTGCCTTCGGCGAAAATTGGAATTTAAAAAAAAATATCCATTAAAATTTTATTTTCTATCGTTTTCGAGTTTAGAAAGCCGAAATACATCAGAAACAAGTAAGAAGGCGTTAAGTTCGGCCGGGCCGAATCTTATATACCCTCCACCACGGAGTGCATTCCACAGTATTACCAGTAGATTAAAGAATGTCGAGGGAATGCGAATTGCAAATATCAAGTAAATACAAGCAAATATGTTCAAAAAAAATGCTGAAATACTCTAAATATTAGGGGTATTTTTAGTACTTGTGAGGGAAAAATGTTTCCCTCTGGACCGATTTCGTCCACTTTCAATCCCAAGCGATCTACAACCATAAGACACATTTAGGAAAAATATGAACCTTCTAGCTCATTTCGTTCGGCCGCTATCGTGCTTTCAACAGACAGACAGACGGATATGGCTATATCGTCTTAGAATTTTACCACGACCCAGAATATATATACTTACGAAATGGGACAAAAAGGGTTAAAATATGGTACGAATGATACGACAACAGCTAGAATCATAAAATTCGGTGTGTACATCCCTCTAATTGCATAGATACGTAAAATAGAGGGATTTTTCGAAATTCGTACTTTTAAGGGATATAATTAAAAAGAGGGATAAAAATGGGACCTACCAAACCGCTGAAGTTGAAATCATGAAATTCGGTGTATACATTCTGACTATGAATACTCGAAAAAGTTTTTTTTTCGAAATTTGTACATTTGGGCGGAGAATGGGGCAAATGGGGATATCTTTAAAATTTATACTTTTCTTATCACTTTGTCTGTATCTGAAAATGCTTCTTTCTAATGGCGACTGATGGTCGATTTTAAACAGTGCGCATAAGTATACATTATAGTTTGAAATAGTAAACAAATATAAGTAATGTTCATAAAAACTATCACAATTTTCGTAATATTGTACTGTACTTCTATGTAAAGTCAAAAAGACATCCTTTAATCTGCTGGTAATACTGTGGAATGCACTCCGTGGTGGAGTATATAAGATTCGGCCCGGCCGAACTTAACGCCTTCGTACTTGTTTTAACTAATTTTGTTAATTCATTGGAGACTGTACTTAACCCATTGTTTCTATGTGAAAGTGAAATTCGCATCATTTGTAGCTATCATAATTAGCTTTAATTTCACAAATAAATTGGCTTTATCGGATTTATATTTCCAAAATCACAGTACAAATATTAAAGGTACCTTCGGCGAAAATTGGAATTTTCTTACAAAAATTAAAAAATAGTTTAGGAAGCCAAAATACATCAGAAAATACTATACATCGCGCTTCAGCGAAAATTTTCTTTTATAGTGTAATTACCACCATTTACCTGCTTCGAACCACTGTACAGTGTGATTATACTCCTCTGCTATTGGCCATATTTGGTGCAATCTTGCCACATTTTCAATTACAACACCTCCGGCCAAACAAGACTTCACGAGTCAGTGTAACAAAGAACTCGAAAGCGGATGCGCTCTTTGGAAATGTATAATGAACATGGTCGAACATTTGAAGTAACCAATATATTTAGAACACAGCTGGCGGAATGAGGAGGTTGCCTGCCGATCAAATGATTGCACTTCGAATTTTGCCAATCGTCTGGCTAATGAATTTTAATATTAGACATTTTGTTACAACTCATAAAATACAATTGCTATGCGTGTCAGATGTGAACTAGTTATTAACCTGCAGATGATTTTAAATAAATCTCTAAAATGACTTCATACAAGTGAGTACGATCAGTGGGCGAGAGGGGAAGTCATAAATCTAAATATGCAATTGATTTTACGTTCTGATAGAGAAATCTTCTTTTGCTTAGATTACATCCGATGGACAAGTTGAATAGTTGGTTTGTTCTCATAATTGGAGTTAATACATTTTGTCGCATGTACGTACAACGTATTCTCAGAACCACACTCCATTCACCTGAATAATTGCTGGATATTTCGTAGACAAATTGTTGGTAACCATGAAGAATGTATGTTGGTTATTAATCTTAATCTTAATCTAAACCACCAACAATCTGTTGTTCGCGTGGCTATAAGGAAATTGATGAATGCGGTTTAGTTTATCGCATTCATATCGGACATTAGATAAAATTGTTTAGTATTAACGTCAGGTGCTATCTACTGGAGGGGATTTTAGGAATTCTTATATACTTGAATGGAGATAGAACATTTAAATGAAAATCTGATCTTAACTTAATCACAAAACGAGACACTTTATGGAGGCATAGGAATTTCATGTGAAATCAACGAGAAATTGTTGATGGTCTTACGATTATGATGCAAATTTGATGTGCAACTTTGAAATTTTGTAATATATACGATATTTTAATCACTCTTACACTACACAACAACATTTTTTTCGAAGGACTGTGCATACAATTTTCTGATGTGTTTTATGGATTAATTTGTGCTGTCGTAAGTTCCATCAGGCCCAGTTATATATTAAGCAGAAGGTAGTAGTTAGACGCTGCAGATCTTCAGTAAGAAAAAATGATTTAAAATTGGTTTTTTTGTTGAAACGAAAAACCATAAAAAATAGTAAACAAATATCTTGTCCTATTTCTAATAGCTAGTAATCTAAAGAAGAAAACAAAACTTATTTCTATGAATAAGTGTAAAATTTATGACCTTTTTGCAAGTTTACAAATGAAAGTTTCTGCTTCAATTTATTGAATACGACACAGTAGTATGTGTCCTAGAATTTGTAGATTATCTTCAACAATGACTTGTTTCTTCGTTAGGATTTCAGCTATTTCAAAATGAAAATATATATTCTAAATTCTGGTTTTAATGGGTTTTATCTTGACAGCAAAACGATATATTAAAAAATTGTTAAATAACCAATAAAAATAATATTTTCGATTTTTTTCTTATTTTGTACCAATAACGATTTTTCGAAATAAAAGAAAAAAATATGTCACAGACTATGATGGCAAGTTTCCTTCGCAATCTAAATGCCAGATTCCAGCACTCTATCGTGGAAATGTGATTTATCTCTGCAGCATGTTTAAGAAGTCTATTAACGACATACATGCATATTTAACTTTAAATGGTAGAATAATTTGTATATTATGGCCCACCCAGCCCTCTACATTTATACGCATGTATATCAAAATTTTTCTGAAATAATAAATCCTTCTTTAAAGTGCTTCAAGCATAAATTTAGAATCTTGTCTTAGAGTAACTTTCTGGTCGAATTATTGCACGTTTATAGTAATGTTTTGTGTTTGAATACTGAAAACGTTTTCGAATTTGGTGGTAGTATTTTACAAAAAATAAATATTTAGCTGCAGTCGAACGATGCGTAAATGAAGGACATTGACGCCGACGCGCTCATTTTGGTGAAAAGAGTTTGAAAATTTTGGCACTGAAAACCCTTCTCCTATATTAAATTTTTTCATAAAAGTGGAATCAGTGAGGTAATTTTTGATCTGATATTCAGTACCCAGTAACGAAATATTTAGCAGATCCAATACTCATTTCTAGGGGGTGACCGCAACAATTTATTTTCTTGACCCGTCCTAATATACGTTTTTCATATCCTATTTTAGGATTAATCATCAGTGGCGCTTCTGTATAGAATAATGTCTTGGCTCAGAAATTTTAATGATTCTTTCCACACTTTATATTTATTTAAGAAAACCGAGGTAGAAACATTGAAAATTGAGCAGTGTGAAAACTCGTGGGTACAATTCAAAGAATGAAGGCTTATTATAAAGGTATTGCACTTGTTTTTCGTTGGCCGATATGGATATTTGCCTTTACTGACCAAATATTTATATATTTTGTTTTTTTTTTTTTTTCACCATCTTTTCACAAAAAGTATAGGCGTATTCATACATCGAATCTAAACAAAACCTGAAAAATTTAGAGTGAATTAATAAAGGATATTAAAAAAAAATATTTATAAAAGGAGTCGTTTCAAAAATGCATTGTTCTTTTCATCGAAAAATGGCCGAAACGAAATTTCTTATATATATATAAAAAGTTGAAGTTTTTCGGAAAAAAGATGTTAGCATTCGTTGAATATGGGTGATTCCACGTAAAGTGACACAATTTTCGATTAAATTTCAAAATCAAATTATTAATTAAAACAGCGCCGACAAATATTGCTAAGGTTTATACTTTACCTAATACATATTGTACAATAGGTATGATCATTACCTTTTCAAGATATAGGAATATGACACCCCTTACAATTTAAGGAAATAAAGGGTCCGCCATCTAACGTTTTTTTTTCCAACTGTTCAACCGTTGGACTATTATTTGTGGGGTGCCCTCAAAGATAAGTGTTACGCCAACAAGCCAGAGACAATTCACGCTTTAAAGGACAATATTCGTGAAGCCATTGGTGAAATACAGCTGCACACAATCGATAATGTGCTTAAAAATTGGACCGATCGTGTAGGCTGGCCATGCAGCCGAGGCAGCCATTTGAATGAAATTATTTTCCATTAATAATCGGAAGGATTATACTTTCAAATAAAAAAAGAAATTTGAGAAAATATTCAGTAGTTTCTTTTTTATAGCATTTTCAAAAAAAGTTATTTGACGGACCCTTTATATGATTCCTATATTCGTGCAGTGTCGGTCATACTATATATCTCGGAGGAAAGTGTACGATCTGCTCTTTTGATTAGCAAAACTGAATAAAGTCATGTCATGGAAGTACACAGAACAGAATTCCAAAAAATAAAAAAACCTCAAGATTTTCTTCAATGCTAAAGTCACACCCGTGACGCTCTAGTTAGTGGTATATCCTCAATATCTGAAACGCAACGGTATATTTATTTAATATTTCGATTAACCCGACATTTTCAATTGACAATATATTAAAAATCTCAGTCAATGAATATTTAAACATATTTAAGGAAATATGCAATATGAAATAAGCACTAAATGTAATATTTTTGAAAAATCTCTTTGCACGCCTATGAATTTCACTATTCTATTGGTTGGTATCATTTTTATCTATTATTTCGTCGCGATTCCACCTTAAAAGTGGAAATTTCGAAAAATCAATTATTATTATTATTATTGGAATGTACCACCCCATTATCAGGAGTTCGGCTGTTTGGTTGGCACCATTCTTATCCTTTTTCTTTTTCAAAAAATCAGTTTCTATACAAATAAGGTGGCATTTGTAATTTTTGTGTTCCAATAATGATTCAGTGTTTATCCCGTTTCCCCTCCAAAAAATAATATTATCAATATTTTACTGCATTTCATTGCTACATTTAGTTGGTACTATATTTATCCCTTTTTCCTGTTTCTCCCTTAAAGGTAAAAATTTCAAAAATCAGTTAGTGTTGTCCGCCTACTAGTCAGAGGAATACATAAACCTAATTTCAGTATTCCAGATGTAATACTTTGGTTGCTTCAATGTTTATCCCCCTCACCCCTCATTTTCATGTTTCTAGATACTGTCGTTTGGTCGGGATGATGGTTCCCTTTTTACCCCATAAAGGTACGAACTACCGCCAAATTCAATCAAATGATATTCCAAATGAATGAGTTAGTCACGCAAGAGTTTTATATATCGTTTCTAAAGAGGACTCCAGAAATGGATCACTACAATGAATCACTGGAGTATGACATCTGAAGAATTTCCCACATACTACACGATTCTCTGAGAGTTTTGTAAGATCTATGACAATACAGCCAACTTATCGTTTAGCCACCTAGTTGTGTAACAAGTAAACAAGTCAAACACAGCAAATATTTTTGTAGAACAATTGAATGATTTGCGCTAAAATTGGCTTCAATATCTTGGCCGCAGCTGGTATGTCTACGTTAAGTTTAAATCAAATATTAAAGATATCCAGTATCGGTTTGCTAGTTACGTCCACAACATACAACATATCCGTTTGAGTCAAACTGGTAGATTGGTCTTGACCTCCCATTAAAACTCACCGGTGACAAGAAAACGATTTTTCAATCAAAAAAAACAACATTTTACAAACTCATGCCATTTAATGCATAAAATTTCTCTTGCAGCGAAAATACAAAATATAATAAATGTACTCACTCACTTAGTTTATTTGGTTACGACAGAAAGAAGGAATATATAAAATTTATGCCACGAAAAGCCGGCTTAGCTCTCGCCGAATCTGAAAAGTATTCATAAAAAATTTCACACACATCGCCAACCAATAATAAAATGAATAAAACAATTTCTCGACATGCCATCAGCACTCAACAACACACAGCCAGCTGCCGTACAATACAAACAAAGTAGTTATACAACCAACCGAAATTACAACTTCTTTAAAGTTTATATGACCACAATAATTTGTTAACAATCTCACTTACTTACTTACCTACATACAATAGCGCTTGATTATATCAATGAACTGTTTCTTTTATTTTCTTTGCCTTTTTGCCAATGTTTTATAACAATTACCAAGAAAAAAATATAAAAACGAAGATTTTTTTGCCAAAAAATGTGTTGAAGAGGATCAAGATAAAAGCGGATTGAAGATGAAGACGTGATGTTTATTTTGAAATGGCATTCACTACCGAAACTTCATATGTGAAGAGGAGTAAAGAACGTAATTGGTGATTTAGTGGAGCGAGGCGAGGTGGGAAAGTTCAGGGTAAATGTTAGGTTTAAAGATTTGCTAAGTTTTTTTACTAATCTGGAGTAAAATACTGCTATACTTTTAAGTTAAATTTTTATTATATACATATTCTAAAAATATTTATATTTTTAATTTTCTAAAAATTTTTAAATTTATAGTTTTCTCAAAATGTTTATATTTTTAATTTTCCAAAAATATTTTTTATTTAATTTTCTAAAAACATTTTTATTTTCTAAAAATTTTCTTTTTATTTTCTAAAAATATTTATATTTTTAATTTTCTAAAAATATTTGTATTTTTAATTTTCTAATAATATTTTTTATTTTTTAAAAATTTTCTAAGAAAATTAATTTATATTTTTAATTTTCTAAACATATTTATATTTTTAACTTTCTAAATATATTTATATTTTTAATTTTCTAAAAAATATATTTCTTTTTCAATTTTCTAAAAATATTTATATGTTAATTTTTCTAAAAATATTTTTATTTTTAATTTTCTAAGAATATTTACATTTTTTGTTTTCTTAAAAACAATTTAATTTTTAATTTTCTAAAATTATTCATATTTTTGATTTTCTGAAAATATTTATATTTAAAAAAAATAATTCTAAAAATATTTATTTATATTTTAAAAATATTTTTTTATAATTTTAAATTGCTAAAAATGTTTATATTCTTAATTTTCTAAAAAGATTTATATTTTTAGTTTTCTAAAAACATTATCGCTATCAGTTTGGTAGGTAACATTTTATCGCTGTTCTTAGTTTATAGTGACAAATTCAAATTTTGTGGGACACTTTGATTTTATACAAATTTTATATGTACAAATTTATTTTTATTTATTTTCTAAAAATGTTTATTTATATTTATAATTTTCTAGAAGTATTTATATTTTTAATTTCCTAAAAGAAATTTTATTTTTTATTTTCTAAAAATATTCATATTTTCAATTTTCTAAAATTATTTATATTTTTAGTTTTTAAAAATATTTATTTAAATTTTTAATTTTCTAAAAATATTTAATTATTTTTTTAGTTTTCTAAAAATATTTATATTTTTAGTTTTCTAAAAGTATTTATATTTTTAATTTTCTAAATATATTCATTTATATTTTTAGTTTTTTTAATATGTATATATATTTTAAATTTTATAAAAATATTTATATTTTTGATTTTGATATTTGTATTTTTAGTTTTCTAAAAATATTTATATTATTAGTTTTCTATTTTTAATTTTTTAAAAATATTTTTTTATATTTTAATTTGCTAAAAATATTTATATTTTTTAATTTTCTAAAAATATTTATTTTTTTTTAATTTCCAAATAATATTTATATTTTTAATTTTCTATATAAATTTATATATTTAATTTTCTAAAAATGTTTAATTTTATGTATAGTTGACCTTATATTATATTTTTCTGGATATTTTTAGAAAATTTAAAATGCAAATATTTAAAAAAAAAATAATTAAATATTTTTAGAAAATTAAAAATATAAATATTTTTAGAAAAATAAAAATAGAAATATGTTTAAAATTATAAATATTGCGTTTTGTATTTTGTTCGGCTTGAGGTCAGTTTTTTCAAATAATAAAACAAAAATGACTATTTTATTATTT
Organism: Polietes domitor; assembly: GCA_947397865.1. NCBI lineage: Eukaryota > Metazoa > Arthropoda > Insecta > Diptera > Muscidae > Polietes > Polietes domitor. The sequence continues at coordinate 125,995,988 of OX377622.1, forward strand.
TCTTGTTTTTTATTTCCCAATATTTCGACCAACTCCGTTGGTCATCTTCAGGGGTATTTTTAAAAAGTTTTTCACAATAGGAAAATTCTCCTGCCACTCTCTGCAAGCTTGTGTCAACTACTAATTATAAATATTTTTAAAATTTTTTTCGGATAGTCTGGCTTGATCAAAAAACTGATGTTTAGTTTTTTTAAATTGTTTTATTTATTTTTTATATTTTATATTTTCAATTTTCTAAATTTATATATTTTTAATTTTTATATTTGTATTTTCTAAAAATATTTGTACTTTTTAATTTTATAAAAATATTTATATTTTCAATTTTCTAAAAATATTTATATTTTTAATTTTCTAAAAATATTAGTATTTTTAATTTTCTAACAATATTTATATTTTTGATTTTCTACAAAAAATTATATTTTTAATCTTCTAAAAATATTTATATTTTTAATTTTGTATATGATTTTTCTCATAGATAGTTCTATTTTAAGATATTTATAGTTATTATGCCCACAATGATCATACGACCCGCACATGAAAACATCAAAGTGCCTGTCTACATCGTGCAAACAATGAAAGTAATCAATCAATCACTTAATAAACTTAAAAAAAAATATGCGCAATTTCTCTTACATTTCATTTACAATTGTCATTTGCAGAGAGTATGTTCATGTTAGTCATATATAAATCTTCGAGGTCTATATCTGCATGGAAAATTAATTTAATGAAATTGAAATTTTGCTCGCATGTCTCTCGAAAGCCGCATGCATTTTAAGATTGTGCGAATACCCACTGACATCTACAATTACTCGGCAATTAAGCGTCATAACCCCCCGTGTTTGTATGTCAGCGAATTCTGGGTTTAGTCTGTGAGTGAGCCTTCTGCGGCCTCGGCATCTAGATGCTGCTTGCAATTAGTGTGAAAGCCACAACTTCACTTCAGTTCAGTTCATGTGAGAAAAACAAGTTATGTCTGTTGTAAATGCAACAACACTGACAAACGACAATGATAATCATAACAAGAAGGTTTACAACGTGGTCGAAACGGCGATAGCATGCAGTGACAGTACAGTCGAGAAGATGGATTAAATTCGTTCACTCAGAATAAAGTTAAAGGTGAACTAAAACTTAGGAAAATCGAAATCGTATATCGCAATAAAGCAATGTTTCTTCATACCAAGTTCAATCTTGAAAATGTTGATCCACTTAATTAATTAATTTAATTTCTTTGAGCTGAGATCGCATATCGGGAAAATTAACGCCACGGCTTTATTGGAACACACTCACTCATTTTAAGAAATTTTTCATTATTTGTAATATTGAATCTAATTTTTCAATCCAGAATTTTGACTATTTTGACAGCAGCATGAAAATGAGCCTTATCGCTGAAGATGATTTCGTTCGAAAAATCTTTATTTTTTTTAATTAATACTCAACAACTCGCATTGTGTGATAGGTAGCATATTTTGATTATTTGTTTATTGTGAAATATATAATCAATAGATACAAGAGACTTATTTAAGGGATCAATTACAAAAGAACTTCTATATAATAAAAATTTTTATAGTAAATTCCAATGACTAACTAAAAAACCAGCGAAATTTTTTCTTAATAATAGGCTACGTTAGAAGAAATATTGTAATTTAGTAATAAACATAGTGATTTTATATCGGTATGTAATCAATATTTGATTTGAACTGGATCAATACATTTATTAATTGGCTGTATACTATCTCTATAATGATTTCTGGTCCGTGACAACCGACGTCAGAAGGCTTCGCAGATACCCGAACTCACTAAACCAATAATTCTCAGAAAACAATCGAGGACCACAACTCATTTTCCTAATATGAATCAAACGCAATCGCACCAAGTAATAAAGCATCTTACTTGTTTTGGTTGACAACACTTCTCCTCTTTCTATACTTTTTAGGTTGGTAACACTTCATCGCTTTATAGTTGTAATTTTTATTTGAGGTTGGCAACCCTCTGTACTTGATTTTTTTATTTTCTTTTTCGGTTGAAAACATTTTATGGTTGTCATTTTTCTTTTCTTTTGATTGACAACATTTTATCGCTGTGATATTTATTTGCTTTTTGGTTGACAACACTTTATTGCAGTAATTTTTATTTTCTTTTTGGTTGACAAAACTTTATTGCAGTAATTTTTATTTTCTTTTCGGTTGGTAACACTCTCCATTGTGACAAATAAAAATTTTGCTTGAATTTGGGACATGACAAAATTTCGATTTGATAGAAATTTTTGCTCAGATTTTATTTTTAGAAATTTATTTACATTTGTTTTCTAAAAATATTTATTTATATTTATTTTCTAAAAATATTTATTTACATTTTTAATTTGCTACAAATATTTATATTTTTTATTTTCTACGAAACTTTGATTTTATAGAAATTTCTGCTCAAATATTATTTTTATTCTAAAATTTTTTATATTTTTAATTTTCTACTAAAATTTTTATATATTTAATTTTCTTAAACTATTTAAATTTTTAATTTTATCAAAATATCACATTTTTAATTTTCTAAAAATATTTATATTTTGAAATTTCTAAAAATATTTACATTTCTAATTTTCTAAAAATATTTGCATTCCTAATTTTATAAAAATATTTATATTTTGAACTTTCTAAACATATTTAAGTTTTTAATATTTATTTATATTTTTAATTTTCTAAAAATATTAATTAATATTTTCTAAAAAAATATCACTGGCATTTTTGGTAGGTAATACTTTATCGCAGTTCTTTTTTATTGTGACAAATACAAATTTTGTGTGAATTCTGGGACATAACGAAGTTTTGATTTTTTTGCTCAAATTTAATATTTAGCAATGTATTTATATTTATTTTCTAAAAATAGTTATTTATTTATATTTATTATAATTTTCTAAAAATATTTATGTTTATTTTCTAAGAATATTTATTTACATTTTTAATTTTCTAAAAATATTTATTTGTTTTAATTCCTAAAAATATTTATATTTTTAATTTTCTAAAAATATTATCGCCGTCATTTTTGGTAGGCAACACTTTATCGCTGTTTTGCTTCGCTTTTTTTGTGACAAATTCAATTTTTTTATGAATTCTAAAAATATGTATTAATTTTTGTATTTTTCTGAAAATATTATCGCTGTCATTTTGTCACTGTTCATATTTTATTGTGACAAATTCAAATTTTGCGTGAATTCTGGGACATGACGAAATTTTGATATTATAGACATTTTTGCTCAAATTTTATATTTAGAAATTTCTTTATATTTATTTTCTACAAATAAATTTTATTTATATTATTTTCTAAAAATATTTGTTGATATTTTAATTTTCTAAAAGTTTTTATTTATATTTTTAAATTTTTAAAAATAGTTATTTATTTACATTTATTTTAATTTTCTAAAAATATTTATATTTTAGTTTTCTACAAATAGTTATATTTTTAATTTTTTCAAAATATTTACATTTTTGTTAAATTTATTTTCTAACAATGTTGATATTTTAAATTTTATTTTTGGTTGGCAACATTTAACAACTGTTATTTTATTTTTTGGACGGCAACACTCCGGCGTTCAATTTAAATGTAAATATTGGCAACACTTTATCTTTGTCATATTTAATTGTATTTTTTTGTTGGCAAAACTATTTCTTTTGAAGAAATATGTTATGGTGGTATCCCAACCTTTCTTACTCACTGTAAATAACCACAGCCACCACAGAACACTGTGTCGCATCATACATCCAGGCATACCTTTGATTTCTTCATATGAGACATATATAACCCAACTACATACATACAACCGGAGAACTCTTTTCTTTTGAGCGTCTTGTCGGCTGATTATTTAATTTGCCCACTTTTTTGTTAGCACTCGACTCGACAACAACTGCAACAACATTGGCCACAGTAGCGGCAGCAACATTGGCAACACCAAAATTAGGTCAAGTCTTGAGGAAAAAGTTGTTGTAGATCAGATCAACATCTGAGAAGAGAAGAACACCGAAATTGAGGTTATTATGACAAAATCAGCAACACAGAAGAAATACGGTGAACGTTGAGACAGACCAACGGAAAGACAGACAGACATACAGCCGTTCGACGAGATTGTGGTTTAAACTTGTGCCATTGTGTTGGTGGCATATGACGGTCGTACACCTATAAATGGTTAAGTAATTGACATGAATCTTGAAAATATTTTAACTAACCAATGTACATACCAATACATAGATACCTGGGCTATTGCCTAATCATTGAATGTATTTATGTACATATAATATGAGCTAAAAAAAACTTCATTGTCATTTCGATGGACATTGAAAGGAAACTGGAAGTTGGCTACTGGCAGCTGAAGGATTAACTGGTTCTAATGAAAAAAAATCAGAGGAAGAGGATGGGAAGAAGAACAGAATGCTATTGAGGTCTGGCGGATGGGATTAAAAAATAATTGAATAAATTGAGCATAAATTTAAAATTTTAATATTTCTGCTGCTGTATATCGAACATAATATTTTAGACGATGACTCTTTGGTTGACCATGAATAGCGGCGCTAATGATGGAGGATGGATATGCATTTAAGTACATACAGATGACATACATATGAATTCATGGATATATGCATAATGGATTCATGCAATATCCAAATTCAAAAATACCATTGAAATACATCATTTAGCAATTGATATTGAGTAAATGTTGATCATTATCTATCTGCACTCAGAGAAAACGTGTACCTTGAAGTGAGTTCAAATGAACTTGGTTGGAGCTAGCTTGTCAAGATCATACTACTAAAGGGTGATTTTTTAAGAGCTTGATAACTTTTTTTTTTTAAAAAACGCATAAAATTTGCAAAATCTCATCGGTTCTTTATTTGAAACGTTAGATTGGTCCATGACATTTACTTTTTGAAGATAATTTCATTTAAATGTTGACCGCGGCTGCGTCTTAGGTGGTCCATCCGCTTAGTCCAATTTTGGCATTTCCACGTTTTTGAGTAACAGAGACCCAATTGGTGCGAACGGCGACGAATCGAAAATTGGTGGTCATCATTAACACTGGCCGATACAGCTGCGATATTTTCTTCAGTTCGCACTCTACGTAAGCGTGTTGGTGGTTTAATGTCCAACAATGTAAATTTGGTGCGAAATTTAGTCACAATAGCCCGAATAGCCGCTTCAGTGGGTCGATTAAACTGACCATAAAATGGAAGCGCGCAATGAACTTTCTTAACAGAGCACGCATTTTGATAATAAAATTCAATAATTTGCAAGCGTTGTTCGTTTGTAAGACGATTCATGATGAAATGTCAAAGCATACTGAGCATCTTTCTCTTTGACACCATGTCTGAAATCCCACGTGATCTGTCAAATACTAATGCATGAAAATCCTAACCTCAAAAAAATCACTCTTTACTACGGTAGTATGACATGATCTGATAACTTCAGTGCATTAACGATCTTCCTTTTCCCTCTGTTTGTTTGTTATTCACATAACACTAGTTTACAAACATGATGAAAAATCGAAAATATATTATTTATTTGTGGAATTTTTTATTAAAATTTGCTTTTTTTGAAATTTTTAAAATTACTGGAATTCCATGTGAAATCAACAAATTACCCTATACAATTTTTTTAAATATTTTACTAAAATTCCAATTTTTGTCGAAGTACCTATTTTTATACCCTCCACCTCCAGTGTGGGGTATACTAACTTTGTTATTCCGTTTGTAACACCTTGAAATATCGACCTGAGACCTTATGAAGTATATATATTCTTGATCGTCATAAAATTCTAAGACGATCGATGACGTTGTTCGTCTATTGAAATCACGCTAGCATCTAAACGAAAGGAGGTAGGGCGTCCAAATTTTTCATAAATGCGTCTTATAGTCGTAGATCGGTTGGGATTGCAACTGGGCGAAATCCATCCAAAGGGACAAATGTTTCCCCCCACAAGGACTGAAAATACCCATAATAACTCCTAATATTTTAGAGTATTTAAGCATGTTATTTCAATATGTCTGCTTGTACTTATTTGATATTAGGTATGCGCACGATTCTTATTCGTAGGGGGTGAAATGGGGCAAAAAGAGTTAAAAATGGTACCTATCAAACGAGAACAGCTGGAAACAAGAAATTTTGTGTGTACATTCTTCAAATTGAGTAGACACGTAGAACAAAAGGTTTTTTCCAAATTGGTACTTTTAATTGGGTAAAATTGGAATAGAGGGATACAAATGGTATCAACCAAACCGCTGCACCTAGAGTAATGAAATTCGGTGTGTACATTCCTTCGATTGCGTAGACACGTAAAATAAACGTATTTTTCGAAATTCGTACTTTTTGGAGTTAAAATGGAAAAAGAGGATAAAAGTTGTACCACCCAAATGGCCGCAGCTAGAATCATGAAATTCGGTGTATAAATTCCTCTAAATGCGTAGACATGAAAAATAAAAAGGTTTTTCCAAATTTGTACTTTCAAGGGATACAATGGGGACAGAGGGATAAAAATGGTACCCACTAAACGGCTACATCATCCTCTAATTACGTAGAGAAAATAAAGAGATTTTCGAAAGTCATACTTTTAAGGTGTTGAAAGGGGATGGTACCAACCAAATGACCGCAGCTAGAGTCATGAAATTTGGCGAATTCATTCCTCTGACTGCGAAGGCACGAAAAATAAAAAGGGTTTTTGCAAATTCGTCAAGGGATACAATGGGAACAGAGGGATAATAATGTTACCAACTAATCGGCTAAGTTAGAATGATGAAATTCGGTGTGTACATTCCTCTAATTACGTAGAGACGTAAAATAAAGAGATTTTCCAAAGTCGTACTTTTAAGGGGGTAAAATGGGATAAAAATAGTACGAACCAAATGGCCGCAGCTAGAATCATGAAATTCGGCGTATACATTCCTCTGACTGCATAGACACGCAAAATACAAAAATTTTCCAAATTCGTACTTTTTACTTTCACGACTAAAATCGGTAGAATCATGAAGTTAGATTATCTGGCAGTGTGAGATAATGGATTATCAAAATTTGTACTTTTGGAATTAAAATAAGAAAGAAATACAACCAACCAAACGGCTGTAGCTGAAAATGCACCCACTATCCCCAATACATAGGGTATTTAAGCTTTTTTTGAAGATTGCTGCCTTATATATGTATACTTTTTGAACTGACTTGATATATATATATATATTATAAACATATTGGTAGTCTTGTCTTATAAGCATAAATAATATAAATAATTAAAATTTTATATTTATTTAAAAAACTATGTATTTTTTCAATATTTCTAGTTTGTCTATATTCTACGTCATTCCATGTCAAGCGCTACGGTTTTTGACCTCGATAGCTGCGATTGTTTTGAAAGTTTGTGTATTATGTATTCTTCTCATAAAAATATTGTATACGTATTTTTGGAAAAAAATTTGATTTTTTTACGAGTTATTTTATTTTCTCTATATTTTATGGGGGTTTTCGTTTCAGCAAAATATGATTTAAAAAAATAGATATTCTATGACACAATTTAATATTTTCTTTGATTTTCATATTTTCGATTTGATCTATACTTTATTTACTTGGTTTCCAACAATAACTTTGGATGTATTGGTCAAAGGCAGAAAGCTATTTTTTTTTTTCTTTTTTTCCTGCTGTCTTATTTCCGCATTTGCATAGATATTTGTATTTCCCATCATCATCGTCATCTTATAATCAGCCACCTGGAAAGAACGATTTTTCTAAGAAAAGTTATATTATTTTAAAATTTCCAGAGCCAGATGCTAAACCAGAACTAGTATTTCGACAAGAAAAGTAATCACATTTTTTATTATCTTAAAATTACAACATTTCAATACATCAACCCAGCAAAAAAGCAGAGCTGGAGCCGCACACACATTTTTTTGGGTCTTGTTCTCAATGTTAACTTTTTTATGTAAACACAACATAAGCCAGTGCACTACCCGATTGAACATCTTAATTAAGTCATCGTCACATAATTACATCGAAATGGAGGCAACAAACAGGACTTATAAATTCAAAATTCCGGATATTTTTCGTATGGAATAAATGTCATGTTTTAACGCTGATGTGGCTTAAGAGTAACATCCATACGAGTGAGTATATCTAATCATTTGCACCAACGTGAAAGTCTTAATAACGAGAGACCACGTCCAAACACTCATGATGCCACTAAAACGTAATTAAGTTTGCCAATGACACTTAAATGTGTCGATACGAAACCATTTCGCCGATACGACTTCACTCCATGTCGACGAAAAATGAAACTAGTTTTACCTACTTTGTATCCTAAGCAATAGTTAAGCTGAAGCATTTATTCACTAAAACTAAAGTAGTTGCAATGACACTAAGCAACAAAAAAGAAAAAAAAAACATAAATTATAATTTGTGAGCATAATTTTTTAGGGATTTTTTATTTATTTTTTTATTATTAAAATTTTTAAATTTCGCCGTAGTTACATTTAATATTGGTACTATAATTTTGAGAGTATAAATCGCGCTCGTTTGTATTAAATAAATTAAAGGTGGGATATGAGAGCTATACTCGCTGCGAATTCAACTTTCACGTCGACACAGTGGTTTTGGAACAGTTGCCAAATAATTGAAAACAAATTGATTTTTTTAACTTTTTTCCTGGAAGGTTCATAATTTCTACATTTATCCAAAGATTTTCTTCAAATATTTCTTAGGAATTCAAAAATAAAGCAAAACTTTTTTTTCTGTTTTTTTTTGTGGCATCAAAATATTATTAAATGTTATTAATTAAAAAAACATGATTTTTTAAGTCTCTTACTAATTTATAATTCTACATTTATTAATTTCAAAAATTCTACATTCATCCATAAATATTTTTAAGCTGGAAATTGTTGTCATCGTTAAACATTTTTTTATGTTTTTGTTTTTTTGTGGGCCAGCAAAAAGAAATAATTTTTTCTCAAATTTTTGGTAACTGTTCCTAAACCATTGGTTCTGCATGCAAATAGAATTTTCATATCTGGATCCCATAATTACCTCTAATTTAAAATATAATCTGTTGTGATCGAACAAATACTCCACAAATTATAATACAAATATTATTATTATTCGACGAAATTTTGAATTTTTATAAAAAACATATTCATAACAAGTAAAAACGGGGTTACGTTCGGCCGGGCCGAACTTTATATACCCTCCACCATGGATTGCATTCCACAGAGGTTGTCGGTTTTCGTAGAAGTGCAGTAATATAACAGGAAAATATAAATTTTTTAATATAGCCAAAACAAATACAAATATTGAAAAAATAATTTTATAAATAAATATAATATGTTAATTATTTCAAATCAAAAAATAAATATTCTTATATTTATATTTTTAAAAAGCTTAAATACCATAAATATTGGTAGATAGTGGTTGCTACAGTTGGTTGAATTTCCATTCTATTTTAGTTCCAAAAGTACAAATTTTGAAAATCCATTATCAGACGTACATAGTGCAAAATAACCTAACTTCATGATTCAATCAATTTTTGCCGTAAAAGAAAAATTACGTATTTGGAAAAAAACTTTTTATTTTGCGTGTATATGCAGTCAGAGGAATGTATACACCGTATTCCATGATTCCAGCTGCGCCCATTTGGTTGGTACCATTTTTACCCCCTTGACATTTCTACGCAATTAGAATTTCATCATTCTTGCAGTAATCGTTTAGTTGGTACTATTTTTATCCCTCTGTACCTTGTATCCCTTGAAAAATCCGTTTATTTTACATGTATACGCAGTCAAAGGAATGTACACTCCGAATTTCACGATCCTAGCTGCGGTCATTTGGTTGGTACTATTTTTATCCCTTTTTGCGGTCATTTGGTTGGTACTATTTTTATCCCTTTTTTCTATTTTGACCCCAAAAAGTACGAATTTCCAAAAATCTGTTTATTTTCCGTGCCTACATAGTCAGAGGAATGTATACTCCGAATTTCATGACTCTAGCTGCGGTCATTTGATTGGTACTATTTTTATCCCCTTTTTTCATTTTAACCCCAAAATTTTGAAAAATCCGTGTGTTTTACTTGTCTATGCAATCAGAGGAATGTATACACCGAATTTCATTATTCTAGGTACAGCCGTTTGGTTGGTACCATTTTTATCCCTCTTTTACCATTTTACTCGTTAAAAGTACGAATTTGGGAAAAATACTTTTATATTATGTATCTACTCAATTAGAGGAATGTACACACCGAATTTCGTGTTTCTAGCTAGTTGTCGTTTAATATGTACCATTTTTATCCCTTTTTTGTCCCATTTCACCCCCTACAAATAATAATCACTTTATGGTGCACGGAATGGAATTTATGGAATGCGCATACCAAATATCAAACAAATATAAAAAGACATATTCAACAAAACTGCTTAAATACGCTAAAATAATAGGGATTATTATGGGTATTATTAGTCCTTGTGATGGAAAATTTTTTCCCTCTGTGCCGATTTCGCCCCGTTTCAATCCCATCCGATCTACGACTATAAGACGCATTTATGGAAAATTTGAACGTTCTATCTCCTTTCGTTTAGATTATATCGTGCTTTTAACAGACGGACGGACGAACATGGCTAGATCGTCTTAGATTTTTATGACGATCAAGAATATATATACTTTATAGGGTCTCAGGTCGATATTTCAAGGTGTTACAAACGGAATGACAAAGTTAGTATACCCCCATCCTGGAGGTGGAGGGTATAAAAAGTACACGAAATTTTGACTTTTTATAAAAAATTTATCCATAAAAAATATTCTCGCTTTTGTTATTAGGACATGAAAATACATAAGAAAAAATTATGTACTAACCTTCGACAAAATATTTGTAAACCAGTGTAATTAGTTTGTGGAGCCATGTAAAAATTGGCTACCTTTAAATATTCGATATTTTGCAATGTGGGTACTCGGGAAATAGGTTTTACGTATTATCTTCAATACCTGACGGATTGAATGTCGTGGTCATGGAGGTGTTCGTTTCTTTCTTTTTAAAGCCTTGCATTCTAATTACAAGAAACTCTTGATCTGACACCCTCATGTATGTCGTATTTATTTCAACAAAAAAACCGAATACCTGTTTTTCATTTCTGCTATTTGTGCAGCACTTAACTGCAGCAAACCACAAAACAGGTGGGTTGCTTGGAGTGGCTTGTCAGAAATGCAGAAAGTCAACAAACATCGGCAATTAACAGTGTTCAAGGTGTAATTTGTAATTTGTAGTGATCGACTAATTTGCAGAGACTTCTAAACTGAATTTGCATTTACATGTTTCCACACAAGCGGGCGTTGAGGATACTATTCAAATGGTGTTAGAAAAAAGAAAAAGCAAACTAGAGGAAGATAAATTTGTTAGCATTATAAGTGTACTGTGTTAGCGTTTCTCTCCATTGTTTTGCATTTTCTTGATTTCTGGACCAAAGGTCATTTATGTACCCTGAAGATTCGTACTAGCATGATGGTCAAGAAAAACAATTCATTAATTTATGTCGGTAGCGTTAGTACAATAACAGTCATAGGGGATCATTTGTTCATGTTTCAAATGGATTGATAATAGGTCATTACCAGATATTACAATATTTCAATATATTATACCATTTCAATATTCCAGTAAAAACAAGTAAGGAAAGGCTAAAGTCGTGTGGGGCCGACTATATGATACCCTCCACTTTCTACCCGAATACAATTCAACCTGACCCACTTTATCAAATCGAGAAAAATATTTGTATCGGGGCTATATCCAAACATGGAATGAATGGCCAATAACCCCTAATTTAAAGTATTTAAGGAAAAGTTTTGAAGATTTTTACTGTCCTTGTTAATAGAACTTAATGAACATTTTGTATACCCTCCACCTCCAGGATGGGGGTATACTAACTTTGTCATTCCGTTTGTAACAACTTGAAATATCGACCTGAGACCCTATAAATTATATATATTCTTGATCGTCATAAAATTCTAAGACGATCTAGCCATGTCCGTCCGTCTGTTGAAAGCATGCTAGCATCTAAACTAAAGGAGCCAGAACGTTCAAACTTTCCATAAATGCGTCTTATAGTCATAGATCGGTTGGGATTGAAACGGGGCGAAATCGGCCCAAAGGGAAAAATTTTTCCCTCACAAGGACTTAAAATACCCATAATAATCCCTAATATTTTAGCGTATTTAAGTATGTTTTTTGAATATGTCTGTTTATATTTGCTTGATATTTGGTATGCGCATTCCCCCTTTAGCAAAAACGTGCACCATGAAGTGATTCTTATTTGTAGGGGGTGAAATGAGGCAAAAAAGGGATAAAAATGGTACATATTAAACGACAACAGCTAGAAACACGAATTTGGGTGTGTACATTCCTCTAATTGTGTAGATACATAATATAAAAGTATTTTTTCCAAATTCGTACTTTTAAGGGGTAAAATGGGAATAGAGGGATAAAAATGGTACCAACCAAACGGCTGTACCTAGAATAATGAAATTCGGTGTATACATTCCCCTGATTTCATAGACAAGTAAAATACTCGGATTTTTCAAAATTCGTACCTTTTTGGTGTGAAAATGAAAAAAGGGGATAAAAATAGTACCAATAAAATGACCGCAGCTAGAGTCATGAAATTCGGAGTATACATTTCTCTGACTGTGTAGACACGGAAAATAAACAGATTTTTCGAAATTCGTACTTTTTGGGGTCAAAATAGAAAAAGGGGATAAAAATAGTACCAACCAAATGACCGCACCTAGAGTCATGAAATTCGGAGTATACATTCCTTTGACCACGTAGACATGAAAAATTAAAGGTTTTTTCCAAATTAGTACTTTCAATTGATACAATGTGTATGGAGGGATAAAAATGGTACCAACCAAACGGCTACACCTGGAATAATGAAATTCGGTGTATACATTCCTCTGATTGCATTGACAGGTAAAATACACGGATTTTTCGAAATTCGTACTTTTTGGGGTTAAAATGAAAAAAGGGGATATAAATAGTACCAACCAAATGACCGCAGCTAGAGTCATGCAATTCGGAGTACACATTCCTCTGACTGCGCAGACACGGAAAATAAACGGATTTTTCGAAATTCGTACTTTTAAGGGTTACAATGGTACAGAGGCATGAAAATAGTACCAACTAAACGACTACAGCTAGAATGATGAAATTCCAATTGTGTAGAAACGTCAAGGGGGTAAAAATGGTACCAAACAAATGGGCGCAGCTGGAATCATGGAATTCGGTGTATACATTCCTCTGACTGGATAGACACGCATAATAAGAAATTGTTTCCAAATTCGTAATTTTTCTTTTGCGGCAAAAATTGGTTGAATCTTGAAATCTCTACGTTTGGAATTAAAATAGAATGGAAATACAACCAACTGTGGCACTCACTATCTACCAATTTTTATGGTATTTAAGCTTTTTGAAAATATAAATATAAGAATATTTATTTTTTGATTTGAAATAAATAATGGTTTGAAATAATAAAAATATTATATTTATTTATAAAAATATTTTTTCAATATTTGTATTTGTTTTGGTTTGGCTATATTAAAAAATTTATATTTTCCCGTAATATTACTGCACTTCTACGAAAACCGACAACCTCTGTGGAATGCAATCCATGGTGGAGGGTATATAAAGTTCGGCCCGGCCGAACTTAACGCCGTTTTTACTTGTTTTTGTTTATCGTAGTCATCGACCATGTATATGAAAATAATCATATAAGTATATTCAAGTGAATAAAGACAGAAATCTTCAATATTTTCATTTCATGTTAGGGAAACTTTTCTCCTGTTGACCGAATTCGTCCATCTCCAATCCCAACAGATCTTCAACCATTGTGGCGTATTAAGGTGCGATTTGTTCACGTTATACTTTTTGCCTGGAGTTTCCATCAGTCACATGTCTATGCCAATAAGCCACAAAATCATATAAGCTTAATGGTTACATGGTTGTACTCGCTTAACAAGATAGTTGCATGCTTCTCATTTAGCTATTACTGCCAGATTGTTTTTCAATATCCATTGCGAACAAAGCTGTCATCTTGTCAAGTGTCTTGGTCAGCCTTAGTCAGACGAAATCGAGCAATTTCAGCTCGATTAAGATTGATTTCTCAGATCAGATTTCTCTGAAAAGGCTAGGTCTTGCAATTAAAAAACAAAAATATATTTTGTTTTAATAAATTTTTATATTTTACCCGTCACAGTAGAAATTAAAGAATTTACACGATCTCTCTGTGGTTAGTTGATTTTCAGTGTTTGGCAAAAAAAACTTTATTTGAACTGTTTGCTTGCAAAAAATTTTGGTCTACAGATCTGGCTCTTCGCGAGCTAACGCAGTCAGAAATGAATACACTCGGTGCTCTGTTGTATGCGATTGGCTTACTAAGGATCTCTTGATAATAAGAAGTTGTTCTAGTTTTTGATTTTCTGGCGTAAAACATAAATACCGAACATAATCTATGGCCATCATATGGCAAATATGAAACCTAAAAACCGCTAACTGCCAAAAACTAAAATACTTACAAGTGCCATAAATCACGCATCAATGTAAATAGATCCCAAGCGCACCGCGCCATAATTTATGTGATTTTGCCCAACTAAGATTGGGAAACGGGTTCCGCCAGGAATTAAAGCAACGCAAGAAAAACAGCTCCAAAAAATATTTGTGACTGTCTGCCTGCTAACCTGTCTGTCTCTAAGCGACATGGCTTGCATTGGATTTTGTTACAATTTTAAATTACAGATGTAGGTATGTGAACATGCTCTCGGCTGCTGGGGAAGTTGTTTGCAGTTTTGTTAGCGAATGTTGTTGGCTGGCTTGATTTTCACGATCACTCACCTCATTTTTTGTTTGTTTTTAACACATTTCTTTCTTTCTTTTTATTGTTGTTATTTGGCAGCATTATTTAGCCGCCGGCATTGTAAACTATCTCTTGTCTTGCAGAGTTTTTTGTTTGTTTTTTTTTTTTCTCTTGGGCAAAAAACAAAACGCTTGTGTCTGGTACTAAGCATCCATAGCTGGGCGTGAGTGAGTTAGTCCGTCCGTCCATCCGGCCATCAGTTTTCTCAGATGATGGTCGTTGGCTATTTTATGGCTTCGTCCAATGTCATTGATATTTAATCTGCAGATCAATGATCCCTTATAAGGCTTCATTTTATGTGTAGTTTTTGCAGTTTTCCAAAGCTATAAAAATATGTATACAATGTAATTAGTGATGGATGGAAAGCTTTGTCACCAAGAGCTGATTTTGGGTAAAACACAAGGAAGGGTGGTGCCAACTTCATCTAGGTTTAATTAATATTTTGGTTGGTATAACAAAATATTAATAATTTTGGAATAAAAGTAACAAGTCTATAGCAAAGTAAATCAAAAGTACTCCTCTTCTAGGGCAACCCTATGTTAAATTTTCTGATTTGAAAGTTCCTTTCTCCAGAGATTTTATTTGTTTTTTTTTTTTTTAATTCGTTAAAACAATCTTCCAAAGTATTAATATTTTTTATAAAACTGACAAGAAGATCTCCTTAAATGTGTTTAAATCCGGAGTCCTCCTCCTCTATGGCAACCCTATGTTAAATTGTCTGACTTGAAAGTTCTTTTCTCTAGAGATTTTATTTGTTTTATTTAAATTCTTTAAAACAAACTTCCAAAATATTAATTATTTTTTAATAAAACTGACAAGAAGATCTACTGAAAAGTTTTTAAATCCAGAGTCCTCTTCGTCTATGGCAACCCTATGTTAAATTTTCTAATTTGAAAGTTCTTTTCTCCATAGATTTTATTTGTTTTATTTAGATTCTTTAAAACAATCTTCCAAAATTTTAATATTTTTTAATATGATTGACAAGAAGATCTCCTTAAAAGTGTTTAAATCCGGAGTCCTCTTCGTCTACGGCAACCCTATGTTAAATTGTCTGATTTGAAAATTATTTTTCCCGGGATTTTATTTGCTTTATTTTAATTCGTTAAAACAATCTGCCAAAATATTAATATTTTTTTATAAAACTGACAAGAAGATCTCCTTAAAAGTGTTTGAATCAGGAATCCTCCTCCTCTATGACAACCCTATGTTAAATTTTCTCATTTGAAAGTTCTTTTTCCCAGCGATTTTATTTGTTTTATTTTAATTCCTCAAAACAATCTGTGAAAGAAATCTTCCTCAATCTTGTCACATTTGCTGGCATTTCCACATAAATAATCCGAAACTCTTTTATATTACTCTATTTGCAGAAATATCTCCATCATGGGTAACACTATAACAAATCGACGAAAGTCTCGCAATGCCTCGGCGGCGTTCGCGCCCACCCTCTTCACTAAACAAACGCTAGAACGTGAGCGCAAGGGCAACAAGCAGCGTTATGAATTACGTTCCAAAACATTGCCGGCACGCAATCGCAAAAGAAATGCTGCCGGCAACGAGAAATCATCGGCGAACAACAACACGGCTCAGACCTTGCCAAATCATAAATTACAATATAGCGCAGGCGCCAATCCAGCAGCCACGACGACAACACAGTCCCCGCCACCACCCAATGGCGAGAACTCCCGGGTATTGTTTCTGCTGTATTTGATACATCGCACATGGAACGTTATAACCGATACGAAAAGCAAGAGGTTGGTTGTAGGGCATTAAATTTTTAATGAATTCTGCGTTCTATTCAACATCTTCTTTCCATTCTTGTTTTTTTCAGCAGTTCCCATGGCAAAGTCTCGCGCAAGCCTTCGAATCATGACTCTTTTTACGAAACCGAAAGTAATTGTTCTTTGTCACTCAGTCTCAGTGATTTGTATGAGGTCGGTGGTGTAGGTGGCGGTGTTGGTGGTGCAGAAGATGCACCTGATTCCCAGTGTTGTTCACAATATTCGCTCTGCAGCTGCAGTTCATGCTACGCCGATAAGAATGGCGATGGCGTTGCGGATATCACCGAACAGAATGTCTACAATTCTATAGATGAACAATTTTCACAAGACTCCATAGTCGAGAAGAGAACATCATTGTTTAAAAGGTAAGTGGAATTGATTATTTTTTGGAATTGAAATTGAATTGTAGTTCTAAGAATCATGAAAGATGCATTGATTAATTAAAATAATCAAACCCGAATCATAGATATATATTTGCATAACCTCAAATATTGTACATAACATAATTAAATCTTTTTTAAATGACATTTAATAATTATAAAATAAATATAAAATAACACTTAAAAGAAAAATCTGCTATTAACCACAAAAATGGTTTGCTGCCTACCAGCAAGTAATTTGTCTGCTATTACAGCAGTATTTCTGTCACAACAAAAAATTGTTTGCACTGCTAAGGAGTTTGCAGTGTTGTATAAAAATATATCATAAAATAATCATCCTGAATTTATATGCCCTGATGGCGATAACGAGTTTAGCTCGAACTTCGCGTTTTATTAGTTCCAGACAATGTATTATTAAAAAACTATCGCTATATCTCGCATGTGATAATAAATTAACGTATATTCCGGTTCATTTGAATAAAGGCAGAAATTTCATGTCTCAACATTTGTAGTTTAACAGAAATTCACCTGGGCTTTTTAAAATAAAACAATGTAAAATATGCTGACAGTAAATACAACTGGCTGTTCAATATGCATTTATGCAAAAGTCCTTATTAAGCCAACTAATGGTTCATATATATTTCAGTGTGATAATCAATATAAAATAATAACACCGTATGACAATTTAAAAAAAATCGTTACACTTGAACCGGATGATATACGTATGAAACTATAGGCAAAAGTAATGGCGTTTTTAATTTCCTCATCCTCATCATTTACACAGGACTACAAAGTTCCAAAGGATAAACATTTTTCAATTATTATTATTTTACATTATTTTTCGCACCCTATGATAAGAGTATTAGTGTCAAATTAAAGAGGAGAATATCTATTAAAAATACTTCAAATGTCATTCTTCCATATGTATTAGTTCAGCATTAATATCTTTTTCAAGTTTACCCCTTAGTTTTTCTAGTTTATTCATATGTATCTTGATTTTTAAGAGATGAAACATTAAATGGTTCTTAATACTAAACTTATACAGACAGAAGCTTGAAATTTAAAGTATTTTTGCAGATATTACCCTCTTTTAATTGACATTTTTACCAGTGTCATAGGGTGGGAATAAGTATTAAAAATTATTTTTGAAAAACTCTATCGTTTGGAACTTTGTAATTCTTATAAGGGACATCAGGATGAGAAAATGAAAAAAAACTAAAAACGCCAATTAACTCTATTTCACCTATAGTTTCAGATGTATATCATCTGGTTCAAGTGTTATATCGACTGTCTGGACTTTGTAATGCAATAAAATTTAATAAAGAGTAATTCCTTCCCCGTTTATCTAAAAGATAGATGAAGTGAGACGTAAAATGATTTTAAATATTGACCCATACAGTCGCTGTGTTTTTTAACATTGTGCTGTTTCCCTTCTTCGCAAACCTTACGAGTAAGCCATCTTCGAACATATTTTAATTTGTCCAGTTTAAAAAATAAAATAATTTACTATCGTGGCGGTATCGATAGTCGCGTAATCTTGTTTCAGAAGGAAACGGTTCAAACGATTTGTTAAATTTTGAAAAAGCTATTTCCTATTATCATTTGTAGGTTTCAAAAGAGATTAAGTAATCGTTTAAGTAAGTAATGAAAATAGAAAAAATGAGTTTGCTAGATAAATACTCTATGATTTCGTATGTTTTTTAAATAACCTATATATCTAAAGGTCCAAGTTTCTTCCTTTTTATCCGACGAGAAACTTGAAACCTTTCGATAATCAACTAAATTAATGCCTTAAAGGTGAGCTAAGGTACGCCACATCGGGTATAGATTCTGGTTTTACTCGACAATACCTACAAGAAAAATAGATCAACATCCCAGGAGATTCTACTTCATTCTTGTATGTTTCACAGAGTAGTTTCATGTAAAGCAAATATATATTTTTCTAAAAATAAGAAATTGTTGCCATAGGGCTATTTTTAACAAATATAATTTCTAATTTAAAAAAAATGTGTATTTTTTATTTATTTTATAAACAAACAAAAAATACCTTCGATTTTTGTAAACTGAAATTTATTAATAGTGTCTGTAAGACACTAAATAAGTTTCATAGTGGTGTTCCTGGTACTTACTGCAAAGTAGCTATAAACGTGAAATTACAAATATTTAATATAAATAATTAAAATTTCACTTACTTTAAGTTGGCTTCAAAAAAGTTGGGAATGTTCTCGACTGAAATAAATCTTTGCTTCGTTTAATGCGCTGTTCCAAAATGTTTGGGTATTATCAGTTCGTGTCCGTTAATTATTCATTCGAATCCATTAATGTAAACCCCGTTTTTTGCTCGTAACTCAAGATTTTTGAGGTGTCTGGGAAATTTCAAATACAGATTCTTGTTCTACTCGACAATATCTAAAGGGTGTTTTTTATTGGGGTATAGAACTTTAAGTTGGCATCACTTTTTTAACTGGCGGCCATTTTGTCAGCTGTCAAGTGATTAATATTTAGTTTGGTTTGCCATTTCATCATGAACAGGTTGACAAAAGAACAACGCTTGCAAATCGTGCAAATTTATTTCGAAAGTAATGGTTCAGTTCGCGAAGTTCACCGCAAGATCCGTCCATTTTATGGTCGACATAATCGTCCATCAGAGCAATTAATTTGGTTAACCATGGATCGTTTTCGCACTACGTTTACTCTATGTGATAATACGCATCCGCATTTGCGCAAAGATCTTGGCTTGCGACCTTACAAGATCCAGCTTGTGCAAGAATTAAAGCCGCGAGACATTGCAATGCGTCGTGATTTTGGTGTATGGGCCGAAAATGAGATTCATCTCGATGCTGATTTTCATCACAAAATTTTGTTCAGTGATGAGGCTCATTTTTGGTTGAATGGCTACGTCAACAAGCAAAATTGCCGCATTTGGAGTGAAGAGAATCCACATGAGACCCTTGAGACGCCATTACATCCACAAAAACTGACTGTTTGGTGTGCTCTATGGGCTGGTGGAGTCATTGGGCCATACTTCTTCCTAAATAATGCTGGAGAGTCAGTTACCGTTAATGGAGACCGGTATAGAGCCATGATAACCGACTATTTTGTTCCCGAATTGGATGGCATGAATGTGGATGAGTTGTGGTTCCAACAAGACGGCGCTACATGCCACACAGCGCACGTCACAATCGAATTATTGAAGGAAACATTCGATGAGCGCATAATTTCTCGGAATGGACCTGTCAATTGGCCACCAAGATCGTGTGATTTGACACCATTGGATTATTTTTTTTGGGGATATGTGAAGTCGCTTGTCTACGCCAACAAACCAGAAACGTTAGGGGACTTGGAAGCCAACATTCGTGGCGTTGGTTGAAAATTGGCTAAATTCGAGCCAGCCGCGGCGGCCACATGCCCGAAATCATATTTAAACATTAATGGCATAAAATTATCCTTCCAATAAAGCCAAATTGATGGACATTAAAACGATTTTCTTGTGTTTTATTTCAATTCGAAGTTCTATACCTCAATAAAAAACACCCTTTACAAGAGAAACAAGTAAGGAAAGACTAAAGTCGGGCGGGGCCGACTATATGATACACTCCACTTTCTATCCGAATACAATTCAATTCGGTAAACAATAGAAAACGGAAAGGATGTTTGTATGCTAGGCTAATATGACCTGGCACAATTTGTCAAATCTAGAAGAATATTTGTGTGGGGAATATATCCAAACATGGAATGATGTGACCCACTTACACAATAGGTTCTTCCAGTTCAAGTATAACATGTTATGATCAATTTGAAGAAATTCGGAAAAAGTCAAGCCGGGAGCGAAATTTGTATGGGAGCTATATATAGATCTGAACCGATCTGACCCATTTTCACTATGGGTGTTTCTAGTGGAAACATAAGATATTTTGCCAAATTTGAAGAAAATCTGTTAAAATATGTGGTTTCTAGAGGAGAAAAAGTCAAATCGGGAGCGAAATTTGAATGGAAGCTATATATAAATCTGAACCGATTTAACCTATTTTCAGCACAGATGTTCCTAGTTTAAATACAAGACGTTTTGCTAAATTTGAAAACAATCTGATAAATTATGTGATTTCTATAGCGGAAAAGGTCAAATGGATAACGAAATTTGTATGGGAGCTATATCTAGATCTGAACCGATCTGGCCCAAATTCACCACAGATATTTCCAGTTTAATTCTAAGGTAGTGTGCCAGATTTGAAGAAAATCGGTTAAAATATGTGGCCTCTGGAGTGGAAAAAGTCAAATCGAGTGCAAAACTTGTATATCCAAATCTGAACCGATTTCTTTTAAATTAAATAGGGTTCGTCTTTGGACTGCAAAACTAGCTCGTGCCAATTTTTGTTACGATCCGACTATAATTGCGACCTCTACTTTGATTACAACAATAGATGGACGGACGGACGGACGGACGGACGGACGGACAGACAGACGAACATTGCTAAATCGATTCAAAAAGTGATTCTAAGTCGATCGGTATACTTAACAATGGGTCTATCTCGCTTCCTTTTGGGTGTTACAAACAAATGCACAAATACATAATACTCTCGTGGAGTGTATAATAATATCACTTCCCAGAGTTTTCTACTTCATTCTTTTTTGTAGCACAGTTTTATTTATATTAAATATTTTTAATTTTGTCAGAATCACGTTTATAATTGTTTTAGAGTAATTAAATCTTATGGTTCATTTTACTGAGACTCTAGACTATTAATAAAATTTATTATGCAAATGTCGAAGGTATACGTTTTTTATTAAAAAAATTAAAATATTTATAAAGATTTAACAATTTTCTGTAAAAGTAGAAGAAATTTGCTTGAAACTAGAAAAAATTATATTTGTATTTCATACAAAAAAAGTTAAAAAATTTTAAAATTTTATATGATAATAAATGCTTTATTTTCGATCCAACCCAGTGTCTACAATTACTTAATAATATTCTATTTAACATATATTTGATTGAAAAATTCTAGCATTCTTTCTAGTTTCGACATAATCTAAGCTTTATCAAAATACTGAAAGACAAAAAGTATCCATAAAAATGTTGTTGTTGATTTTATGGAATAGTATGCCTCAATGTCCAAAAAAATATTTGTTATGTCCCGGACACATTTTTTTGTTGGATAGCGTTATTTGCTCTCAGGTTACATGAAAACATTGGTTTATGAGAACAAACCGGAAGCTTTGAACGCCTTGGGACAACTTTGTGCGACCCTCCGACAATATTTGGCTCCAAATCTGAGTCATTTGAGGCAGCTCCCATATTCCCCAATGTGCATTCAAATACTAATGACATGGAATTATTTTTCTAATAATGTCAATTAACAGTTTGAAATAACATAATCAATGCGATCAAATAATGCATTTGATTTCAATTGAAAGTACTAGACGTCTAGAAACGCCCTGTATGGCCAAGTAATCAATAGATTCCCATAAATATAAATTGTTTCCTCTGAGGAATTTTTCTCCTGAAATCACGTAATATGGCAACACAGTTGTCAATTTTAAAGCCTGCGCCACTGATGTTGGTAGCGGCAATAATGTATATTGTTCAGCAAAGACTTTAACCAAATGCTTGTATTGTGAATGATTTCGTACAAGTAGGACAGCAACGCCATTGTTGTAATACGGCGGACACAATACTAACTACTAATCACTTGAAGCGACATTTCATAGTGGCAGGCGTGAACAATATAGCAAAGACTTGAATCAGTTACGGCTATTGTGAGTGAAGCCAGTAGGACAACTGTACCATGATTTTCATGGCGGTCACAACATGTAACTACGAATAAATTAAAGCGACATATCAATTCATAGTGGCGGACATGTGCAATGTAGGAAAAACGAATCAAATACATCTATTGTGAGTGAAGATATTTACGAGCGCTAAAGGTCGTTTAGCGGTAAAACTATTAACTACGATCGACGACAAAGCCACGATACAGTGGGATTATTTTGATTGGTTAAAAGAATCCAAACCAATATTTTCTCTATAAAAAGTGATTTATACTATTTACTTTTTCTAAAAAAATATAATTTTTTAGATTATTTATTATTTCATAAGTAAAGTTAGTAGCTATAAATTCAGAAGATTTCAAATATTAATATTGGGGCTCTTTTTCTTTAAAACTGGATAACTAAACAGCGATAATAAAGAACCTAAATAAAAAATTAAAATTCCACACAAAATATTCTTTTTTAAAATTGACGCCAACAGCAATATCAATGTGTTTATAAAAACAAATATTTTTATGTTAAACATTTTGGACTTAGCCCGGATAATTACTCAGTGTAGGTCAAATTTATGGCTATCAAGGCCAAGTCTAAAAAAATCAACACAAAATATTTTTTTTGAAAATTTGTTTTGATACAAAATATGAACAAATAATTTTTTATTTTGCGTAAAAATAACTTTTTATTAAATTGAAGTAAAATATATAAAATCGATCATTAAAGTATAATAAATGTTAAAATAAAAAGTTTTTAAAATATAAAATGTAATAAATATAGATTTATAGAAATAATGTGGTAAATTTTGATATTTTCGGTTTTATTTAATTTTAAAGTTAACATGGTCGTTCTCATCGCGAATAAAAGGGAATGTATTCACGTGGAACTTGATATTCCCCTATAGGAGTCATCTATATTAATGACTATAACCCGATAATTGGTTTCACTGATTTGCAT
Source organism: Polietes domitor (assembly GCA_947397865.1). NCBI lineage: Eukaryota > Metazoa > Arthropoda > Insecta > Diptera > Muscidae > Polietes > Polietes domitor. The sequence goes on from OX377622.1 coordinate 126,019,760, forward strand.
TGTTTAGAAATTAGTCGTTCAAAGGACTAAGAAGAAAACTTTAAAAATTACCAAAGTAAGCAGAAGAAAACTTTAAAAATTGCCATAAATCACGAATGGAAATTTAAGGGAACAATTCATTCTCAGGCAAATTTTATTAGCTATAGGGGTGAATGTTTCTAACCCTCTACCTCAGCTTTGTATTCAACATTTCAATATAAAACACAACGTAGCAAAAATATAGAATAAAGAAAAATCTGTCTGGGACCGAAAACTTTTTTGATATGAAGTAAAAGTGGTAGCTTACAAATGTTCCTCCCAAATGGACTTATTAATCCTATAATAATCAAATATTACATAGATTATGATATGTAGGTTGGGTCATTTAAATTTTTAAATTTGAACTACCGATTACTTTGACTTTGAAAGGTATAACAAAATTAATTTTTATACACTCCACGAGAGTATTATGTCTTTGTGCATTTGTTTGTAACACCCAAAAGGAAGCGAGATAGACCCTGTGGTGAAAATATTTTAGATCGGTTCAGATTTATATATAGCTCCCATTCAAATTGCACTCTCCACTTGACTTTTTCTGCTCTAGCTACCACATATTTTAACAGATAAATATCTTATGTTTCCACTAGAAACACCTGTGGTGAAAATGGGTCAGATCGGTTCAGATTTATATATAGCTCTAATACAAATTTGGCTCCCAATGTCATCTTTTCCGTTCTAGAAACCACATATTTTATCAGATTGTTTTCAAATTTGGCAAAACATCTTATATTTAAACTAGGAACACCTCTGGTGAAAATAGGCCAGATCGGTTCAGATTTATATATAGTTCCCATTCAAATTTCGCTCCCGATTTGACTTTTAGTGCTCTAGATACCACATATTTTAACAGATCTTCTTCAAATTTGGCAAAATATCTAATGTTTCCACTAGAAACACCCATGGTGAATATGGATCAGATCGGTTCAGATTTATATACAGCTTTATATTTATATTCGCTTCCAGCTTGGCTTTTCCCCCCAGAAGCCACGTATTTCCGGAGAATTTCTTCATATTGAGCATAACACGTTATACTTGAACTGGAAGAACCTATTGTGTAAGTGGGTCACATCATTCCATGTTTGGATATAGCCCCGATACAAATATTCTTCTCGATTTGACAAATTGGGTCAGGTCATATTAGCCTATAATTAGGAAGCATACAAAAATCCTTCCCGTTTAATTTTATGTGGAAAATTCGTGTTTTCAGATAAAGCTCATTTTCATCTCAGTGGCTATGTCAATAAGCAAAATTGCAACATATGGGGTTCAGAGAACCCACACGCGACTATTGAGAAGCCAATGCATCCAGGTCAGGTCATATTAGCCTATAATTAGGAAGCATACAAAAATCCTTCCCGTTTAATTTTATGTGGAAAATTCGTGTTTTCAGATAAAGCTCATTTTCATCTCAGTGGCTATGTCAATAAGCAAAATTGCAACATATGGGGTTCAGAGAACCCACACGCGACTATTGAGAAGCCAATGCATCCACAACGAGTCACAATTTGTTGTGAATTTTGGGCTGTACTGAAAAATTGGGTTGATCGGATGAGGCACAGTCGTGGTAGTCATATGAATGATATTGTGTTCCATTATTAAATGACAAAGTTCAAACTTTCCAATAAAATCAGTAATTTGAAAATATAATCAGCACTATATATAGCCAATTATAATATAAAATTTTAAATGGCCCACCCCATATATACAAATGTCCCAGCAGATTTGGCGAAGCGCCGATGCAACGAAGATTTCTTCGAACACTTCTTAATTCGTTTCCAACGTTTTTGGGCTAATTTCTGTATTTGGTATTGGAAATTGCTGTGATGATTTGCACAGAATTAAAATATGTAGACAAGAGAAAAACAATGTGAATTTAAAAAGATTTACATTTTATTTAAAAATTTATTTTTATTTTATTTCATCTAGTTTATGTAAAATATTCAGCTGACAAATCGTATATCCCTTCGCCACCATAATTAGAATAAGAATCAGCAGATTTAACTTTAGCTGATCTGTATTGTGTTTGATAAGCAGTTTTATATTCCGATTTTGAATAGTAACGATCACTATTATACGAATTCGAATAAACAATTTTTTTCGGTGTGGGTTGGACATACCCCTGATTGTTGTCATTTGAATAGCTGTTGTAATATTGATTGCTTGTAGGGGTTTCGGATTTTTCACTTGCGTAAACTTTGTTGCCCGAGGTATATTGAATATTTGTTGGACTGTAGGAATCTTCATTTCCAGAAGTTCCACCACAATTGGAATAAACAATTTTTTTCGGCTCGGGTTGGACATACTCCTTCTTGTTGTTATTTGGATAATAGTGAATATTTGTGGAGGTTTCGGATTTTTCACTTGCGTAAACTTTGTTACCCGAGGTATAAGGAATCTTTGCTGCGCTGTAGGAATCTTGATTTCCAGAAGTTCCGCCACAATCGGATTTATAGTATGATGTCGCTTGCTTGTTACTCGAGGCATAGTCTTTTTTATAGTAGGATGAGCTGGAATAAGGTAGGATTTTCTTTTGCTTCACTACATATACCGGTCTATTGTAAACGTTCGAAGTGGTTACATTCGGCTGGGTGCAGTTTGGTGATGGTGGAGGCGTTGGTGTTGTGACGGTAGCCCCGGGTGCAGATTCTTGATTTGCATCTGATCCAGAGTTTTCAGGCTCTGGTGCGGAGTTTCCAGGCTGAGGTTCGACATCGGACTCTCCAGCCTCCTGTTCGGAGTTTCCAGGCTCCGGTGCGGAGTTTCCAGGTTCCGGTGTTGTTGTAGTTGTTGTGGTCGTGGTTGATGTTGTGGTTGTGGTAGATGTTGTGGTTGGGGTTACCAAAGTTGTCGGAGTTCGAAGAGTTGTAGTGGTTGTGGTAATGTTGTCGGCGGTTTCATTACGACAAGGTGTGGGAATAATGGGACATTCGCCATAGAATAAGATTGTCCAATCTGAAAAGAGAATATTTTAATGGCATTTTCTTTTAAAACTGGATAAATTTAAACATCGGGGCTAAAAAGAAAACGCGCATCGGAAAATTTTGAATATTGTTCAGATTTATTGGCCTTAGCCTACTACAAGACTGCGTCCCAAATAGATCAGTACAATTGAAATAAAAACTACAGGTTTTGTGGATTTTCAAATATGAACACCAGGTTTGCGATCAAACGACTCGACAATAGTGTTGGTATGCTTTCATAGTATGCTTGGAATATTTTATAGTTTTTCACAAGTTTTCTATAGTTTTACGACAAGGATCGGTAGGTGTGGGAATAATGGGACATTCGCCATAGAATAAGATTGTCCAATCTGAAAAGAGAATATTTTAATGACGTGTTCTTTTAAAACTGGATAAATTAACCATTAAGGCTAAAAAGGAAACGGGCATCGGAAAATTTTGAATATTGTTCATATTTATTTCCCTTAGCCTACTGCAAGGCAGTGTCCTCAATAGCTGTATGGAATTGAACAAAAAAACTACTGGTTTTGTGGATTTTCAAATATGATTACCAAGTTTCTGAACAGCCGACACGATAATCGTGGTGGTATTCCTTCATATTATGCAAATCTCGAAGTAAATAAACCTTTTCAACCTTGCATACCGTACAGGGGTCTTCCCAGCGCGTTGGAAGATTTCGAATATACAGCCTATACCCAAAAAGGTGAGACTAATAACCCTGCTAACTACCGGCCGATTGTGATTGGCTCTGCGCTCGCGAATGTTATGGAGAGTAAGGTTAACCATCATCTTGTGATCTTCGGGGGACACTGTTGTCGGAAAAGTGGAATCGATCCATCCCACGGTTTGGTGAGAGTAAGATCGTTACTCTAGATATTTCCAAAGCCTTCGACAGAGTCCGACACGGCGCACTTATATCAAATCTCAGCGCTTTTGGTGTTGGTACTGACTTATCTCGATTTGTACCAAGCTTCTTCAGAGATCTCACTATATGTGTTGTTATTGATGGATTCTCATCCGAAGAGCACAGGTTAACCTCATTGAGGTATTTAGAGACCAATGGCTTCCGTAGGAATCGATCGACGGGGGACCTGATAACACTGCTGTCCGAAAATATGTATTGTTGTTGATGGATTCTCATCCGCAGAGCATAGGTTAACCTCATTGAGGTATTTAGAGACCAACGGCTTCCGTAGGAATCGATCGACGGGGGACCTGATAACAATGCTGTCCGAAAAGTGGAATCGATCCATCCACCAGGTTGTTGAGAGTAAGGTCGTTGCTCTAGATATCTTCAAGGCCTCTGACATAGTCTGGCATGGCGCACTCATATCAAATCTCAGTGGTTTTGGTGTTGGCCTGACTTCTCTCGATTTATAAAGAGTTTCCTCAGAGATCGCACTATACGCGTTGCTGTACATGGGTTCTCATCCGACGAGCACAGGTTAACCGCATTGAGGTATTTAGAGATCAATGCCTTCCATAGGAATCGAGTTTGTTGAGAGTAAGGCCGTTGCTCTAGATATCTCCAAGGCCTTTGAGAGAGTCTGGCATGGCGCACTCATATCAAATCTCAGTGGTTTTGGTGTTGGCCTGACTTCTCTCGATTTATAAAGAGCTTCCTCAGAGATCGCACTATACGCGTTGCTGTACATGGGTTCTCATCCGATGAGCATAGGTTAACTGCAGGAGTACCACAGGACTCTGCCCTTTCCTCCTCCCTTTTTCTGATTTTCATCAACGACCTCTTGGATCGGACTTCGAATCCAATCTACTCATTTGCGGATGGCAGCAGCCTCATACTCTTTCGATCACAGACCATGTCGAAATTGAAATTGAAGGCAAGATGGTTATGGTTTCCGTACGAATCGATCTAGCGAGGACCTGATGACACTGCCGCCCGAAAAGTGGAGTCGATCCATCCACCGCTTTGATGAGAATAAGGTCGTTATCCAAAACCTTTGACAGAGTTTGGCACGACTCACTAATATCACAGATTATCGCTATTGGTGTTGGTAGTGACTTCTCTCTATTTGTAGATGGGTTCTCATCCGACGAGCATAGTTTATACCGCAGGAGTACCTTTCCCCCTCACTTTTTCTTCTTTTCATCGAAGACCTGTTGGATTGGACTTCGAATCCAATCTATTCAAACGCGGGTGACATCAACCTCAGTTATTCATACTCATTCGATTATTCAACTTCTTTCGATTTGTAGATGGGTTATCATCCGATGAGCATAGGTTAACCGCAGGAGTACTACAGAGCTCTGTCCTCCCGCTTTTCTTATTATTATCGACGACATCTTGGATCGAACTTTGAATCCAATCTACTCATTCGTAAGTAACAGCAACCTCTACCATTCATACTCATTCGATCATAGACAAAGTCATTAAGAAATTGAAGATAAAAGGCGATTGATGGATGAGTAACTCAGCCAGGATTTACTGGCCATTTCCGAATGGGGTCGAGTGAATAGAGTGGAATTGAATGCACGTAAGACCCAGTGTTCCTTGTTGTCTCACAGGCGATTCACTGATCCAACGGTGTCGTCGATTTTAATGAACGGTGTGGATCAGATACTCTTGATGATCTAGGCATGGAAATACATTGTGATGATCTAGGCATGGAAATACATTCGTTCGTCAAAACATGTATTTGAAGTGTCGAAAGAAGCAGTAGAAGAAACATTTCACTCCCTCTGATCTTCTCAATATCTACACTACCTTCATCAGACCAAAAATGGAATACAATTCTCAGGTGCTCCAGGATCTTCCCTGGAGCTTCCAGAGGAGGATGGTGGTGTTGATAGATGACAGTAGTATATCCAATTCTATTGTTTCCCTTGAACACCGTCGTAATGTAGGTTGTGTGTCGTTTTTCTACCGATACTTTCATGGAGTTTGTTCTTCGAATATTCGTGATCCTATACACCGATCTATTGTAAACGTTCAAAGTGGTTAAAGTTTTCAGGCTCTGGTGCAGAGTTTCCAGGTTGAGGTTCAGAGTTTCCAGTGTCTGCTTTGAAGTTTCCAGGCTCCGGCGTTGTAGTAGTTGTTGTGGTCATGGTTGATGTTGTGGTTGTGGTTGGATTTGCAACCAAAGTTGTCGGAGTTCGAAGAGTTGTGGTGGTTGTAGTAGTTATGGCTAATGTTGTCGTCGGTGAATGTGGGGTGTGGGAGTAATGGGACATTCGCCATAGAATAAAATTGTTCAAAGATGGAATAAAACTCCCACATATGGTCAGATGTTCCAGGATTTTCCCTGGAGCTTCTTGACCCTATCCAGAGGGGCAATGATTTTGATAGGTGACGGGATATCCAATTCTATTGTTTCCCTTGAATGCCGTCGTAATGTGGGTTGTGTGTCCTTGTTTTATCGATACTTTAACGGTGTTTGTTCTTCGGATATTCATGATCCTATACCGCCCGTGAGAACGTTCAGAACTCTCACCAATTTGTTTTCGATTAGAAAACCGGCCGGTCTACACATTACAGAATGAATTCGTTCTTTGCCCGTACTACCCGTATGTGGAATCAATTTTCGGTAAACATCTTTTCCGCCAATTATGATATTCAGAAATTAAAAACAGATGTCGTCAGACACGACTCTCTCTTTCCTGCATTTATAGAGGACATCCCCTGAGTGTTGGTTCAGTGAAAAAAGGAAGCTCCTTTAAGGGAAAGGCAGAATTTCTTTGTGAAGAATAGGGAAATCTTGGTCATCTCAGCACTTGAGTAAAGGAAGAGATTCACAGAAAGTAGATCATATGTTTGAATATTCATAGAGAAACCTGAGAGCATTCTTTGTGCGAAACGCACACGGACATGGGGTCTGAGAGAAGGTCCAAATGCTTGGATTCACAGAAGCCAGATTTAAACTTTGCTATTGAAATTAAATGGAGAAGAATAGGGAAGTGCTTGTCATCTCAGCATTTGAAAAGGAAGGAAGAGAGAATGTTCGAATGCTTGGATTCACAGAAACTAGATTTCAAGTTTGCTATTGAAATTAAATGGAGAAGAATATAGAAATCCTGGGCATCTCAGCACTTGAATAAATTAAGAAGTTCAAAGAAACTAGATCTGAAGTTTGCTATTGAAATTAAATCTTATGTATAGAGAAACCTGAGAGCATTCCCTCTGTAAACAGAATAAGAGAGAGAACTGTGAGAAGATCTAAATGCTTGGATCCATACCTCAAGTTACTCAGACAAACTGGATGGCTTATTTCATCGTTGAAATGCCTCTGTAAGGATTTACCGAAGAATGATTCTGACACTTGAGTAAAATATTTGCAACTCTTATTTCATTCAAAACTAAGATTCTCCGGCGCTTAACGCGGTCTCGTAAACCACTATTAGATTCTTTTTGTCAACTGAATAAGAGAGAGATCTGAGAGAAGATCCAAATGCTTGGATCTTCCTCACGTTTCTCAGATAATCTGGGTCGCTCATTTCATCGTTAAAAGGCCTCTACAATTATTTACCCATCGATCGGATTCTGGCAGTTGATTAAAATATTTGCATCTATTATTTCAATCAAAACGGTGACTACTTGACGCTCCCATGAGAGGGATCTCTTAAATCACTATTCCATTCGCTATACTTACAATTGGCGTTTTTTATTTCCTCCTGGAGGAAACATTCATTTTGAAAAGTTTTCGTTGTACAATTGACCTTGGCACATATGGGTTTATAATCCAGGGGACAAGGACAAGGTCCAGAATTTAGAATTTGCCAATCTAAGGACAAAGAAAGAGAGATAACATTAAATCCACTATTATCTGGATAACCAAGAATAACTTACTTTTTCCAGTTGCTTGTATATCGTCATACAATTTTTGTATATTTGCAAAGGTTTTCATAGTATCTCCACAGCTGGCACATATCTCCTGGTCATCCGAAGCACACGAGACATCCGCACAGGTTCCATTCAATATAAGCTGCCAATCTGTAAGCGATAAAGGATTCCTCTGAAAACCAATATCAAGTTATGAACCTGGGAGGCACTCACTTTCATTGTATTTACACATGTATCGTCTCATTTCACACTCATTGGTGAAGTTGCGCTGGACATTCTGATACGATCCACAAACGGGCTTCGAGATTCTATTGCAATATTGGGGACAATAACTCTGGGGATTATTTTTCTGGGCAGATGACGAGGGATAGCAATAATCAAGGTCAATTTTCTCCAGAACTTAATTGAGGAAAGACAAAGAAAAATTAATTGGGAAGGAAAAGATTAATAGAAGATGAATTCATCTGGGACCAATGAATTATCGAAATTGGAGACAGAAGAATATGAATTTAAGATTTTATTAAAGATATGAATTTATTATTATTGTTTTGGAGTTAATTCTTTTAGCCACAGAGTAGAAAAGACAAAGTGATCATCAAACTTGGAGACGTAAGAAATTTGATTTCTATAAATCATGGGACTTCCTTCTATTGAATATTCATATCCTCGCCTTAATTCTAAAAGGGTGTAACTGATAATTTTTTTGAAATCGCTTTTTTACATATTTCCATGGAAAAATCTGGAATACTTGGGAAAACGCGATATGGAACAAATTGTCAGTTACGCCCTTTTTGAATTAAGGTAACGATATGTATATTCAAAATAATGGAATCCCATGATTTATAGAAATACATTTTCTTACGTCTCCAAGTTTGATGATTACTGGTTGGAAACCCACCCTCACACATTCCCTTTACTTACACATTTGCCCAGCCAGCCCTTGTTTTCCATTGAAATCAATGAATTCACACTGATTGTCGAATAGAAAATTTTCAAAGCCATTGCTACCGCAAACCGGATCATTGCCCATTAGGCAGCCAGATCCTTGCTCTGCCTGGTATTTGTACTGGGATGGATTCGTTGGAGTATTATAGCTGCCATAGACGTAGGTCCATGTGCCAGCAAACCCCATTAACAATATCAGCGTATACCATTTCATTCTGTTACCAACTTTGAACATTAATTCGAACTACTGACGTAGACCATTGAAGACAAGCCTTTTATATAGCCACTTCCGAGAACTGAGAGTATGGAAGCATAATTATGCAATAATTTCTGAATCATTTCTTCTTCTAAACTACATGTGTAATTCCCTGTTTGGGTCTCTGCAGACGTTCTTAGAATTAAAATTATCTATAGACGTTCATGTTATTTCAGTTTGCAGAACGTGCGAATTTCAGTGCAATTCGTCAACGAGTGTTAGTGGTTGAGTACCAAACAAGAAAAAAACTTGACTCAGAACAAATGACGTAAATGGTAATTGAATTTGGTAATGGAATGCAGTTCTCAACATTAAGGAACCATCCAAGAATGATGGTTATGCATTTTGGTTGATGAAGAAATGCTAGCCAATATTTTCATAGAATCAGCGGCAACAATTATACGGAATAGAGCTGGGACCTTGTGGTCGTAGTTTATGTTGGGTTAGCAGCCAAAGTTGTCGAAGTTGGAAGAGTTGTGGTAGTTTTATGAGTTGGGAGAGTAGTAATAGTAATAGTAATTTTTAGGAAAATTTAGCATATTGTTCAGTTTTATTGGCCATACATAACCTACTGTAAGATTGTGTTCTCATCAGAACAAGTACAAGTAGACGTAAGGGTAATTGAATTTAGCTGTGGAATGTAGCTCACAGCGTTCAGGGCCCACCCAAGGAATTGATGACGCTGCGAGTTTCCAATATTTTCATACAATCGTCGGATAAGAAGGAAAAGAGCTAGGACTTTGAAATTTCGAACACTGTCAAATTAGCTCAACCATTTATTTGTTATATCCGCCCACAATCACGCCTACCTATCTATCCTTGCAACATAAAATGCAAAATCATTATATACTACTTATTTTAATATATATGTACGTTAATACAAATAATTACCAGAGATTTCATTTGAGTCCACAATTAAAAGAAAGCCCATATTCAACTTTTTATTTTTTACGATTTCGAAATCTCTGGCGAAAACCCTTGTTTCGACCATTTTAATCGATGGTAATCTTGTAACTTAATAAGTAACTAAAGCTTAATATAACAGATCAACATTTGCAAAAAATCAGGGGACTGACTGATTGGAGCATGTGTATATTTCAATGTATACTTTTAGGGATACTTATATTGTAATAGTAGAAAAATTGCCCCAAAGGAATGCTTTAAGAAATATTTAATTGCTTTTGTTGTAGCATATTTTTTATTTTATTTATATTGGAATGATTAAGTTTAAGTTTATTTGTTGAGCCTTTTTTCGAAAACATTAATACGAATACATACTAGGAAAAAACTATACTATGACAAAAGAAATTTCTTAAGACTATAACGTATTATCCCAATGTACTATAATAATATATACAGCGACATGCTTCTTACATGTTATTGTTGACTATGAATACATACATAAATGAGAAACGCGCTTGCTCCCGGGACTGCCAATGGTGTAACAGTAAATCTTAAAAGTACGCTTAAATCTATACTTAATACTAAACTAAAATTAAAGGATTATAAAAAAGAAAAATAATAATAAAACAAAAAGAATACAAAAGCAAAATGAAAACGAAAAGAAAGGAAGAACAATAACCAAAGTCTCCTGCCATGTCCAACCGAAGCCCGGAATCAACCAGCACGTATGCCACAAAATTGGTATGAATTCTCCCCAATTTTTATACATATGCCCCGACAGATCCCGATACTAAAGGCCGAACCTGGCACCATACTTAGCGTAATCCGGAAAAACAATTGTTATCCCCTATGTGTGCCCCGAAGAGCTTGATCATAGAAGCCAGTACGAATGGAGATGGATATGTCATAATTAGGTGGATCCTCATTCATAAATCCAACAGGAGAAAGGTAGACCACATTCGACCAGCTATAGTCCCTTTGCATATCAAATATCCCAGACACAAAATCATTTTCATGATAAGAGATCCTGGAAATAAATTTCCTGATGATGTCACATGCATAAAGAGCGATAGGTGTAACCTTCGATTCCCTGTACACAAACGCATTCGAAAATCGCTTGGTTAACGTCTCAAAATTCCTCCCAATACATAATCTCAAAACCCTCCGTTCCAATATTTCGATTTCCTTCATGACCGTCGGAGATATATGAAACCATATCGGGAACCCGTACAAAATGACAGGCCTTATAGTCGTCTTATACAACATCAGCTTCGTGTTCCTTGGCAAATTTCTGTTCCACAAAATCCTAGAAAGTGCACCCAATATCCTGTAAGCCTTCCGCGTAAAATATCTGGCATGTTTGTTAAATTTAAATAACTTGTCATCAGCGAAAAAACTACAAAATAATCTCACAATCGACGAGTCAAAGCCAATCCGAATCATCTTGTAGATAATCCCATTATGAAATGCCCTATCGAATGCCTTCTCGACATCCAGAGAAACAGCTACCGTGCAATGACGCATCCTCAAATTGGAAACAACATCATTGTGGAGCTTTAGTAAAGCATTAAGAGTGGAATGGCCCTTCCTAAATCCAAATTGTAAGCTCGGAATATAACTTTCGACTACGTTAAAATCCATCCTATCTCGAATCACTAATTCAAAAAGTTTGCCGATATTAGATAAAAAGGAAATAGGCCTCAAATTGTTTATATCACTATTATTTGGTTTCTTTCGAATGGGAACAATCTTTGAAATCTTCCATGATCTGGGAAAGTAAGAGTTATTCAAACAGTTGTTAAAAATTATGGTCAAATATTCAAATGCCTTGACAGGGAGCCTGCGCAGTATGAAGTTCGATATATAATCCAATCCCGACGATCTCTTGTGGTTCAACACCCTGGAATATTCCGCCACCTGGTACAAGGTGACCAGCCGGTCACACGACCGAACGTTAAGTGCCGAACATTCCGCCGTGAATGTACAAATATTCAGTGGTGCATCCGAGATAACACTATCAATAGTAGCCTCAATTTCAGAAAGGTCTCGTCCCGGAACTGAACCACTATAAACATTAAAAAAAAAATTGCAATTTGTTTTACCTTTTTTATAATTACAATCAATGTTTGTAGCTATAAGCACAATCTTCTTTTTTGCAATGATTAACTGGGTATCAAAATATTTATAAATGCCAAAGCATCGATCGGCATCGCGATTATAGTTTTATACTGGATAAAATAAAACACACTTCAGGTAAACCACCGTTTGAAATGGAAAATGAAAACAGAAGTAGACTTATTTTAATGAAATGGGTCAATTGCCCACCGAGAGTATGTGCCTCTAGATTATTTTCTCTTTATCTGAACCATAGCCAAGATACGGCCCATTGCATAATATACATTTTTGAATTCTTGCTGTTGTGAAACTTTGAAATTAAATACAATACAATAGCTTCATTTGAAAATAGTTCGTGTTTAACTAATTTCAAACATAAAGTTGGAATCAAAAGTGGTTGCTATTTGACTATTTGGGACGATGAGGAGGATGAGTTTTCGAACGATGTTATTTCAGCACTTTTCTTTATTGTTTTAACATTTCTGAAGTTTAAGAATTGATCCTTAAGATGCTGTACAAAATTTACTGAAAAAGTTCTTCTACATTTGGTTATGGAAGTTAGTTTGTGGTGGTAGTCGGAATGTAAGCATAAGACTCACTTCGACCAGAAGAGGCCCATTGTGATACCACGGACTCCTCATTGGCACCAACCTGGGCATGGGCACCTTCAATACTGAAATATGTTGTTATGTTGAAATATGTACATTAGAGCGTACCAGGTTACAAGTAAAAAAAAAAAAGTTCGCCGTACACCTTCGAATATGAAGTATTATTGAAAGGTAGTTTCAAAAAAAATTTTTTTATTTTTTTATGCCGAACGTAGGGGTCGCGCTTTTACATTTTTCTATATAACTTGTATTTATAAACGGATTTTAAAGTGTGATACATCGATGTTTTTGTCTCGACGAGGCCGATTTTTTTGTCTTTGAAGTCATTGAGCTCAAGCACCCCCTTCTGGTACTTACCCATCATTTCTCAGTTGCTACTACCCTAATGTACCACTCTAATAATCGAAAATTAAAGCTCGCATAAAATCATGAATCATGTTTGAGCTCAATGACTTCAAAGACAAAAAAATCGGACAAAAACATCGATGTATCACACTTTAAAATCCGTTTATAAATGCAGAAGTTATATAGAAAAATGTAAAAGCGCGACCCCTACGTTCGGCATAAAAAAATAAAATTTTTTTTTTGAAACTACCTTTCAATAATACTTCATATTCGAAGGTGTACGGCGAACTTTTTTTTTGAGGTACGCCCTAATGTACATATAAAATCTTTCAAGTGAAAGAAGGTATGGCGTCCTTTTGGAATCAACATTTGGCTAGACCATCTTCCCTATTTTGCTCGTGTCTAGGGCTGCCCACCGCTTTTCGCCACCACTAGTACCATATGCATAAGCTGAAACTTGCATATCGACCGGGGTGTACCTATAAAAGAAAGTGAGGTCGTTCCAAATTTGGCAAGCTCGTTAGCTTTACAGCTTCCTGTGATGTCTCTATGACCTGGCACCCAAATAAGGTGAATATCGAACTGCTTACTTAAATTTTGGCTTACAAAGTCCACGAATCTGATGGTCATCTGACTATCCTAGTAGATTTTGGCAATCCAGGTTAAGTTCCAGTTCCTTACAGTACAGCCCATAACCCACACTACCATCAAGTTTGTGTAAAACTTGAGATAACGACTTCTACTAGTCATCCCTAGTTGGGACGTATCAAACAGAGCCACTGGCATGGTGAACTCCACCCTGTGTGACAGCGATGGACATATATATATATTCTCACTTATTCAGACCTATTGCCGCTGTAGCTGCCGTATATCTGACTTCTACATCGATATGAGATCGAACTTGTAATGCTCCGCTTAAGCTAATGCAGGTCATTCTTTGCATCTTTCAAGTGGATTCAAGTAGCACGGCTTCTCAATGGCCGAACGCCAAACCGTACAGCAAAATCGGACGAATCACCGCTGTATATATATCCAGTGAACGATTTATGGCAAGAGCCACCATCAGCTATAGCCATAGCCATTTTGCTGTTATATTAGGCGATGGCAACTTTCTTCCCTCGCTCCATTATATTTTCGTTGAAGTAAAGCTCTCTATCGAGAATGATGCCCAGATACTTCGCACTGCCCGAAAAACAGCTCTGAACCGTTTATTGTGGGTGGCTTTATGTGAAGTGAATTGTTCCTCCTCTTCTACAACACCCCATATCAAAATTACAAAAAAAAATAACAAGCTATGTGAATTTCTTGGCCAATCTAGTTCCTTGTGAGGTACCCTCTTGCAATCCCAACCAATCAAAAGCCATCCGACGAAGATTTAGTGTGACTAGATCACCTTGAGAATTTATAAGGTTCACTGACATACATACCCTCTATCGTATACTAAAGGGTGCACAAGTTCGATTTTTAAGAGGAAATTAAATTGTATTCGTTAAATAAAGCACGTATCTATTCGACGCTGCATTCCATAGATATTTTTTTCGTGTCTGACTGATCTCAATGTAAATAAATCTTCGATCGGGGTTGTATTTAAATACTTCTTCAACTCGTTACACGCTGTGTCTCTATATCGCAATCCTATCAATCACCAGTAGAAAGCAAATCATGAGTGCTCGTAGTAGATTGAATGCGCCATATGGACTAGATCTACAGTCCAACTTTAGTCTGTGTAACCTCGATCTAAATCCGGTCCGTATTGTATTTAAGAACTCGCATTCCAATCAATCATCTTTAGAAAGCTCCACGCCGTTCGCTCTCATCGGGGGTAGCGGTCGCTTCTATGCCTTGTAGACTTAACATGCCATACCATCATAGTCCATCTGTAGACTAGGTAACATCGATCTAAATCCGGTCCGTATTGTATTTAAGGACTTGCTCTATGGAGGGGCTCTTTGTGGTCAACTCATTGCAAACTGTGTCTCTACCTCGCAATCCAGTCAATCAACTTTAGAAAGTAAATCTTGGAAGCTCAATGCCGTCCACCGCTGACATCAGTTGGCGTCGCTCCTAAACCATGTGGACTACGCCTAGAGTCCAACTCTAATATATCAAGTATCTATCAAGATATTGTGAGACAAACTGTGTCAGAAGTAAACCGTGGAAGATCACTATAGAAATAGTCTTAAGGCATACAAATATGCCCCTGTAGAACTACTACGATCATCTTTTTCATAATCAAAACAATATTTTTTAAAGATCATAATTCATAATATATTTTTAGTATATGTATTTATATGTGTATGTATGTATGTATATATATTTTAATTGAGGTTATATTATTATAGAGGAGCTAGAACTCCAATAGTAAGGTATATTTTGTAGGATCGTTGGTGCTGAATGGAGTTAGCAGTCCTTGCAATTGTCACGGCAGGGCGTATGGTAAACATCTCTCTCGGCATAGGTGCCGTAGTTATTGTTGACATTATTTCTGAATGAAATCTTGGAGTTCGATGGTTGGGCGGTTATGGGCCATCCTGGGAAAAGTTTAATAAATGCCGAAAACAAATCCAGGGATGGGACAGCTGTGGTTGTTGTTGTTGTAGGCTGGGGTGTTGTGGTTGCTGTTATGGACTGGGGTGTCGCTGTCGTCGGTAATTCAGTAGTTCCATTCGGAGATTCGGTGGTTTCATCTGGCAATGATAGAATTTCATCCATCACCGCAAATAACAAGTTAATTGGTAGTTTCTCGGATGAAGGAAGAGTAACAGCTGCTTCAGTGGTAGCTATATCTGTTGTGGAAGCGGGGGCTTGAGTGGAAACAGGAGTGGGGGGAGTGGCGGGAGCTTCAGTAGAAGCAGGAGCGGTTGGGGAAGCGGGAGCTTCAGTGGAAACTACATCAGTTGTGGTGTCGGGTTCTTCAGTGGAAACTACATCAGTTGAGAATTCGGGTTCTTCAGTGGAAACTACATCAGTTGAGGATTCGGGTTCTTCAGTCGAAACTTCATCAGTTGTGGATTCGGGTTCTTCAGTGGAAACTACAGCAGTTGAGGATTCGGACTCTTCAGTGGAAACTGCATCAGTTGTGTTGTCGGGTTCTTCAGTGGAAACTACATCAGTTGAGGATTCGGGTTCTTCAGTTGAAACTTCATCAGTTGAGGGTTCGGGTTCTTCAGTGGAAACTACATCAGTTGAGGATTCGGGTTCTTCAGTCGAAACTTCATCAGTTGAGGATTCGGGTTCTTCAGTGGAAACTACATCAGTTGAGGATTCGGGTTCTTCAGTGGAAACTACATCAGATGTGGATCCGGGTTCTTCAGTGGAAACTACATCAGTTGAGGATTCGGGTTCTTCAGTGGAAACTTCATTAGTTGCGGATTCGGGTTCTTCAGTGGAAACTAAATCAGTTGTGGACTCGGGAGCTTGATCGGTTGTGGGATCAGGTCCTTCAGTGGATGCTACATCGGTTGTGGGATCAGGTCCTTCAGTGGACGCTACATCGGTTGAGGTATCGGGTTCTTCAGTTGAAACTTCATCGGTTGTGGTATCGGGTTCTTCAGTGGAAACTTCATCAGTTGTTGAAACGGAGGCTTCAGTAGTGGTAGCAGTTGTTGTGTCGGGAATGGCTGTTGTCGTTGTTGTCGTTGTGTAGGGAATGACTGCTGGTCCAGTTTGTTGGCTATACGAGCCACAGGCACCCTCCGAAACTTGAATCCAACCTATTCAAGATATTAAATGATTGTTTTTTATTATTGTTATGATCATTGGACTTCGTCAAAACTTACTTATGCCTGTTTTGGATTTCTCCAGCGACAATTCACAAACGTTATTAAATGTTTTGGTTGTCACACCATCTGAGGCACACAGGGGCTGAGAGGAATCCGAACAAGGTATTTGAGTTTCAGGACAAGGACCATTGCAATAGAAAAGGAAAGCTAAACAAAAAAGAGGATTAGTCTGGAAATTATTTTTTATATTCCAACTATCAAACTATACCATATCCACTTCTGACATACTCCATGAACTCATCCATGCAGGAGAATGTGTGAAAGGCTCCATTGAGAACACCGCACAATGGTTGCTGTGATGAGGATTGTTGTGGCGGAACTGAAATCTGGGATCCATATGCCCAGGCATAGTCATACCAGGGATAGCCTTGTGCCACTGGTGGATACCCATATGGCTGTGGAGCATAACCATAGCCGGGATAATTGTATTGGATACCAGCTGAGGCTGCGGCCACCAGACATGTTAGTAGTATAAGCTCCATACTGCTGTTGTTGGTTGTTACTGTGTTGTATTCCCTTAAATTCGGAGGTATTTAAATGCAACTCACAAATGTTTTTTTCTTTTGTTGCACTCACTTGGACATTTCTGAGAACCCGGAAATTGCACAATATTTCTTTAGCTTTTGTGTGTTGACACAAAGCTATTCTAATGCTATATCTCAAGACAGCTTGGAGCTATTTCTTCGCTTTTGTAATTTGAGCTCTCGAAACGTGAGAGTTGCAATGAAACATCGTTGTGTGATTGAATAGTAAAAACGTTGTGCAGATGCCATAATGTAACTAGACACACTAGTTAGTAATGGAATGTGTTGTTACACACAGGAGCCACCCACATGGAAACAATGTCGAAAATTTTCAATTTAATATCGAGTGCACAACTTGAGAATTAGGGGGTATTTTTATTGAGCTTTGGTTTACGTCAAGTTTGAGGAGGAACTTCTCCTCGTCAATGATGGATTATTGGTTTTGAAAGAGGTCGTTAGTGCCAGTCAGTCCCCAGGATAACGAAGCCATCAAGGTGAAAATGGGATTCATCTCTGGAAATATCGATACGTAAATAATTTTTTTTATGTAAATAAGTGTAAATGTATTTATGTAAAGTATGTTTCTGTTGGAATTGTAAAACTTTAAATTGTAATAAAATAATGATTTCATTAGAAAGTTATGTCATTACTTTTGGAATATAAATTAGCACGCGTGTTGCTGCTTCTGGTTCGGAAGTTGGCGTTCTGAAATTCCATTTGTCGGCCAATGGGAGCCATATTTCAGTAATATTTCGATTTAAATTATACGTTGACCAATGGTTTTCTTCAATAGTTCGATTGTTTGTTGATGGCATTTGGCGCCACACAGTCTATTACACCGTAAGATAGTACTTTTTGGACATAAACAACTTGAGATCATTTGTGGAGAAACGCAATCGGTTTTTCATTTGGTGATCTTTTAAATTTTGAAGGATATATTTGTTTTAATAATTTAGTTTCGTACTTTTGCGAACCATACGAAGACTTTTATTTGATACCCATTCAAATGAAAAAGAAGAATATAGGGTGGCCCATTTAAAACTTTAAATTAGAATTGGCTATACAAAATAAAAATACTGATTATTTTTTCAAATTCATCCAATCAACCAAATTTTTCAGTACAGCCCAAAATCCACACTAAACAGTGGCTCGTGCTGGCTGCCTTGTCTTCTCAATAGTCACGTGTGATTTCTCCGAACCCCATATGTGGAAATTTTGCATATTGACATAGCCACCATGATGAAAATGAACTTCATGACGGCAGAACTGAAGCCGATCTCGAAAATTTTCCACGCAAATTTCTTGTGTTAAAGACTCACTACTTTGGTTTGGTTTTTAATATTTGCCAATTTTGTTCGAGTGTTTTGCGTCCCATTTTGCAAATGTCAAATATAAACCTAAAAAAATAGAAATGAATTATATTCTACCTTTTAAAGCCAAAGTAATCGATAGTTCAAATTCAAAATTGTTAATGGCCCACTCCCTATATCATATGTATATGGTCTTGTTCAGGTGTTCTCAACAGCAAAAACTTCCAAATTGCCTCAATCTCTATATTGTTGATAGAATTCTGCAAAGAGCATTCCAAGCTAGCGTATTATAAACTATTTTGGCAATACTATGACAAATTATTGCATAAGATCGTATATGTTAAAACAGAACAGATATAAGGTTATTTTATTGGTAAATATCTCGGAATACATATATCGCGTTACTTCATTGAGCTTTTCGGGAGTTATTTTGCACTGAACGAAGTATAATTCTGTTTTCCTTTTCAGACAGTGGTTGTTCTGAGTGTTGTCCTTATTAAGTGTTTTTCATTTTCTCCAGTATAAAATTATAATCGCGATGCCAATCTATACTTTGGTATTTACAAATGGTCTGCAAACAGCGATTCAATTAGAAAAAATATAAGAAAATGCTAAACAAATCTTAAATTAATAATTTTTACTAGAAATGTATTAATTAATCAAACTCGTGGTCTAGGATTTTGCTTGTAATTTGTAATCTTATGCAACAGACAACGATTTGCCACTTTGTGTGGGAGGTACCAGAAGGTGTGTGGCAATATCGCCCATATTCCATGTAAGCCCTATAAAAAATTGCCAAATATCAAATTTTACAGTATTCCGAACATTTGTATAGAATTTATAACGACTTTAATTTTACGTTGTTTTTGGTTATTTGTGTGGGAGGTACCGGAGGGGCGTGGCAAAGCCCACCATATCTTGAACGCTTAAAGTGCTCACAAAAACTTTATCATATACCAAAATATAGCTAATTCCGACAATCCGTGTGGAAGTTTCATTGGTTTTTATTTAACATAGGAATGTGGACCATATATTTGTGGGAAGTACCAGAAAGGGCGTGGCAATTTCGCCCATCTTCGAACTTAAACTAAGTTTGGGGAAATATTATCATTTATAAAGTTTGAATTGATTCCTTGACTCCTTTCGAGAGTTATTGTGTACACCAGCCAGACAGACGGACCGACATGGCTCAAACAACTTAAAAAGTCGTGAATCTGATTTTGTCCAAACATACTTAGGGTCTTAAGTCACTCCTCCAATGCGTTACATTTTTTTCTGTCCCAAATGATATAGTGAAATGTTTCATATAAATGGGATTCCTATGTCATACAATGTGTCAAAGGTGGGCAAAAAATACAATTTTCAATAGATATATATATATATATATATATATCAATTAGACATTGTTTTCTTCTGCAGAATGTCAGCTATTGAAAAATTATATTTTTTTATAATTATAATAATCGTTTTACAAACGAACAACGCTTGCAAATTATTGAATTTTATTATCAAAATGCGTGCTCTGTTAAGAAAGTTCATAGCGCGCTTCCATTTTATGGTCAATTTAATCGACCCACTGAAGCGGCTATTATGACTAAATTTCGCACCAAATTTACATTGTTGGACACTAAACCACCAACACGCTTACGTAGAGTGCGAACTGATGAAAATATCGCAGCTGTATCGGCCAGTGATAATGATGACCATCAATTATCGATTCGTCGCCGTTCGCAGCAATTGGGCCTCTGTTACTCAAAAACGCGGAAATGCCAAAATTGGACTAAGTGGATGGACCATTTGAGGCGCAGTCAAGGTCAACATTTGCATGAAATAATCTTCAAACATTAAATTATATGAACCGTACTATCGATTCAAATAAAGATTTCATGCATTTTTCTGAATTTTATGTGTTTTTTTTTTTGAAAAACTTTCCTATAGCTTTCAAAAAATCACCCTTTATTTATACACTCCACGAGAGTATTATGTCTTTGTGCATTTGTTTGTAACACCCAAAAGGAAACGAGTTAGACCCATCGTTTCTTGTACAGATCGGCTTAGAATCACTTTCTGAGTCGATTTAGCAATGTCCGTCTATCCATCTATTGCTGTAATCAAATTACAGGTCGCAATTATAGTCCGATCTTAACAAATATTGACAAAAGTAAGTTTTCTGGATCAAGGACGAACGCTATTTTATTTGAGGCAAATCGGTTCAGATTTAGATATAGACCCCCCCATACAAATGTCACTCTCGATTTGATTTTTCGCTTTAGAATCCAATTATTGTACCCGATTTTCTTTAAAGTTGGATTATTAAATTTCTTATAATCCAACTAGTAACACCTGTGCTGAAAGTGGGTGAGATCGGTTCAGATTTAGATATAGCCCCCATACAAATGTCGTTCCCGATTTGACTTTTTCCGCATTGAAAAACAACATATTGTAAGTGGAGTGTATCATATAGTCGACTTCGTTTTTTCCTTACTTGTTTTGAAATTAAAATTTAAGATGGAGGATGTCGCCCTAATAATGCAACTAGGGTTTGCATTGTCCCGTACTTTTTATTTCCCGGGAAATGGGAATTTTTTTTTTCAATTTCCCGGGATCCCGGGACAGCAAGGGAAATAGTCAACATATTGTTTACCATGAGTTAAAATTCACATCTTATCCAAGTAAAATAAATATTTATTACACAATAAACCTGTTACTGAATTCATATAATAAACTGCAATGTGGATCAATTGAAACATATTTTCAAGTTTCAAAATTAGTTAAATGTATGTATATATGCAAGCAATGCATTAATGACATCATCCGATATTTCATATTTATTGGAAAATGTGGACGCGACGGAGAACGTCAACAGATTTAGGCTTAATAGTCAGTAAATCATTAAATAAAATGTTTAAGTTGCCTGTTCTATGTCCTGTCGAGTCAAAAACTTTAAATTATTTTTTTAGGCAGCTATCTTGACTTTTTTAATACAATATTGTTACTTGCGTTTTCTATAGCATTGTTTACAATGACTGTCATATTGACAGACAAAACCGAAAAAGTGGATTTTGGGTGTATGTCCGAACGCAGCTTAAAAATAAAACTGCAATATTCGACATAACTACATAAATAAAATCGATATGAGCTAAATTATTGTACAATACTTTTAATTTAATGTGGAAATGATGAAAAAAATGCCAAGAAATATGTAAACGTTTCTATTGAATTCCCGTACAAATTTTCCGGGATACGGGATATGAAAAATATGCGACTTCCCGGCAATTTTCCCGCGGGAAATCCCGGGATGCAAACCCTAATTGCAACAACATATTGTCTTAAGGCTGTGCCCGAAAGGGTGTTTGTACAGCATCGAATTAAAATGAATACAATGCAATTTCTTTTAGTATTTTATAGTTTTATTAGCCTCATTCATCAGGCTTTATTGCAGCGCCCTCAGCATCCTGTCAAGACAACTTTCCGAAAGATTTGTTTTGCTCATTTATAACGGATTTCGTCCAAGCAATACCTGCCTCAAGGTTCAGAATTAGTTCTAGATTATTCACAGAACAGAGACATGAGAAGAGAGAAAGTTAGTATTCATGGCTCTGTGGGGTTATCGTTGGCCGAATTGACGTTTCCAGCTGGATTTTCGAAAAGGATAGGCCAATGAAATCAGAACTCCAAAATCCACACTGCAGATGCATTCTCAGCTTCTTCACGGTCACACACGGGTTTTATTTAAGTCATTTTAAATCAAATCATCAATCACAACAAAACGCACGTAGGCAAATTTTGTCTCTGATGCCGATTCTCTGGAATCCCAAATTAACTGCAATATAAATCATTTGATTTGACTTCCATGACCTCTTGATCCATTGAAATCGAGGCCACAACAGGCAATAGAAACAGCAGAAAAGGGTTGCAACATAAAAATTTACCACCAAATTTTCGTGGGTGGATCAGATCAGTGTTGGTGCGATAACAAAGAATATTTGAAATGAAAATCGTAGTTGATATTTATGATAGATATTATTTATTTTTATGATATGATTTGTGAACATTTTTGTATTTAATATTTCGTGGGACGATTAAGGTTGCATATAAGCTAAAAGTGCAACGATATCTGACAGATCTGGCCCTGCTGAAGGCATTTGATAATTGTGGACGACTCTTTCAGAATATATGTTATATGAATTGTCTATATTATATTATTGCTGTATGATATTTCAGAGGCGGAGGGTAGTTTCAGAAGTGGCAAAGGTGCGGGTGTTGTTGTGAATGGTTTGGTAGTGGTTAAAGTTTCGCGTGTCGTTGCCTTTTCAGGTGGATTCGTCGTCGACTCAGATGCTATAGTAGTAATGGAAACAGTAGAAGACTTCTGCGGAACTGGTGTTGAATCTTCTGCGGTTATCGTAGTTGTCACTTCGATCTCTGCGAGACAGGCGCCCGACGAAACTTTATTCCATTCTGGTGAAGAGGAAAACAATTAATTGATAGTTGTCATTATCTGTTCATTATTAATTTCTCTCACACTTACTTTGAGGTGTATATTGTTCCTGTGCCAAGAAGCAGCCATTGTGATAGGTTCGCCTAGTTACGCCATCCGAGACACACAAGGGTTCATAGGTCTCAGGACAGACCACTTGATCGCCGGGGCAGGGCCCACGAAAAACGAATGTATAATCTGCATAAAATTAAAAAATAAACATTCATCAATATTGCAAAAAAATTTTTCGGAATTCTAAATATTTACCCTGTCCATTTTGAATGACTTCCTTAAATTCGTCAATGTCGTGGAATGTCTTGAGAGCTCCCTCCAAACTCCCACAAAATGGTACGTAGTCGATAGGAGCTTCCAAAAATGATTGTTGGGGCGATCTGGAGTGAGAGGAGCCACTCAAAGCTGCGGCCACTAAACACGCTATTAGCAGTATAATCCTCATGACACGTAATTCGCTAATGATACTTTGTGCTTATTTAAAAGGAAAACGTTTTACAATAAATTAAATTTGCACCGCTGACTACATAGCGAAAATATGTCATTGTTTTAAATGTGCCGAGACAAAGGTCAAACTATGTATAATATAAAGTAAAAATGCTTTTAGTTCGACCAGACCGAATCCTCCATACCCTTCCTTATGGAGAGCATTTTGGTCCTAAAAAAATTGCTTGCCCAATCCCGAAGTAGAGGGACCAAGAAAAAGTCACCTTGGTGGGTCACAGAACTTCCAACGCTGAGTAGGGATTAGAATGCTTACAATGAACGTCTCAGGCACTACAAGAAAGAACTCCGGCAGGCTCAGAGGAGAACGCGTCTATCTTACTGTTGTAAGATTATGGAAGTTTCCGAGGAACATTGCCTCAGGAGAGTTCTGCTATTTACTCCTTGCACAGGTGGTTGGAGATCTTCTAGAGAGCAATCACTGGATCCACTCTACTGATTCACACTTCCCTGGTAATTCTCTGAACAGAATGTCAATAGAGTTGCGAATCGCCTCATTTGGATTCCTATATTGTGGAAGGTCCTCCTAAATAGCTTGAAACTATTAAAATTACTCGGCCAGTAATTCACGCGATCGCGTAGCTGTCGCACGTGCCATAAGCTCTGTAGACACACAAAGACGGGCATCGAGTCAAACGACTTTTGTAGAAGCTGTGGTGATTGATAGCAGAGATACAATCCGACCCATAATTATCGGTGGCGCCGGCGCTAACCAAAATGTATCTGCGGCGGCGGCATTCATTCATTTTGGGAAACGAGTAGGAACAGTTTGTATTGGTTTTTAATACTTTTAATACAAAGATAGATCCATATCGTTACCAAAATATAAAAAAGACTCAACTAACATTTTTTGCAAATCGATATTTTTGTTTATTATGACAGAAGTTGTTGTGTTTTGTTAAAATAACCAAAAATCTCGATTTGCAAAAAAATGTTAGTTAAGTCTTTTTTATATTCTGGTAACGATATATTGCACACTAGTTGGTTGTCTAAGTCGGCAGTTATATTTTCTTTTGTAATTTTAAGTGGGTTCTCTTTTAGTAAGATTCGACGTAGTTAGAACATCGATAGATCTAAAAAATTATCGGCGGCGAGGTTGTAGTCGATCTGAGTCGTTGAAATCGGCGGCGGCGTCTTGTATCTCTGATTGATAGCGACTATGGTTAGAAAACGTTTAGGCGACTTAGCCAGTATAGATGTTGGCAAGATAAAGTGGTTGGTATCACAATTGCTCCATTTTGGTCTAAGTGAGTCAGATAAGGTGGCGTAAATGCCCTTGATATTACCAAGGACCTCTTACGGTCTAAGCCAGGCAGTTTCTTACTTTTTGACTGGCACCACAACCTACCACAAAAACCTTAATATTTCGGAGATCATTTCAGTCCTTGTGTATGAAATATTTTCCACCTGGACCGATTTTGCCAACTTTCAATCCTAAACTATTAGCAGTTGTAGGACGAGGAGGAGATTGATCAACTATCTCTTTCCGGCTATGAAGACTTTTAGGCAACTTGGCCAGTATAGACGTCGACTAGAGTCGCACTGCTTGGTTTTGAAGAGGGGTGTAAAAGCTCTTGGTATTACACTAGGACCTCCTTTGGTATAAGTGAGTCAGATGCTTACTTTCAGTCGTTGTGAGGGGCCGATTTCGCCTATTTTAGCCGATCTGCAACCGTTGCACACAAACATATATGAAAGATTTGAATCCCGTTTCTCAATTAATTCGGCATAGCTAGATCTTCTTAGAATTTTACCACGACACAGATTATATATATATATATATATATATATTATAGTATATATATCTATACTTTTATACTTTATATATATATATATACTTTTTAGAGTCTCCGATGTATATTTCAAGGTATTACAAACGCAATGACAAAATGAATATACACTACTATATAACGTAAGTCTATATCAAGGCTGAATTTGATTCAGTTGAGTTTTGAGTTTGAACTAAAGAGGGGCTTACCAGATGTGGGTTTTTGACAGTCACAGGGCCGAACAAATTAAAAGCAGATTTTCGTGAGATTTCTTACACGGTATATTCTAAGTATTTATTGTAACATATTTATAAAAAATAATCAACAAGTAAATGTATATGAAGGGTGATTTTTTAGCTATTATGTTTTTGGCAACACTGGTTTAAACAGCTGACGCACGTTTCGTGTTTTGTTTCACTGTCAAACATTATTGAATTTTATTATCAAAATGCGTGCTCTGTTAAGAAAGTTCATCGCGCGCTTCCATTTTATTGTCAGTTTAATCGACCCACTGAAGCGGCTATTCGGGCTATTGTGACTAAATTTCGCACCAAATTTACATTGTTGGACATTAAACCACCAACACGCTTACGTAAAGTGCGAAGAAAATATCGCAGCTGTATCGGCCAGTGTTAATGATGACCATCAATTATCGATTCGTCGCTGTTCCCAGCAATTGGGCCTCTGTTACTCAAAAAAGTGGAAATCCCAACATTGGACTAAGCGGATGGACCATTTGAAGCACAGTCAAGGTCAACATTTGCATGAAATAATCTTCAAACATTAAATTATATGGACCGTACTATCGATTCAAATAAAGATTTCATGCATTTTTCTGAATTTTATGTGTTTTTTTGAAACACTTTTAAAATTATTTTCTTTTTCAATACTTTTATTTGTTTTGGTTTGCCTATATTAAAAAATCGAAAACCAGCAGTCTCTGTGCAATACCATCTATGGTGGAGGGTACGGCCGAACTTAACACCATTTTTACTTGTATTTTTTTTTTATTTCACGTTATCCCTTTTTTTATTTATTTTTATTCTAAATTGCAAAACACAATCTACCAAAAAGTCACACGAGTTGTATCTCAAACAAAAAAAAAAAAAAGAAACGAACTAACAATATCTGTATTTTAATAATATAAACGTGCTGTTGTATTTGACGTTTCACAGTGAACTGATGACTTGTTGTTTCATCGCATATTTGTTAACCCCCCTATGAAGATTATATTTGAATTCACATTTTTGCTAATGGAGACTTCGCAACATTTGAGAGTAGATCTGTGTTTTTTTAATATATATTTTTTAGGCTATAAAATTCGTCTTATAACCGGTTCTTTGTTCGATAGATCTTTGGTCCGATTTTGTTGTGGGCAATGACGCATTATATCAATGTTACACCCTTATCTCTTCATGAAATCCCAACATGTTTTTTTAAAGTTGTTGATGCATCTGGTGCCACTTAAGAAGCCATAGTCGTTACTTGTCTGAGTTGTCTAAGGAGAGTTTCCATAGATCTAACCGGCGGCAGTGAGAAGGAAGTGATCAATCACTCAAGCAAAGAAATATCGCATTAAAATCGGGAAGTAGAGAATGACGATCACATCATTATTGAAGACTGAATATATATACACCAGCAAAAATCACTCAAACAAAGAAATATCGAAAGAAATCATATTAAAATATTGAAGTAGAGAATGACCATCACATCATTTTGCATTATTGAAGCACCCGAAGAAGTGAAAAATATGTTCATTTTTTGGAAGTAGTGGAAATTGGGATCTTCACCAATGAATTTATTTTGAAAGACTTAAAAGTTATTTTAATGTAGTTGCAAGGGAACCACCTTTTCACTAGTTTCTATTTCTGTTTTAAAAAATCCGCCACTACCGAGGGTGGAAGAACAGCGGACCTTCTGGTTGCTACTACAAGGCATCCATCAACCAACCATCTGAGCTATATTCTGTCGCGAGTGGTGAATAACTAAAGCCAACCATTTTGTTAGTTAGAACTGACAATGGAAAACAACAAAATATTTATTTAATATGAACTAATATATAACGCAAATAAATATTAAATTATATTAGTATTAAATAAATTAAGACTATTTAAATTTACTGATATTATGCAGTTCAACAAATAAAGACTTTTTGAATAGAACCGAATAGCTACCCTATAACTCTGAAAGGGCATGTTGAGTAGACTATTTTTGCAGAATAAACTTATAGTCCACCTGGTCTGAGTTTCTTTTTACAGTGGATCAAAGTTTTAATTTTTTTGGCCAAAGGGAGCATTACGATAAGTGAAAACAAGTAAGGAAAGGCTAAAGTTGGGCGGGGCCGACTATATGATACACTCCACTTTCTATCCGAATACAATTCAATTCGGTAAAAAAGTGAAAACGGGATCCACTTTTGTCAAATCGAGAAAAATATTCGTATCATGGCTATATCCAAACATGGAATAAAGTGACCCACATGCACAATAGGTTCTTCCAGTTCAAGTATAACGTGTTATGCTCAATTTGAAGAAATTTGGAAAAAATACGAGGTTTCTGGTCGGAAAAAGTCAAGCCGGACGCGAAATTTGTATGGGAGCTATATATAAATCTGAACTGATCTGACTCATTTTCATGAGTCACTTTTACTTTGCAAGATTTGAAGAAGATCTGTTAAAATATGTGGTTTATAGAGCCGAAAAAGTAAAATCGAGAGTCAAATTTGTGTGTGAGCTATATATAAATCAGGACCGATCTGACTCATATTCACCATGGGTGTGTCTAGAGGAAATATAAGATATTTTGCCATATTAAAAGTACATCTGTTAAAATATGTGGTTTCTAGAGCGGAAAAAGTCAAATCGGGAGCAAAATTTGAATGGAAGCTATATCTGACCTATTTTCGATCTGACCTATTTTCAATATAGATCTTCCTAGTTTAAATATAAGATGTTTTGCCAAATTTGAAGACAATCTCATGAAATAAGTGGTTTCTAAAGAGCTAAAGGGAGCTAAATATAAATCTGAACCGATCTAACACATTTTTATCACATGTGTTTCTAGTTCAAATATAAGATGTTTTGACAATGCTGAAGAAAATCTGTTGTAATATGTGGTATCAAGAGTGAAAAGAGTCAAATCGGGAGTGAAATTCGTATGGTGACTGTATCTAAATCTGAACCGATTTTCTTCAAATTAAAGGATGATTTTTTAAAAGCTATAGGAAAGTTAAAAAAAACAAGTAAGAAGGCGTTAAGTTCGGCCGGGCCGAATCTTATATACCCTCCACCACGGAGTGCATTCCACAGTATTACCAGCAGATTAAAGGATGTCGACTTTACATAGAATCACAGTACCATATTAAGAAATTTGTGATATTTGTATGCACATTACTATATTTGTTTAGTATTTCAAACTATAATGTATACTTATGCGCACTGTTTAAAATCGACTAATATATATAAATAAAATGCTGAAATTGTGAAAGTGAACATGCCTTAATATACATATACATTTTCAGATACAGACAAAGTGATAAGAAAAGTATAAATTTTAAAGATATCCCCATTCGCCCCATTCTCCGCACAAATGTAAAAAACACTTTTTCGAGTCTTCATAGTCAGAATGTATACATCGAATTTCATGATTTCAACTTCAGCGGTTTAGTAAGTCCCATTTTTATCCCTCTTTATAATTATATTCCTTAAAAGTATGAATTAGGAAAAATCACTCTATTTGACGTGTCTATGCAATTAGAGGGATGTACACACCGAATTTCATGATTATAGCTGTTGTCGTATCATTGGTACCATATTTTATCCCTTTTTGTCCCATTTATTTTCTTTGTGGTGCTTCCAAGCTACAACAAATTTTAACTGTATGAAAATAAGAAATTTAATTAATAAGCCAAGGCTACCAATATTTGTATTATATATATATATATATATGTAATGTATATAATACTTCAATTCATAAAGTAAATATAAGGGAGCAATCATAAATACCCTAAATATTGGGGGATAGAGAGTGTATTTTCAGCTACAGTCGTTTGGTTGGTTGTATTTCCATCCTATTTTAATTTCAAAAGTATACATTTTGAAAATACCTTATCTCTCATGTACGCAGTATAAGACAACTTCATGATTCTACCATTTTTTGTCGTAAAAGCAACAAAATAAAGTACGAATTTGGAAGAAAAAAATATTTTACGTGGCTATGCAGTCAGAGGAATGTATACACCGAATTCCATGATTCTATCAGCGGTCATTTTGTTGGTACCATTTTTATCCCCTTTTTCCAATTTGCCCCCTCAAGAGTTCGACTATCTAAAATCACTTTATTTTACGTATCTACACAATTAGAGGGATGTACACACTGAATTTCATCATTCCAGCTGTATTCGTTTAGTTGGTACTATTTTTATCCCCTGTAGCCATTGCATCCCTTGAAAGTACGAATTTTGGAAAAAACGTTTTATTTTTCGTGTCTAAGCAGTCAGAGGAATGTATACTCCGAATTTCATGATTCTAGCTGCTGTCATTTGGTAGGTACTATTTTTATCCCCTTTTTCCATTTGATCCCGAAAAAGTACGAATTTTAGAAAGTTCTTTTATTTTATGTGCCTACGCAATCAGAGGAATGTATATATCGAATTTCATTATTCTGGGTGCAGCCGTTAGGTTGGTACTATTTTTATCCCTCTATCCCCATTTAACCCCTTAAAAGTACGAATTTAGAAAAAATACTTTTATATCATGTATCTACTCTATTAGAGGAATGTACACGCCAAATTTCGTGTTTCTATCTGTTGTCGTTTGATAGGTACTATTTTTATCCCTTTTCGTCCCATTTCGCACCCTACAAATAAAAATCACTCTATGGTGCCCTTTTATGGTATAAAGGGAATGCGAATTGCAAATATCAAGTAAATATAAGCTATTATGTTCAAAAAACATGCTGAAATACTCTAAATATTAGGGGTAGTTTCAGTCCTTGTGAGGGAAAAATTTTTCCCTCTGGGCCGATTTCGCCCACTTTCAATCCCAACCGATCTGCAACCATAAGACACATTTAGGAAAAATTTGAACCTCCTAGCTCATTTCGTTCGGCCGCTATCGTGCTTTCAACAGACAGACAGACAGACAGACAGACAGACGGACAGACGGACAGACGGACAGACGGACAGACGGACAGACGGACAGACGGACATGGCTATATCGTCTTAGAATTTTACCACGACCCAGAATATATATACTTTATGGGGTCTCCGATGAATATTTTAAGGTGTTACAAACGGAATGACAAAGTGAATATACCCCCATCCTGGAGGTGGAGGGTATAAAAACACATAAAATTCAGAAAAATGCATGAAAAAATGCGCCTCAAATGGTCCATCCGCTTAGCCCAATTTTGGCATTTCCACGTTTTTGAGTAACAGAGGCCCAATTGCTGCGAACGGCGACGAATCGATAATTGATGGTCATCATTAACACTGGCCGATACAGCTGCGATATTTTCTTCAGTTCGCACTCTACGTAAGCGTGTTGGTGGTTTAATGTCCAACAATGTAAATTTGGTGCGAAATTTAGTTACAATAGCCCGAATAGCCGCTTCAGTGGGTTGATTATACTGACCATAAAGTGGAAGCGCGCGATGAACTTTCTTAACAGAGCGCGCATTTTGATAATTAAATTCAATAATTTGCAATCGTTGTTCGTTTGTAATCGTTCATGGTTAAATTATAGACCAAACTGAAGATGTTTGACAGTGAAACAAAACACGGAACGTGCGTCAGCTGTTTAAACCAGTGTTGCCAAAAAGATAATAGCTAAAAAATCACCCTTTACATTACACATGGACATTAGTACATTAATAACGCAAAAATTTGTATTTTTAAGCAAAATTGTTTCAATTGTTAAAATTATACAGAATTAAACATTGTTTATTTTATAAAAGTAATAAAAAAGAGTGTTTTTCCCTAGCCACGATTCGAACTCGAGACCTTCTGGGTGCAATGCGGACACCTTACATCTGTGACCCCATTCTAAAAATTCGTTGCCATTCACTTGTGAGACTGCTATTCGGTCAATGTTACCGGATATTAACATATTATCGCCTTTTTTGGAAGTTGTTTAAAAGAACTTCCACCTCAAAAGCGGGAAAAATTCTCTTCTGGATTTTAGGATCTCATTAAAATGCTTATTTTATAAAGTAATAAAAAAAAGTTTTCTCCGAGCCACGATTCGAACTCGAGACTTTCTGGGTGCAATGCGGACACCTTACCTCTGTGACCCCATACTAAAAATTCGTTCACATTCTCACTTTTGAGAATGCTATTCGGTCAATGTTACCGGATATTAACATATTATCGCCTTTTTTGGAAGTTGTTTAAAAGAACTTCCTCAAAAGCGGTAAAAATGCACATTTGGATTTTGAGATCCGATTTAAATGTACTTCCTATGGAAGTACTTGCTGGGCATATCTTTGACCTCACATCTCATATGAGATAAAGTCATATTTTTTATGCGTTTAAGTGTTGCCAATCAAAAAAAGATGACAAAATTTGATTGGAATCTTTCAATTTCTTGATTTCTATGACAAATATAATATAAGTGACATCTACATGTCATATTTTAAAGTGTTGCCAATTAAAAAAGGTGAAAAAATGATTTGAAACTTTCAATTTCTCGATTTCTATGACAAATATATGAAATCTACATATAATGTTTTTCTTGGGAATCGATATAGAAGGCGGAAATGTCTCATATGTGGTCCCCAAAATGCTTAAAAAAATCTCTTAAAAAAGAGATGAAAATGGAGCAACACACGAAAGAACGAAACCTTTCCATTGTCAAAATCTTCAGAGATTAATCTTGTTTTCACCTACTTCAAAAATCATAGTTGTGTATTTTATTATATATTGTTTATTTTGCGGTTAATTATAATAATGTATTTGTGCTGGATATTTTCATAATTCATACTTAACCTTGCATTGAAGCCAAGTATTGTGCCATAACATTTGCAATATCTGCTGTAGGTGAATTGGGCTTGGGTTGATTGTAGTAGACGTCTCTTTCGGCATATATGCCATAGGTATTGTTAATATTGTTTCTGTATGATATTTCGGCGCCAGAGTTACCATCGGTGGCAGACTGTCCCAGTAAAGCGTTAATAAATTTAACAAAATCAGCAAGAGGTGAAGCAGTTGTGGTTGTTGTTGGTTGGGCGGTTGTTGTTGTCTGGGGAGCCTCAGATGTTGAGTCTGCTTCTGGAGGTGGCAAAATATCATCCGCAGCTCCCATAATCAATGCCTCTGGCTCATCGGAAGTCGCTGGAGAATTGTCATTAGTTTGTGAATCAGATTGAAGATTCGCAGGACTTGAAGCTTGTACAGAATCTGCCGATGGAGCTGAAGAAGTCGTATCAAGTTCATCGGTGGCAGCTGTCGAAGATTGTGGAGCGGCAGACGAATCACCAGATACTGAATGTTCTGGCAAAATGTTATCAGCAGCGCCCATAAACAATACACCTGGAGTGGTGGAGGCTGGATCATTGGATGTTGCTGCAGAATTGTCATTAGTGTTCGCAGGAGTTGAAGCTTGAACAGAATCTGCAGATGGAGCGGAAGAAGTCGTGTCAAGTTCATCGGCAGCATCGGTGGAAGATTCTGTAGCTGGAGGCAAATCATCAGATTCTGAATCTTCAGTTGGAACTGGAGATGTTGTATCCAGTTGATCGTCGGCAGCTGTCGAAGATTGTGGAGCGGCTGGCGAATCACTAGATTCTGAATCTTCAGATGGAGCTGCAGAAGTCGTTTCAAGTTGATCGGCGGCAGCTGTCGAAGATTGTGAAGCGGCTGGCAAATCATCAGATTCTGAATCATCAGACGGAGCTGCAGAAGTCGTTTCAAGTTGATCGGCGGCATCTGTCGATGATTTTGGAGCTGCTGGCGAATCACCAGATTCTAAATCTTCAGATGGAGCTGCAGAAGTCGTTTCAAGTTGATCGGCGGCAGCTGTCGAAGATTGTGAAGCTGCTGACGAATCACCAGATTCTAAATCTTCAGATGGAGCTACAGAGGGAACTGAAGATGTCGTAGTTGAAGAATCATCTAATGGAACTGGAGAAGTCGTATCAAGTTGAGCGGCAGTAGTTGAAGATTCGTCAGGATTCGAAGATTCTGCGGGAGCAGCTGCAAGTACAACTGAAGGTGCTCCAAGTGCAGGCTGCTCTGCGGGAGCAGCAGCAAGTACAACTGAAGGTGCTCCAAGTGCAGGCGAATCACTTGGAGTAGTTGCTGGATCTTCAGAAGGAGCTGAGGAAGTCGTATCAAGTTCAGCGGCATTTGGAGTAGTCGAAGAATCTGCCAATGGAACTGGGGAAGTCGTATTAGGTTGATCGGCAGGATTCGAAGATTCGTCAGGATTCGAAGATTCTGCGGGAGCAGCTTCAAGTACAACTGAAGGTGCTCCAAGTGCAGGCTGCTCTGCGGGAGCAGCGCCAAGTACAACTGCAGGTGCTCCAAGTGCGGGCGAATCACTTGGAGTAGTTGCAGGATCTTCAGATGGAGCTGAGGAAGTCGTCAGTTCAAGTTCAGCGGCATCAGTAGAAGATTCTGGAGTTGCAGGGGAATCACCCGAAGTAGTTGCGGAGTCTTCAGGAGACGATGTTGTCGATTCAGAATCTTCTGAACTTTCTGTGGAAGTAGGTTCGCTTACAGCTTCGTTGCTATCGGCTGCGGTAGTTCCAGGAGTAGGTGGCGTGGCCGTGGTCGTAGTAGGCGCCTGTATGGCGCCAGGTATGGGACAAGCGCCCAACGACACTTGCTGCCAATCTGCGAAGTAGTTAGATTTGTATTAACAAATTTAAAATTTATCATTAACGGCAGCGCACTTACTTATGCCCGTTGTTGTCCTTTCTTGGGCCAAGACACATACATTTTTAAAAGTTTGAATTGTCTCACCATCCGTGGCACATAGGGGCTCATCCGCAGAACAGGGATTTTGAATTTCGGGACAAGGACCATGACAAACAAATTTAAAATCTGCACAAAAGATAAAAGAAAAATGAAAACATAATTATCGTACAGTTTGTTAATTCCAAATGTGATGTCTACCATATCCATAGCGAACGGCTTCCATGAACTCGGCCATGCAGGAGAAGGTCTTGTAAGCTCCATTGATAACACCACACAGGGATTTGGAGCTATCTGATGGCGGCGGCACCACTATTTGTGGAGGCGCATACAATCGTGGCGAATAATAGGGCCAAGGATAAGCATATGACTGCGGAAGGCCAGAGGGTTGGGGATTGTAGACGTAGCTGTTGCTTGATGCCAAGGCCACTAGACAAGTTAATAGTATAATCCTCATGGTTCGCTGGAGTTGTTGCTATTCGTTGATGAGTGAATGATGATTCCAAACTTCTAACAGTATTTATACACAAATTTTCCTCCAACAAAAAAATATAATGAAATAACTCACCAATATGAGAATTCCAAGAACCTATAGACAAAGGGCACACACAACGTAACTTAAGTATTACTCGCCATATGTATTACGACATAATGAAAATATGTATTATATGAGTGTGCATATTGTAGAGGAAATTGACATTTTCTCGTGTGCGGAAGATCTCTCCCAATATCGTGGCTAACATGAAGGCATGACGCAAAGCCAAGCTGCTCGGAAGCCTATTTTACAGTTTAGCTTTAGTTAGGATTACTTACACTAGTTCACAAAATACTAACACTATACTAACCCGCTCATCACTTTTAGGTAAGATATAATCAAGTTCACTTTCAATATATTATGTCTTTTATTTTACATTATAAATTAAACTTCACGAGTACGAATCACCCTTTATTTAATAGTTGGCAACTGAATATGAAATATAATCCTTTGCATGATTTTTTATAAATTCAAAATGGCTTTTTGGTGAACCTTTACTCTACGTAGCCTGTTTTGGACATATACCATAGGAGAAAATATGTACGCCTGCCCAAGGGCATGAAACTGAACCATTTCATTACCATGCTGCTATCAGCCGTTTAGATAGATCGTTTATTGTATATATAGATCACTTGTTATACCCATTGACTTAAAATCACTTTCTGAATGGATTATATCTTTATTTACAAAAAAATCAAAACAACCTGCTAAATTTTCTAGTTGACCACTTTTGTAAGAGCATGTTATAGCTTTACTTGCCGTCGATGTACTTTGATCCCATCACAGCCATTAGCACTTCGTGGTGTTACTGATGCTAGACATTTGTAACAATTTTAACAAAAATTGACATTTGTGATCTCTTCTAATATATCGATCGTAAAATAATTCGGCGTTAACAGAAGTGTCTTCGCGCTTGATTTTGCCAATTGATGGGCCAATTATGGCTAACCGGAGTTCAAAGAGGACTGGATTGAATAGCCATTGGGGTAACGGAAGATTTTTTTATATAAATTTAGAAGGTTTTATGCAAATTAGAAAACACAAAGTACTAAATATTTTCACTTAAAAAATCAACAATCTGCATTTTTGAAATAAACAACCGAAAAATAAACAAATATCCAGCAAATATTTTATTTTTTAATAACTATCGCAGGCTTACCAGGTTTGGGGATTTGTCCCCAAACCGTGTGGATTTTATGACAAAAAATATGAAATGCGGAGAGGGGTTTCTTAAAATATTTTGGGGATTTTGTGGGGATATCCGAAGTACTTAAAATCAATTTAGTATTTGCTTTGTACCAGGATATTTTCCTGACCATATTATATTTTACAATTAACGATTAGTACCTATTGCACATTCAACAGACGTAATATTAATTTTTAATAATTCATTTCCTGTAGTTTCGAAACCCTAAATTTATATTTTGAGGTGGTAATATTGCCATTTTTAATACAGCTTTGTTACTTTAGATTTTACGGATATTTTTTTTAGTTATTATTAAAATTGTACATAACAATTGTGTAATTTCTCAATAGATATTAAAATAACAGTCTGACTTTATTCATAAAAATATCAAAAATTCTAAAATTAAATTAAATTATCTCCAAATATTACTAATAGCCTTTTCAGACTGCTTGAGAAATCAGGTTGAAACGGATCAAGGCCGAGTTACAATTGTGAGCTCCAATAAAAATTGGGTACTAAAAATCGTATGTCAATTTCAGCTCGATTTCGTATGCAGTCTGAAAAGGCTATAACGTTATTTGTAACCTTCTATACAGAATAAAATCAATGATATAAATTAAATGGCGTATTTTACCATATTGCAGTTAGTTACATATAATAGGATGGGTCACGAAAATAAATTGCTGTGGTCATCCCCCAGAAATGAAGATTGGATTGTTTAATGATGATCTACAAAATATTTCGTTGAAAAAAATATATTTCGTTTTTGTTTTTATTTATTTTATTTTTTTATTTCGTTTAGTTTTTATGTTGAATTTTTATCCAATTTTTTTTCTGAATTGATAGACCCTTGGAAGCACTTTAAACGAAAATGTTTATTCTTGTCTTGGAATAACTCATTGGTCGTATTATTGTACGTTTATATTATTTTTTGTGGTTTTCAAGATGACGGCTTAAAACTCATATTTCGTGGAAGCATTTTGTAAGAGGTGTAATGAAAAGTAAATAGAAGGAATCAATACCTTTCGTATGATGTCTAAATGATGAATATCGCACAAAAAATTATGTCACTGATTCCATTTTTGTAAAACAATTTAATGGTTTTCAGAGCCTTTTTACAAAATTTACCGCTGTGACGTCAATTTCTTTCAGATGTTAATCATTTAGACATCATTCGAAAGGTATTGACTTATAAAATAATACCACTGTGAAAATCCACAAAAAATACTATAAAGGACCAAAAAGTAACTCAAAATTTATAATTAAAGTGCGTTCAAGGGTCTATTATTTCAGAAAAAATATTTGGACAAAAATGCAAAAAAAAAATGGGAAAACATTATTTTTAGGGGTATTTTCAGGAGCGTTTAGCTCACAGTTGGTTTGACCCAGTGACGAAATACTTTGCAGATCATCATTAAACAATCCAAACTTTATTTTCGTGGGGTGACTGGAACTTGTTTTTCCATTTGTATGGACGGCGACCCAGCCTAATATATAATCTTAAATTATTTTGCAACTTTCTACAATGTTATAGTGAAACCATGATGCAAAAAAGTGCGAAGAATTCCCTAAAATTCGGATTAGTTGGACCATTTAGCAAAAAATAATTTTAAGTTTTGACATATATTTCTGACATTTAAGTTGCGTTTTGGTATATTCAGAGACTTACAACAGAATTTTATGGCACATATTTTTGTAGGACATTTTGACTTGTAAACATAAATTTTAGGGGTATTTTTACAATTTTTTTACAAAATGAACCAAACAGACCCCTATATTGAGGAGCTAGAGGCTTAAAATATTCCACAAGAATGTGTGTCATTATGTTTTAAGTAATACTGCTGATCACATCCTATACCTAAAATGTAAGGATCACTAGGGTTCCTGTGACGATTCATCATAAGAATATGCATATGGGTGTCTAAAACCATAACCGGTTAATCGGTAAGCCGATTTTGTCTTCCGAAGCCGTCGACCGGTTTGGGTTAACCGACCAATTTTGGATAGCCGAGAAACCCGTTTTTTATGTGTAGGTTAACCGGGTTTTTCTTGTTGTCTGAAAACTGTCTAAGACTAAATCTTTCACTGAACAAATTAATTTACGTGGGCGATATTTTGTAGTTTTCCCTGACGATATTCTTAAAATACTGGAGCTGAAAGATATTTTGATGATGATTTGGGCCAGTGATGATTTAAAAACCTAAATGCTCTACTCAAGGACAATAAAGTAACATTTTGACCTATCGACGTTAATATATATAATTGCGCTAATAATTTATTGATTTTAATTTAGCCCGTTCTCATCGAATAAAACATAAACATTATTTTTATAAGTAATATATGAGCCAGTTAGAATGTGCTAGTTAGATATACAATATGATTGAGTCAATTGAAAAATATTTTTCCATCGAAGCACAATTTTTTTTCCTTAGAATATACTACTAATATATATTGAACTTTTATAAAAAAATAGACAATGTTTGTACCTCTAAGGGAACCACAACCAGAGGATGTAGACCACTTTCATTCTTCTCAAAATTGAACAAACAAAAATTTGAATAATATTCAAAATGTAATATTTCCTTACCAAAAATGAAAGAAAACACAAAATATTTTATTTCAACAAAAAAAAAATAATATATATATATGTATATATATATATATATATATATATATATATATAAATGTAAGTTCTTAAATTAGAGATCTGATCAAAGTAAAGAGAAACATTGGCATATCTCCATTTCATAACACCTCTAACAAAATGTTTCCTAGAAATATGAGTTTTCTGCTGTCACCTGGAAATCCACAAAAAAATACTATAAAGGTTCAATAATTCGACGAATATGTAACTCTAAGGCAAGAATCAAAATTTATATTTAAAGTGCTTTCAAGGGTCTATTATTGTCTATGACAAAAATGCAGCACAAAAAAATTGCACGGGAAAAACTTGATTTTTAGAGGTATTTTTGGGAGCGTTTAGCTCACAGATGGCTTGATCTAGGGACGAAATATATAGCAAATCATCATTAAACAATCCAAACTTTATTTTCGTAGGGTGACTGGAAATTGTTTTTTCCATTTGTATGGATCGTGACCCAGCCTAATGTATATATGAGCTGTTAATGTATATATTTTTATATGAGGTGTTAATGATAATTGACTTAATTTGCTCGGTTTTAATTGCGCACTAAAATGATAAGAATTTTTATACCCTACACCACATCGTGGACTAGGGTATTATTTCATTATTGTTTTATGTATTTTGGAAACCCGGCTTAACCGGTTTTTCTATAACTAAAATCCGATTTTTAACAAAATTAATTTTTTGGTTAAACTGAAAACCGGGTTTCAGGACACCCAAATTACATGTAAACTTTCAAAACGTTGATACACTCTTATTCGTTTTTACCTCTCAATCAGAATTCGTTGTCAGAAATTTGTTCGGTCTAATGGACGATATTTCATATTTGATTTTTGAGTGATTTTTCATAATGAAAAATAACAAATATGGTTCCTAATTTGCTCTTTTTCGCTATCTAAATCATATACTTTTCTTCAAATTTAACGGAACGCATTATAAAAGGGTGATATTTTAAAAGCTATAGTAAAGTTTTTCAAAAAAAAAAACACATAAAATTCAGAAAAATGCATGAAATCTTTATTTGAATCGATAGTACGGTCCATATAATTTAATGTTTGAAGATTATTTCATGCAAATGTTGACCTTGACTGCGCCTCAAATGGTCCATCCGCTTAGTCCAATTTTGGCATTTCCACGTTTTTGGGTAACAGAGGCCTAATTGCTGCGAACGGCGACGAATCGATAATTGATGGTCATCATTAACACTGGCCGATACAGCTGCGATATTTTCTTAAGTTCGCACTCTACGTAATCGTGTTGGTGGTTTAATGTCCAACAATGTAAATTTGGTGAGAAATTTAGCCACAATAGCCCGAAAAGCCACATCAGTGGGTCGATTAAATTG
The DNA here is from genome assembly GCA_947397865.1 of Polietes domitor. NCBI lineage: Eukaryota > Metazoa > Arthropoda > Insecta > Diptera > Muscidae > Polietes > Polietes domitor. Next base: position 126,059,734 of record OX377622.1, read on the forward strand.
GCCATAAAATGGAAGAAGCGCGCGATGAACTTTCTTAACAGCTCACGCATTTTGATTATAAAATTCAATAATTTGCAAGCGTTGTTCGTTTATAAGACGATTCATGGTTAAATTATAGACCAAACTGAAGATGTTTGACAGTGAAACAAAACACGATATAGCACCCATACGAATGTCCTTCCCGATCTGATTTTTTTTTGTTCAACTTTGTCAGAAGACGTATATATTTTACATATATAGGGTCCATAAAATTGCAAGACTATTAACAATGTGTACCAGACACTAATCTTTAACATTAATCTTTAACTGACATTTTAAAGCATCTAGGATTGGATAAAATCCTTTGAAGTTTTAGAACGTAGAGAGTATCATATAGTCGACCCCATCCGACTTCATTCCTTTCCTTATTTGTTTTTCTTTTTTGATTTTGGAAACCAAAAATCAATATTCTGTAAACTAGTGTAATCTTTCTCTCTTCCCTGCATATAGGGCAGTTCTACATCAACTTGGACTTTGCCACATGTTTTGCAAGTTTTAATGACTTATGCAATTCTTTATAAATAACATTGAGTTACAATTATGTGGAAAAGTATGTCTTTGTTTGGTATTTTTTCTTCTTCTTCTTCTAACACACGAGGGAGAGAGAGTGATCCAGACCTAAGATCGCTACTTTCCAGCATGTTCCAATGCAGCACGTTTCATTTGCATAGCGCGACGTACGGGCAATTCCTATGCAACACATATTATGCAACACTCGTCTTACGTACGAACTTCCTCACTTGACTATTAACCAGAACTATTTCTCAACGAAACAAAGGCAGTGTCGCAGCAAAACTGCATCTGAACTAACTAAATGCAATGGATCGTAGTCACGGACTTTAGTCTAACAGCTACAATTAAGCAAAATTGTCAAAAGTTATTTCAGCGCGCCCTTTCAGTATGAGAGGACTATTTAAATTGTTGATGTCGTTCGCGCTGGCCTCGGCCTTGGTCCAATGTCACACATATTCTCTGGCTGAATGTGAGGGCGAGGTGTGTGCTGTCTATCAAGGATTTGAGAGAACCTTTGAAAATGTCCTCGCACTTTTGTCAGATATCGAAACAACGGGTAGAGGTACGTAGAGCGGGAGGAGGAGGAGGACATTATCTCGGAATTGGAAAACCTAATAACTTTTGTCATTTTTGTGCCTGATGCCCCGTTTAGATTGGAGCTTCCTGAAGCTCGGCGAATGTCAACCTCCGGCGAATATCTGCAACCAAGAATATCAACCTGTTTGTGGTTATTCCGAGGACACTTTTCGAACATTCATAAATTCTTGCCTAATGAATTTGGAAATCCAAAGGACTGGAGTTTGTAAGTATGAAGTGAAGGAATAATGAATTATTGTTGCGGGAAAAAGTGAAACCCTAAACGAGTTGAAATTATGTAAGAAAAGGTAAAAATCAGATGGATGGAAGGATGAACGGGTGGACGAACAAATGGACTGGCGACGGAAGGAAGGACAAATAGACAGACTGATATGAAAAAAAAAATAGAAATACTTTTCGTATTTTTCGATTTCGAAAGGAAAGCAATTTTTATTTAGGAAGTGTCGCCCCAAAAATGAGAAAAATATAGGGTCCGCCATCTAACGTTTTTTTTTCAACTATTCAACCGTTGGACTATTATTTGTGAGGTGCCCGAGGCAGCCATTTGAATGAAATTATTTTCCATTATTAACCGGAAGGATTGTAATTTCAAATAGAAAAAGAAATTCGAGAAAATATTCAGTAGTTTTTTATAGCATTTTCAAAAAAAAAAGTTATTTGGCGGACCCTATATTATTTTGTTTAAATCGTTTTTTTAACTAACCAAACAACAAAGTTAGTTCCACTGAAAATTTCCAGTCAACATCGTTTGAGGGTAACATTTTTTCTCGGCAGGCATGTGTAGCAGTTATATTTCTCACGGTCATTATTTCCATTCCATTTCAAGTCTGGCGCGCAGTCTTTCCTGCGTACTGTGAAAACGTGGCAAACTCTCCCGCCTCCAACAATGGTGTACCCTTGGCGACCATGCTGTATCATAATGGCACTGCAATCACGGTGCCATCAAGTCAAGCAGCCCAGCCAATAGTCAATAAAGTGCGCTTTCACACAAATCTAAATAATACCTTCCATGGTGCCTATGTCGAAGGCAACTATCATTTCCGTCCCACTTACAACTACTACGGAATCGTGCTTCCCAAAAATGGACCACAAATTCCAGTTGATGTTACCGACGAAGACAACGGTGGAGTGTTTGAAGGTTCCGGTTTTGAGGAGAGCCCTTCAACTGATGTTACATCGCCGAAAGATGGTCCTGTGATAATCGATGGTACTTCGTACTCATCGCCACTGGATGCATTAGAAAGTATTATGGCGCTAGCAAAAGGTCTGTGGTTGTATCTGAAAGGATCCAACGATATGTAGAATAAGAATACTATTTATATTTAAATGTTAACCTAAATTATTAAAAAAAAAAAACAATATAAAAGAAAAAAAGAAAATAAATAAATACAAATAAATTTTATACAGGCTGACATATAATAGCCTCTCAGAAATATATCCAAAGAAATTACGTTCGAAGTTGTTTTTTTAATATATACTATGTCTCTCTGCTCTGTCAAACATCTGGAATCACAAGTATATAATTGTTTGGGTAAAAAGTTTCCCAAACAATTATGTGGAAACATAATATGTTCTTATGCGGGTATTTTATATCTAGGAAATATTTCTAAATGAATTATGATCGAATTTGCTTCGAAATATATATGTATATATTAGTCAGTCAGAAATTGAATTTGGCATTTTCATTTCCATCGACTTGGATTTTTAGTAGTCGTTTCAGTATCATGACTCTAATTATATACATAATGGTCCAGAATTTCTCAAATTGGCACAAACTAATTTTGTATTTAAAAACAAATATTTTTCAATTCAACCCTTCACTGACCTCGATCTCGATGTCAGTATACTTATAAATATTTTTATAAAAAAATTTTTGTTTAATTTTTTATCGAAATATCGAGACTCGATGGAAGTGCTCTCTGTGTAAGAGCTCTTCCTTCGAGTATCAATATTTCGACATCATATGTATCCTTTATTGAAGTCTGCTCATTTTAACCACCGCGGACGGTTACGTGACGTTTACTTACCACAATACGACGTTTTTATCTCAGCCTATTCTTACGCCATAAAATGTCTTCTTGGGATTTCCTCAACACGACGTGAAGTTCATTTACTTTTGAGCGGAAATTGCTACACATTCTTGAATGTGGGTGAGTAGTATAACGAAAGAAGACGTCTTTATCAATGCAAGCAAACCACGCGTCGAAAAATGACAACAATGTCTGCACTTCATGATTCAAATGAAGAAGTAGTATTTAGTTCGACTTCCATCTGGCTATTCAATTAATACTCATATATATTATATATATTTATTCCCATCATTCCATTGAGGATCATATGGCCATTAATACTCATTTGATTTGAAAACTTAAGAAACCTGTGTGCTTTTGTCCAACATACACATTTTTTAATTAATTTTTAGCATTTTTAACTTTTGCTATGCAAGAGGTCATTCCAGTTGACATCTCTCATAATTAGAATTTGCATTTTTGCCAAAAAAATAAATTTCCAAAGTGGGGAAAATGTATCCAAAATTTGAGATTTTTATACCCTACACCACTTCGTGGAATAGGGTATTATAAGTTAGTTTTCCGCCAAATGTTTGTAACACCAAAAAATAATCGAGCTAGACCCACCTTTAAGTATACCGATCGGCTTAGAATTACCAGCTGAATCGATTTACCGATGTCTGTCTGTCCGTCCGCCTGCTGTCCATCTATCACCATCATCTTCTTTGGCCAATGACGATTGGTATTGAATTTGGAGGAAATCGGTTCAGATTTAGATATTGCCCCCATACAAATGTCGCTTCCAATTTGACTTTTTCCGCTCTAGAAACCACATAATGTACCCGATTTTCTTTAAAATTGGCACAACATTTTATAATCGAACTAGAAACACCTATGGTGAAAGTGGGTAAGATCGGTTCAGATTAAGATATAGTCCCCATACAAATGTCGCTCCCGATTTGAATTTTTCCGCTCTAGAATCCACATATTATACCTGATTTTCTTTCAAATCGGCACAACATTTTATAATCGAACTAGAAACACCTATGCTGAAATTGGGTAAGATCGGTTCAGATTTAGATATAGCCCCCATACAAATGTCGCTCCCGATTTTACTTTTTCCGCTCTAGAATCCACATATTGTACCTGATTTTCTTTAAATTTCGCAAAACATCCTATAATCCAACTAAAAACACCTTTGCTGAAAGTGGATAAAATCGGTTCAGATTTAGATATAGTCTCCATACAAATGTCGCTCCCGATTTGACTTTTTCCGCTCTAGAAACCACATATTGTACCCGATTTTCTTTAAACTTGGCACAACATTTTATAATCGAACTAGAAACACCTATCCTGAAATTGGGTAAGATCGGTTCAGATTTAGATATAGCCCCCATACAAATGTCGCTCCCGATTTTACTTTTTCCGCTCTAGAATCCACATATTGTACCTGATTTTCTTTAAATTTCGCAAAACATCCTATAATCCAACTAAAAACACCTTTGCTGAAAGTGGATAAAATCGGTTCAGATTTAGATATAGTCCCCATACAAATGTCGCTCCCGATTTGACTTTTTCCGCTCTAGGAACCACATATTGTACCCAAATTTCTTTAAAACATTTAATAATCGATGTAGAAACACCTTTGGTGAAAGTGGGTAAGATCGGTTCAGATTTAGATATATAGTCCCAATACAAATGTTGCTTCCGAATGTTGAACCGATTTTGGCCAAACATTACATATTATATTTCACTAATAAACATACATGGTGAAAGCGGGTCACATCGTTCCAGGTTTCTATATACCCCCATACAAATGTCCTTTCCGATTAAACATTTTTTCTCAAACACATACATTTACAGGATACAAAAATCCTTCCCGATTTCACTTCTTTGCCGAATTGAATTGTAATGAGATAGAAAGTGAGGTGTATCATATAGTCGGCTCCGTCCGTCTTTAGTTTGTCTTAATTGTTTGGGAGATGCCCATATGTCCATACTTTGGAATAACCCAAATGGGCCCCATTCTGTTCTATTACAGCTCTAAATCTTCATCAGATTTTGCAGATCATTATATGCTATAACTATAACCTACCGTGAATGAGAAATATATAGACGCATGTTTTGGCACAGGCCTCAAGTGTTGTTATAGGCCCACTTCACATGTCCGCCCGATTCATCCTATTACCGCTGTATAATCTGTATTTACCATTAGATCTTGATCAATTTTTCCAGATCATATTATATTTACTTTACTCGGAATATCTGCTGGAAAATGGGATCAATTACTTTATTATTTACCATATTCATTAAATTTGACTAAAGATCAATTGATAGTAACTGTATAATTTATATGAACTACATAAAATTGCTCCCATGAAATACCTGGGTTTAGTAATCAAAGCGAGGTATATACGCAGGGAGTGGTGTAGGGTATTATATAGTAGGTCCCTCCCGAAGAGATGGAATAAAAGAAACAATTAATAATTAGATGCAAAATTTAAGTACAAAAAATTTAACGGCACTAGCAACAAGACCTTCCTTTTTGAGAAAAAATCAATGTCTTCAATGCAAAAATATAGTTTTCTCTGAATCGCAAATCGAAATATTCCATTTTTGAATTGAAATATTGAGTACTTTTTACGGAAGATTAGGAAGGGGTGACAAAATTAATTCTAAGGTCTAATCTAAGGTCTCTGGGGCTTACTGGGTCCACAAAATATATTTTTGGTTGGAGATATGACATCTACTGGAAAATTCCTTTCATTTGAGTACCCACACTTGTATGAAAGTTTGGAGTCCATTTTTCGGGTTCCTATGGCCCCAAAGGCCGAGCGCCTAAATTAGACTTCATTTTCGTGGTTTTTGGATCAAACCTAACAAGATTTTTTTATTTTTTGTAGCTGCGTCCCATAAACTTCACTTCAGTCCAAATCAATCGATCATTTGCTAAATGGGCGGTGGGCGAGTTACATACCCGAATTCGGCCAATTTTCTACCCGAGACGATTTTTCCTATTGTAAGTGCATATGCAAAAAATTGTCGAAAAGTATCCACTAGATAATTATTGACTTTTGTCACTAAAAGTGGGATCACAATGTGCGTTATAGCGATCGGCAAACCCGTGCTCACCAATCGCTCTCTCACATCGATCTAAGCAACAGTGTGAGCGTATGTCGGTGTAAAATCAAAAAAAAAAGTTCGCTATCATGAAGATTTTCATTTGCCACTTGATCGTTTTATTTTCGAACAAATTGACAAATTTTCTGATCAATCAAGGATCAACTCCGGACAATGTACACGTTCTTTAAAAGTCGTCTGTACCACAAACAACAACAACGCGCAAAATTTTATACATAACAAAAGCTCACATACGACACAAGCTCTCAAAAAGAGCGCGTGTTGTAGAAACAGTAGCTTAAGTATTTTAGCTTCGCGCGGCACGCATTGCTGAGTCGTGTCGTATAGCAGGTTTTTATTTGATTATGGTAGACGGTGTTAGTGTTGTAGCGACTGGGAGAAAATTAAATAAATCCCAAAGAAAAGGGTTTATTTCATTTTCACAAGAAGTTGTTGTTGGTAAACTTTCGAGTAAAGGTTTCCTACGTTACGGACCTTCGACCGGGAATAAAGATGTTCTGCCAAAACTGGCTGCGCAGAGTAAAGGCTGGTTGACGTCCTTGGGCCTATCTTATAGATTTTCATTTCATTGTCTGATGCTTGCCTCATTGGTGATATTTTTTATTTTTGGGTTCCTTTTCGTTTCCAAATTGGGCTTTATTTTTTTCTTTTTGGATACTATTTCAGTTTATTTTTGTGGTTATTTCATTGGGGACTGTTTCAGTTCTTTGTGTGGAGATTATTTCGCAGCGCCTTCATACAACGAGTGGCCAAAACTAGAAGGAATTTTCGTAGAAATCTGAAATTTGGTACATGTAACTAAATATGATTACGGATGAAATTTCGAAAAAATTGGAGGTGGTTAACACACAATATATGAGTCATTCCATGTCAAACCGAAAAAAATCCATATCGCTCCGATTTTCCCAAAATTTTCAGAAAATATTCTTCTTTAAAAAAGATTTTACACGTGTCTTAGGCAAAAAATTTTAAAATTTTGTTTGCAGAGTTATAGACGTTGCAATTTCCACAAAAAATTTAAAATCTTGCCAATCCGTTTCACCGATTTTAAAGTTTTATACCTTGTTTGAAAGGTCTTCAGGTGTATATTAACCCCATTTGTGCCAATCCGTTTGCGTTTTACAAACAATTAATTTATTTTCAATTTTGGTCTTGATGTTTTAAAATGATTACATCAGTGCATTACATCATCCAAAAACACTCTAAGATAATTCTAAATGTGTTTTCCATGTGCTCTGAACATATTTAAATTTAAAAATATCCAACATGACTTTATGAACCACATATAAGAGAAATAAGAAAAGTCTAAAAAATTATTTTGAGAAATTTATAAAAAAAAAATGGAGTTTATAGAAAAAATGAAATAAATATTTGCGATAAGAGTTATTTTAGTTCAGTTTCAATTCCACTTCATTATTTTTTTTTTTGAAATGACAATTTTCTTCCAATATTTAGTCTTATATTTGCTTAAACGATTCTACTGGTGTAACAACATTCAATTAAATCGTTATTGTAATTAATTCTTATGTTTTTTCGTGAATTGCGTTTTTCGGAATATTTTATGGCTCACTTCACGCCTTCTTCGAGAGGAATTCCATTTAGAATTATTGAGTTTCTTATTAAATCTGATTCGTGAATTAGTATCATATTTATTGGGTAGCCATTTGGAATAGTCATATTTTCTATTAAATTAGGCTCAGTTTCCAGTAATGTCGGTAAATTGTCGATATTGCCAAAAAATCTTCTAGCCGTTACTTCACCATGTCGACATACAACTCCATTTCGTTTTATATAGATGTTCCTATTACATGTCATTTTTTATTTGTTGTATTACATTGTTGTAAGCCTTGTGTAGCTTCAATCTAATATACCGTGGTTTCTATACACATTTTTTCATGGTTTTGTGCACTAAAAAATGTATGCACACTTCATTAGCAGCTGAAGTTGATATTTTTTGATTCGAAATAAAAATTTATTCAAAATAAAAATTGGAGATATAAAACAATATATATTTTTTTACAAGCTACGAAAGTCGGAAATTATATTAAAATATTACTTTCAATGATGCCTTAGATGTTTACAAAGTACTGGCTTTTACAATATAGTATATAATTAAACAAATACTTTTTCTTCATTAAAATGAGGCGTACGAACTATGCTAAGAAGGTTTTTATTATATGTTCAGTACTTCATTACAACTGAGTCATTTTAATATTGACTATTTTGTTATAGAATTATTGCTTTTAAAATACGTCGAACTTTGAGCTATCGTAGCTCCTACAAAAATAACTTATTTTCAAAACTCTTTTGAAGTTTTATTGTCAAGACTGTTTTCTACTAAATTGCACTAAATTTGATTTGTAAAATTCTTAAAAAAATTTCAATTTTGTCCGCAGTCGTGACAATGTGTGTCCTGTTGAATAGGCTTATTTACACTGCATTGTTATCTCAAAATTCTTAGTCAGTTGTTTGGAACTATTGAGACTGCCGCATAGTACATGAGGTTCTGGTACTCTTGCTATGCCACGAATTGGTGTCGTCGGCATATATATCTTATGAAAACATTTGTTTGAATCGTCAATGTATAGAAATATTGGCCCCCAAAAAACCTCAACCAATATTTTTTTTATTCGTGAATTCTTGCAAGACTTGGTTAACACAGACTGCTTTAGACATAGCATCTGCTGTTTGCATATTTTGGGCTTGCCTCGAAGTAGGTACGTGAGATTTCATTATTATTATTTCATTCTTAAAGTGTTACGTAATGTAGGTCAGTAGTGTGAATTTCCGGACAAAACTTAAGATGTCTTTTTTATCAACTTCAAACCACGACCTACCTACCTACATTTCCTCATGTCTTATTTTTTTCTTTAAATAAATATTATGAATAGACAAACTATGAATTTGAAAACAAAAATTAACAAAGGCTATTTCATCCATTATGTCCATAACCTGCGCCACGAAATATGACTTTGATTTAGATTTAATAATTCCAATAAAATCTACATGGCAGGAGAATGTCTTATAGTAGGAGTAGCAATCCAAGAAGGTTCATAACTTCTAAATTGATCCAAAGATGTTCTCCGGCAATTTTTGGAGTACTATTTCAGATGCATTTCGAACATTCTAAACTGCTTATCTAAAGGGTGGCCATGTAAATTTGAAATTAGAATCGGCTACAAAAAAGTACTGATTATTTGTTCAAATTTATGGTTTTATTGGAAAGCTTGAACTTTGCCATTTAATAATGGAACACAATATCATTCATATGACTAACACGACTGGCTCGGCAGTACCTCATCCCATCAACCCAACTTTCCGGTACCAAGCCCAAAATCCTTACCAAACTCGTTGTGGATGTATTGGCTTCTCAATAGTCACGTGTGGGTTCTCTGAACCCCATATGCGGCAAGTTTGTTTATTGACATAGCCACCGAGAGGAAAATGAGCTTCATGAAGGCTGGACGGAAAGCCCATCTCTTCTCTAAAATTTTCAACGAAAATTTCTTATAGACTCACTACTTTGGAAGTAAGTTTTTTATATTTCCCAATTTTTTTCCAACGTATAGCGTTCCATTTTGCAAATGTCAAACATAAACCTGACAAATAAAAATTAATGTTATTCTACCTTTCAAATGACCAATGTTATTGTATTTTTTATTAATTTATTTATATCAATTCATTATAAGCACACAAAAATATTTTGTATATTAATAATATCCCAAGGGGGGGTTCTGGTAACCGTGGTTACTTACAGGACACCGATAATTTACAGGGTGACCTCCATACGAAGTTTTGGCTGGATATCCATAGGGGGGTAAATAGTTGCATATTCCCAAACTAAGGACACTTTGAGTTAAGCCATTCTGCGGGGATTTATAAGTATTCGTGGTTGTGGGAGGTGTTGGAGTTGAAGGAGTTGTAGGAGTTGTGGGAGTTGTAGGAGGTGTAGGAGGTGTAGGAGGTGTAGGAGGTGTAGGAGGTGTAGGAGGTGTAGGAGGTGTAGGAGGTGTAGGAGTTGTAGGAGTTGTAGGAGTTGTGGGAGTTGTAGGAGCTACAGTGGTTGTTGGCATTGTAGTTTGTTGATAAGGAGCTGCTTGATTGTAATACGTTTGCGGTAAATTCGCGTTATTGGTGGTTAAGGTTGACAACAAGTGTGTCAGTTGCGTACAGGCGGGTAGAAGAGTATTGACTGCGCCGGAATAGGGGGCATTTGCTGGAGCCGACGAATACGATGAAGGATTTTGATATTGCTGGGGATAATTGTTAGGTCCATAAGAAGCGCCGGCGCGATAGGAAGGGCCCGAACCATATGAAGGGCCAGCACCATAGGAAGGACCGGAACCATAAGAAGGGCCAGCACCATATGTAGAGCCAGAGCCATAGGAGGGACCGGCACCATAGGAAGAGCCTGTATTATACGTAGGGCTAGAGCCATAGGAGGGACCAGCACCATAGGAAGAGCCTGTATTATACGTAGGGCCAGATCCATAAGAGGGACCAGCACCATAGGAAGAGCCTGTATTATACGTAGGGCCAGAGCCATAGGAGGGACCAGCACCATAGGAAGAGCCTGTATTATACGTAGGGCCAGAGCCATAGGAGGGACCAGCACCATAGGAAGATCCTTTATTATAAGTAGGGCCAGAGCCATAGGAGGGACCAGCACCATAGGAAGAGCCTGTATTATACGTAGGGCCAGAGCCATAGGAGGGACCAGCACCATAGGAAGGGCCTGTACTATAAGTAGGGCCAGCACCATAGGAAGGCCCGGACTTATACGTAGGGCCAGCTCCATACAAAGGTCCAGAACACGATTGGCAGTACTGCGCATGTCTTTTAGCGTGGCTTGTAGATTTATCTGAATCGATAACCGATTCGGATTCTTGGCTAAAAGAGAGGGAAGTGTGCGCGGGAGCTGTTGGATGCGAATGCCTTTTAAAACGTCTTGAAGATTTCGATTGGGATCGTTCGAGGGCAGAGCTGGGAACATGTCTTTTAACGAAACTTACAGATTTTGATGAATCGATAACCGTTTGGGGTCGTTCGAGGGCAGAGCTGGGAACATGTCTTTTAACGAAACTTACAGATTTTGATGAATCGATAACCGTTTGGGGTCGTTCGAGGGCAGAGCTGGGAACATGTCTTTTAACGTATCTGACAGATTTTGTTGAATCGATAAGCGATTGGGATTGATGGTTGGAAGAGTGGGAAGTATGCAAGGGAGATGCTGGATGCGCGTGTCTTTTAACAACCCTTGATATTTTTGGGGTAATGGATTCCATAGTTGAGGATTGTTGGGTAGAGGAACTAGATGGTCCTTTAGAAGGACTTGAAGATTGAGAATATTTTCGGTCATGAGGTCTGAAGGAAACTGATGAGCGGCTTGGGGTCGCAGCTTTCATATACAATCGTTTGATTTGGTCCAAAATATTAGCAGGAAGGGTTGAATGCCCAGAAGTTGTACTCGGACTTGTCAAAGCAGATTTATCGGATGAAATTTCACCCATGAGAGGAGAGGAGGATACAACTTTTTGAACAGACATAGGAGACGAAACAGACGCTGCAGGTTTAGCATGTTCTGGAGACATTTGATCGAAGGAAGCAGTGACGGAAGTGGCGTGAGACTGAGTAGCTCTAGGACCGTTAAAGCCCTGGGCTGGAACAAAATAATACCGTGCCAAGGGTGAGGAATAAGGAACATAGGAATTAGTTTTTGCCTGAGAGCCAGTTTGGAAGTTATTGTTGACCGGAGCTGAGTTCGCGGTCCATTGTTGTTGGTAGTGGTTGTTGGGAGCGCGTGCGAATTTTTGCTGATTATTGGCGGGAATGTAATTTGGCGTCACAGAGAATGGCCGGGAAACTCCACTCGATGGAGCCGATGATCCAGCGCTGTAATGTTGTGAACCCATTGTAGAATATAGTGAAGGCGACTGCTGATAATGACTGCGGGGAGCTGGGGAATGATCAGCAGACTTACGAGTCGAGTAGGCCTGAATGAGACTTTTCAAATGGCTGCTGGCTGATGGGGAGAGAGATGAACCTGTGAATGGAAGAAAAACACAGAAATGAGAATTTTTGAGACCCTGGGCAGTATAATGTGTACCTGTAAGGCCCACTAATGATGTCGAGTTATTGGCACCCGTTGCTGTTTTTGGCTGAGAGCCGGCTGCATTGACAGTTTTCGTCAGGGCAGCAATATAATGGAGGACAGCTTTCTCAGATGCCAAAGACAGGGTATCCTGATGATTGTCCGAAGCTTGAGATCCTGTTGAAGAATCTCCAGGAGAAGTAGAAGCACCCACAGAGACCTCATGAGGATTTGAAGGGCAAACGCCCGGGCTGTATAGGCGCCAATCTAACGGAAACAATATATTTAATTAGGCATGGTAACAATATTCAGGCGAAATCACTTATAACGATAAAGCTTATAACGTCATGACGGTTCCAAGTTCCGAAAATGTCATAGGATAAAAATGGGCTAATGTCACTTTAAACGACAATCCCTTATAAAGACTGACCATCGCCGGTGCCTTGAACTTCGTTATAAGCCATTTCGACTGTATAGGTCTTTTATAATAAAAAATCTTACTTGTGCCCGATTTCTTTTGATCGGCTTCCAATAAACACAAATTCAAAAATGTCTGGTATTTATTCGTAGCCGAAACCGCACAAACCGGATTGTAAGCTTTGCACTCCGCGACAGCAGGACAAGGACCCACATTAACAAAACTCCAAACTAGAAAAAAAGAAGAAATTGATTTTTTATTGGAACGCACAAAATTTCCCACTCTTTAACATACCATTCCCACTACTGATGTACTCCTTGCCAAATTCCACGGCATTATGAAAGGTCTTGGTAAGTCCATAAAAGGAACCACACACCGGGGAATTAATTAAAGAATTGTGGCTACTAAATGCGGGCGCGACAGCCGCTGCGCAAAGCAGGAAAAGACAGCATCTCGCAAGTTTCATTTCGGATTTTTTTTCCTATTCGAAATATTTTTGCACTTCTTCCGTTTCAGTTCTAGAGACGTATGCTGTCCTCACCCGAGTTTGCTATTGGCTTTATAGCAATATTCTATGGTCGTTTAGTTGTAAAACTGTTGGTTACAGTATCTCAAGACGTTGCACTGTGCTTAGAGTCTTAGAGTTCGTGGAACACGTTGTTCTTGCAAAACATGGTTATCGCCGAATTTTCTTGTTTTTCTAATGACACACTGGTGGAACTCAAAAAGGTGGGAGCACTATTTGTGTGGGTTGGAAATTACTGAAACATTCAGAGTACGTGTAGTGGGGAACGAGTTAGGCATTAACCGTGGATTTCAATACTTTTGGATATATATCTGTGGACCTGTTCACTAAATGGCACGCAATTTACACATATCCCAGCAAAAACTCTTATTACCAAGTAATGTGGGGAATAGGGCAAAACCAAAAATCTTCACTACATATTTTTCGGATCCGTTTCTAATTATTTTTATAAATGGATTGTAAAAAAAATAAGTACTTCGACGCACGCTTACAAAAAGTTTAGAAATAAATACTTCCACGCACGCTTACGAGGAGTTAATAAATAATTAGTTATAAATGAGTTGTAAAATAAGTAGCCTCAGGAAGGTGCAAAATAAGTCATTATTGATAATTAGCCAAATAATGTATTCTCAATAATGGGCTTAATAAGTGATGAAAATAGCATATTTATTAAATTATATATTTTGTATCGACTTGTTAACAATCTGAATACAGAATTTAGGACTATTTTTCTTTAAGCCTGGGTAACTAAGCTGCGATAACAACAGCACTGCTATTCTCGTACTCACCACCAGCATGTAGAAAATTAAGTTTTAAAATTTCAAGTTCTATGAAATTTAACTTACCAATAACTACTTATTTAAACCATTATAAGGAAGTAATTATTTCATATTTCAAAATAATGCAGGGCGTAACGAGCAGTCATTACTAGGTAATGCTAAAAATAATGAGATGTCATTACCAAGATTTTGTTAGGATGTTTCATTCATTAGCAAAATACGAATATTTTTACAAATTTTATTCAAAATGAACCAAAATTTCAGTGAAAAATCATCGGAGTGATTCATTAGTTTTTTAAGAGAATAAAATAAAGACTATTATAAAAGTAATAAAATGTAGTTGATGGATTTTTATACCCTACACCACTTCGTGAACAAGGGTATTATAAGTTAGTTTTGCGCCAAATGTTTGTAACACCAAGAAATAATTTAGCTAGACCCACCTTTAAGTATACGGATCGGCTTAGAATCACCAGCTGAATCGATTTAACGATGTATGTCTGTCCTTCTGCTGTCCATCTAAGTTTGTTCGCACTCTACAGGTCGCAATTGCTGTCCGATTATCATGAAATTTGGCGAAAATTACTTTTTTTGGCCAAGGACGATTGGTATTGAATTTGGAGGAAATCGGTTCAGATTTATATATAGCCTCCATACAAATATCCCTATAATTTACACTATTACTGCTCTAGAATACACATTTTACATGGGGTCATGACCAAATTTTCAGGATCGTGTTATATTTGAACTAGAAATAGCTAACGGGAAAGTGTACCACATGGGTCTATGCTTTGATATGGCCCCCATACAAATGTACTTCCGATTTACAATATTACTGCTCTAAAAAGCACATTTTACATGGGATCTTGATCAAATTTTCCGCACACTGTTACATTTATACTAGAAACGCCTATTTTGAAAACCAGCTATATAGGTCAATGTTTTGGTATAGGCCCCATACAAACTGAGGGCCCAGTTTACACTATTATCGCTCTGGAACCCACATCTTACATTGGATCTTGATAAAATTTTGCAGATCTTGTTATATTTCAGTAGAGAATACCCTCTTTGAAAGTGATCTATAAGGGCCCACTTTTTAATGTGACTCCCATACAAATAGGGCCCAATTTTTATTATTACTCCTCTAGAATCCATAATTTATATCGGAAGTTTATCAAATTTTTCAGATTATATTATATTGCAACTAAAAATACATACTATGAAAGTCAAATATATGAGTCCATATTTTGATATAACCTCCATACAAATTGGGCCCCTATTCCACTCTATTAGAGCTCTAGAACCCACATCGCGCATTGGATCTCAATACAATTTTGCAGATCATGTTATATTTTAACTAAGAACTGTGAAACTGATCTATATGGGCCCACTTTTTAATGAAGCGTCCTCGGAAGTTTTTAAAATTTTGCGGATTATATTATATTTCATTGGTAATATATCCTATGAAAGTCAAATATATGTGTCCAACTTTGGTATAACCAAAATGGGCCCCCATTCTATTCTATTGCAGCTCTAGAAACTACATCTTAAATATCATGACATATTTGCTGATCATGACATATTTCAACTAGGAATAGCTACCGTAAGTGAGAACTATATAGGCCCATGTTTTGGCACAGGCCCCAAGTGTTGTTATAGGACCCCTACAAATGTCCGTCCGATTAATCTTGATCGATTTTTCCAAAACATGTTATATTTACTTTACTTGGAATATCTGCCGGAAAATTATCATATTACTTACCATATCCGTTAAATTTGACTAAAGAAGAATTTATAGTATTTACTGTACAATTTATATGAACTACATAAATTTGCTCCCATGAAACACCTGGACTCAGAAAAAAGTGAACCCTATAGTGAGTTAAAATGAACTAATATCAAGGAAATTTGAACTTAAACTAGTACATGCTTTGAACTTGATTCTAGTTCAATATTTCTCAAACCAAGTAAAAATTTACTCAAACTGAGGATAATTGCAGAAAGTTTTTCCTCAAATCGAGTACGTTTATACTAAATCTTAATAACATTTTTCTGAAATTTTCATAAATCTAAGTAAATTTTTTTCCAAATTTAAGTACAATTTTCCTATGACTTTGGAATAAGGAAGCTTTACGCTTACTTAGTTAATATTCCTACTTTTAAGGGAATTTTTACTAAACTGGAGTAAAATTGTTGAAATAAATTGGAATATGGATTTTACTCAAATTTAATAATGCTATTTTTCTGAGTGTGGTTTAGTAATCAAAGGTATATACGCAGGGATTGGTGTAGGGTATTGTATAGTCGGCCCCACCCGACTTTAGCATTTTCTTACTTGTTTTTATTTTAATTTTTGTTGTTGAGAGCGCCATCAGAAAAATAAAACAAGTAAGGAAAGGCTAAAGTCGGGCTGGGCCAACTGAATGATACCCTCCACTTTCTACCCCATTACAATTGAATTGGGAAAAAAGTGATATCGGGAACGATTTTTTGTATGGGTACTATATAAGTTGGGTCTAGAGCGAAAAAATTCTAATCGAGTGCGACATTTGTATTGGAATTATATCTAAATCTGAACTGGTCTCACCAACTTTCACCATAGATGTTTCTAGTTGAAATATAAGCTGATGTGGCAAATTTGAAGAAAATCGGTTAAAATGTCAGGTCTCTAGAGGGGAAAAAGTCAAATCGGAAGCGACATATGTATGAGATCTATGAACCGATCCGAATTTTAACATAGATGTTTCTAGGTGAATCATATTGTACTGTTTTGAAGCAAATCGAGTAAAATATGTGGTTTCTAGAGCGGAAAAACTCAAATCGGGATTGACATTTGTATAGAGGCTATTTCTAAATCTGAACCGATTTGCTTCAAATTAAATAGGGTTCGTCCTTGCGCCGCACAACTCAACTTGTGTCAATTTTTAAAAGGATCGGTCAATAATGGGGACCTGTACTTTGATTACAAGAATAGATGGACGGACGGAGATGGCTAAATCGATTCAAAAAGTAATTCTAAGTTGATCGGTATTCTTAACAGTGGATCTATCTCGCTTCCTTTGGGATGAAAAAAGACTAGTGGAGGGTATAAAAATATATTTTTTATACCCTTCACCACCAGGATGGGGGTATACTTTGTCTTTCCGTTTGTAGCACCTTGAAATATCGACCTGAGACCCAATAAAATATATATAATTCTTGATCGTCAAAAATTCTAAGATGATCTAGCTATGTACATCCGTCTGTCTGTCTGTTGAGAGCACGCTAGCATCTACACGAAAGGAGCTAGGGCGTCCAAATTTTCCATAAATGCGTCTCACAGTCTTACTTCGGTTGGGATTGCAACTGGGAGAAATCGGTCCTCAGGGAAACAATTTTTTAGAGTATTTAAGCGTGTTTTTCAATATGTCTGTTTACGTAATATTGGGTATGTCTATAATATTAAGAGTGTTGTCAGTCGCCATTAGAGAGAAACATTTACCCTCAAGGTCGATTTCCCCCATTTGTTTTTTTTTTATTCCAACTACGGACCAAATGATAGGAAAAGTGCAATTTTGCAGATCCATTATGTTTCGCGTCCACAGTTGAATGTCCACAAACCTATCTTTATGATTATAGCCACACAACAACATTACACAAATATTAATTTAAAAGATTCAATTTAAGAAAATACAAATCATTATATTTATAAAAAGTATTACCGCTAATTATTAACATTATTATATTAATAAATATAATTATATTTATATTTATTAATTGGGAATTTAAATATACTATATGCAGTTGTGCCTGTCGATCCATCGCTTCCTGAACTTGTGCCACCACCTGCAGTTGTGCCTGTCGATCCTTCGCTTCCAGAACTTGTGTCACCACCAGTAATTGTGCGTGTCGATCCTTCGCTTCCAGGAATTGTGCCTGTTGATCCTTCGCTTCCCGAACTTGTGCCTATCGATCCATCGCTTCCAGAACTTGTGCCTGTTGATCCTTCGCTTCCGGAACTTGTGCCACCGCCAGTAATTGTGCCAGTCGAACCTTCGCTTCCAGAACTTGTGCCTGTTGATCCTTCGTTTCCAGAACTTGTGTGACCACCGGTAATTGTGTCTGTTGATCCTTTGTTTTCAGAAGTTGTTTCAGTCGATCCTTCGCTTCCAGTACTTGTGTCTGTCGATCCTTCGCTTCCAGAACGTGTGCCGGTTGATCCTTCGCTTCCGGAACTTGAGCCACCGCCAGTAATTGTGCCTGTCGATCCTTCGCTTCCAGAACTTATGCCTTTCGATCCTTCGCATCTAGAACTTGTGCCTGCTGATTCTTCGTTTCCAGAACTTGTGTGAGCACCGGTAATTGTGTCTGTCGATCCTTCGTTTTCAGAACTTGTGTCAGTCGATCCTTCGCTGCCAGAACTTGTACCACCACTAGTAATTGTGCCCGTCGATCTATCGCTTTCAGAAGTTGTGTCAGTCGATCCTTCGCTGCCAGAACTTGTACCACCACTAGTAATTGTGCCCGTCGATCTATCGCTTCCAGAACTTATGCCGGTCGATCCATCGCTTCCAGAACTTATGCCTGTCGATCCTTCGCATCCTGAACTTGTGCCTGTTGATTCTTCGCTTCCAGAACTTGTGTCACCACCGGTAATTGTGTCTGTCGATCCTTCGCTTTCAGAAGTTGTGTCTGTCGATCCTTCGCTTCCAGAACCTGTGTCACCATCTGTAGTTGTGTCTGTGGGTTCTTCGCTTTCAGAACTTGTGCCTGTTGATCCTTCGCTTCCAGAACTAGTGCCACCACCAATAACTAATCCTTCGCTTCCAGAACCTGTGTCACCATCTGTAGTTGTGCCTGTCGTTCCATCACTTCCACAACTTGTGTCATCACCAGTAATTGTTCCCGCCCTTCCATCGCTTTCAGATCTCCACCATTTTCCACCTCTTCTATACCTTGTGCCTGCCTTTCCACCTCTTCCATATCTTGTGCCACCAGCTATAGTTTTGCCAGGCCAAGCAGGAGTAGCAGCTCCGGTAGTACCGGATTTTCCATCGTTCATGGGTAAAGTAGTAACCACTAAATTAATCCTGGAACACATGGGCTGGGATATTCCGGGTCTGCCAGCAATTTGCTGTTCACAATGGCCATTGTGAAGTACATTCCCCGCTGTGTACAGATTAAATTTGCACATTTAATATATGTCTGTGAAATTGGATATAGCGAGAGGGATTTCCAAAAAAGTAGAATATCTGTGATCGGCAATAAAACCTAAGTCTCACTTCATATCTTGGAAAAATCTCTCAAGTTTAGATGTTTTAGTAATATAGCTGTTGCTTACTTACTTTGTCCGATTCTTGGAGTCACCTGTGGTCTGTGAAAGTAGTTTTGAACGGTCTGTTTTACTCCATTGTGGGCAGGACGTACTGGAATAAGACCAAAACCTTGGTTGGTCGCCAGACAAGGCCCCATTCTTAGAATTTCCCAGTCTGGATTGAAATTAAATGCAGATGTTAATAAGGTTCTTTGTAAAGCCTTCAGTATACCTACTTAGTTTACTTTCACATATAGATCTTTGCAATTCACAAGCATTGGCAAATTCTCGAATTTCTGTGGTGAACAGAGCACAGACCGGCTGATAAACTTTTGAGCACGTCCGCGGACAGTCAAGTCGTTGGGGACAGCTACCGTGAAACTGAAACTGATATTCTATAAAGAGGAGAAGAGAAAGTGCGGAAGGTGTGGGTTATATGATATGCTACTGATAGTTTGTGTGCGCTCTTGCCATGTAGTCGAAACCGGAGGAAAGTTCTCCCTGTTTCTCTCTAGGATATTTGATGGACCTCTCTTCTTTTAATTATTTGTGACCGGTTCAAACTTACTTCTTCTCCCTGAACAAGCAGCAAACTCCAATTCACAGTAGTTCCTGAACTCTTTCAATTTCCACAATCCCACGTCCATTGCGCACACTGGCTTAACGATATCGGTACATTTCCTGCATGACGGAAAACACAGGTTCATGGAACATGCCGTGTAATCTGATCGGAAGAGAGAGAAGAGCACAATAAGATAGTTTAACAAAATCGCTTTGGGTTCCACACATCTAAGCCTAGTTACCCCGTTTGCCTTGTATCAACTCCCGATAGTTGTATTCATGGAGATAACACTCATTTTGAAAATGCAAATACTGCTCTCCATTCGAGGCGCATATGGGTTCGTGTGTATTAGAGCATCCCTGACTATAATCGATCACCCGGATCGATTCTTGTTGCTGGTATTCATCAAATGAACTGGGTTCCATAAAATCCGTATTCTGCTGACTATTCGTAGTGAATATGGGAGAGGGTTCAGTATCGTAGCCCAGATTGTAATCAATCATCTGCAAGGAGTTTGGTTCTCGGTTGTAGTCCTGGGGCAAAATCAGTTCGCTGTATGAGTAAGGCCATGCCTCGGGATTTATTTGCTGATTTTCGTAATTATGAGATTGACCTGGCGGCTTGTTATAGTTGTAAAGGGGGGTGTGAGACCAAACCCTTACACTTAAGCTCAGGATCAATATAATGTGTTTCATGATGAGAGCACTTAACCTAATAACTAGACTCTGTGGAAACTGCTGAATTTTATATACTTCTTTGTAATGGCCGAGCAGCTATGAGCCAGTTCAAGTTGGCGTTACCAGACTTGTCATTTAGACGATTTAATTCTGCGAAAGACGTGTTTATCGACTGCACTTTAAGTAGAAGTTGCTTCTGGCATGGGCCCTACTGCAGAATCCTCAAGAAAACTCGAAAACCAAGGCACATATTTTTTGCGAGAAGAAGATTAGGATGCCTCGAGAAGATAACAACCCAAGCAGACAATTTATACAGAAGGTCAATAACTAAACCTACTAGTCAGCTGGCTTAAAAGTCAACGATTAAGAGCGGCTAATTTTCCCTTTTTCAGATTTACTCAAAGAAAACTTTTGGTGCAAAGAAAAGTTTTAAAGAAATATTTTTAACAGATAAACTTAGAGCTAACTTGACTGTGATCGTTTCCTAACCCAACAACAATAGGAGTTGCGTGTGGCCAAAAGAGATCTTGAAGTCAAGATCTGATGGCCATAAAGAGATTGTGAGCAAGAGAATTTGAATAGAGGCGGCTTAATGCCGCTCCAAACCACACTTGGCTAACATGTGTCAGCCAAAAGCGTTGGAGTTACTGAGCAAACAGTTTTAATGATTCGAGCGCCTAAATGAGACGAGTGTGTTCGGATATCAACTGGCTAAACTAAAATTTTTAGTTGGTGTATAAAATCGAAAATCGTGTGAAAATTTCGAGAGAAACTAATTGTGTTCAATTCAAATTTGTTACAAAAGGTATTAAAGTTGTACCAAAAAGAGTTTTTAGTAAAAATACATATAAAGTCTGAAAGATACTTGAATAAAAAATAATATTTTCTAACGATTGAATGTGAATTTGAAAAACCGCAGAATAAAACAATTCTAAGAAGATGACTAAAGTATTGTTATTAAAAAAATCTTTAAAAATGCTCTTAACCCGGAAAACAAATATTTTTGGTCCTTAATAATGTTGAGAACGAAAAAAGATGTGGAAATGATGGATATCTTTTGAAAATACACATAATTTTGATGTTTATTTATGCTGTGTTTGTGTGCGTGAAAATATTGAAATATTTTAGTGAAGATGCATTTGTGTCTCTATAGATTATAGATCTAAAATGAAGATAACACGCTGTCAAAACAATAACATATTAATATTTTTAAAATGTTTGATTGATATCAAAAATTTTGTTGAGGGATTGTGTATAAAATTTTCTGATGTATTTTGAAGTTCTAAACTCCAAATGGATATGAAAAAAAATAATGAATATATTTTTTTAATTTTTTTATCAAAATTGCAATATTCCACGAAGGTATTATCATTTTGGTGGAATAACTCCGCTGATATTTTAATGAAAATACTTATCCTAAATCCTTCGTATATCATCATCACCGTAGAGAAAGTGGTTTAGGAATTGTCTCCAAAAAATGATTTTATTAAATTGTTTTTTTTTTTGTTGGCACGAAAAACCTTATGAAAATATAAGAATATCTGGAACAAATATTATGTTTTTAGGTAGCATCACAAATAAGAAAATATTTGTATTTAAAAACAAGTAAGGAAAAGCTAAAATAAAGTATATGGTGCATTCCACGACAAATCGGACAGTTCAAAAAATATATTTTTGATTTCCTCCATTTTTTACATTTTTAGTAACCACTAAAAAACACCCCCTGGTATGCTTTGAGCTTTTTCTGATTACTCGTTAAAAAGGTATAGCTTTTTCAAAAATCGTTAAATAGTAGTTCTTTTTTCAGTCTTTTGCTCATAACTTCGTCAATAATGGTCCGAATTGGATATTCTTTTTTTTTAATATTTTTGATTTTTGAAGTACTTTTCAGAAAAAATACTGCAAAAAATATTCACAATGTTTTTGTATACAAATTTTGATTTTTTAAATTAAAACTTTATTTTTTATTGTTTGTACTCCTCGATTTTTTTAAACATCTATTTATTCTGTAAATTTTGAGGTGGGCCTATAATAATTAATAATTTTGATTTGATTTTGCAGCCAAGTAATAAATGTCACCATGCCATTTGTAAATAAATTTGCATTCTATTAAACATAGATGCAAAATGCTCTTGAGCCAGCACAATATCCCAGTTAAAATCAAATATTGATTACAGGCCAAAAGAAATACAAACGAAAAAACTAAAATTAATATTTTTTATTTTTAATTTTTTGAACATTAGGAAAACCAAAAATAAATTTATAATTTATTTTTTTAATTGTTTGTACTCTTTAATTTTCTCGAAAAAAAATTTTAAAAAATTAAATTATTTTCCGAATTGAAAATGGAAATTCTCAATTTCAATTGGAATTTTCTCAATATGAAATGGAAACTCTCATTTTCAATTGAAATTTCTCAATTTGATATGGAAATTTTCAATTTCAATTGGAATTTTCTCAATATGAAATGGAAATTCTCAATATCAATTGGAAAATCGCTGCAAGGCCTTTCACGAGACGGTTGTCAGAAGCAAAAAATTATATCACCATGCGTATTCTAGATCATTAATAGTGTACAGTGGAGGGATATTTATATGGAGGCTATATTGAAATCTGAACCGATGAATCCTCAAAACTCAATAGCGGGCCAATAAAGAAATACTTCTCTCAAAATATCATGGCAATCCGACAACATTTGCGACCTGTAACTTGCGAACAAGCTTTAGATCTGTGTTCGGCGCACAGTGGTTCAGAATTAAAATCCATCGGCCTAAATTCAATAACTATTGTTGTAATAAAAAATTTTTAATTCTGTAAAAAACTGAAATTAGACAAGGACCCAAGGATTATTTTGAGATATTAACATTGCAGTCGGGTATATTTTAGTAATCAGTCCAAAGTTGACTGATATTCTTATTTTTTTATTTTAAAGAAAAGAAAATATCTTTCATTGTTTTTATGTTTTCTTAACATTATTTTACGAATTTGTTCATAATGCATAGAAAATTTCTTTTTTCGACTTTGTCAAACTGTATCTTCTCATATTGAGAGATTGAGATTAAAACTGACCTCTTCAGGTAAATGATTCTCCCAAGAGAAGCATAACTCACTTTAAAAAAAACAGTACACAACATTAATTTTAAATATTCAATTTAAGAAAATACAAATCTTTCTATATTGAGTTTATAAAAAATCTTACAGCTAATTATTAAAATTATCATTTTTAAAAAATACAATTATATTTATATTTATTAATTGGGAATTTAAATATACTAACTACAGTTGGCCGTTGGTTATTCCGTCTTTTCATTTGTCATTCAATAAATCCAAAATTGTTTTCAAAACACATCGATTGTAATTGAAAATGCCTCCTTTGAAATTAGCATAAATAAGTTCCGGGGCAACTCCAATTTAAATGGAGTAGATTCCATAGCGTCTTTGATAACGTTTAAATGTTAGTGTAGTTTCAAGGTACGCATAATGTAGAATCATGTCTTCGCTTTCAGAACTTGTGCCACCACCAGTAATTGTGCCCGCCCTTCCATTGCTTCCAGAACTTGGACCACCACCACCAGTAATTGTGCCTGTCGATCCATCGCTTCCAGAACTTGTGTCTGTTGATCCTTCACTTCCGGAACTTGTGCCACCACCAGTAATTGTACCTGTCGATCCTTCGCTTCCGGAACTTATGCCTAACGATTCATCGTTTCCTGAACTTGTGCCACCACCAGTAATTGTGCCTGTCGGTCCTTCGCTTCCAGAACTTGTGCTTGTTGATCCTTCACTTCCGGAACATGTGCCGCCGCCAGTAATTGTGCCTGTCGATCCCACTTGTTTCAACGGCAAACTTTAAACGTCTCTCAGGCTTGTAGTGTTGCCACCTAGTTTTCTCCAATAGAATTTCTTGATGGCTTGGAGTGTTGCCATTAAGAAAAGATATATACATTTAACAATTTCCAATTTAATTTTTTTGAATTTCTGCCAAAAACTATGGATTTTGGACCATAGTCCATTGTGGGCAGGACGTGTTGGAATAAGACCAAAATCTTGGTTGGTCGCCAGGCATGGCCCCATTCTTAGAATTTCCCAGTCTGGATTGAAATTAAATGCAGATGTTAATAAGGTTCTTTGTAAAGCCTTCAGCATACCTACTTAGTTTACTTTCACATATAGATCTTTGCAATTCACAAGCATTGGCAAATTCTCGAATTTCTGTAGTAAACCGAGCACATACGGGCTGATACATTTTTGAGCACGTCCTCGGACAATCATGTCGTTGGGGACAGCTACCGTGAAACTGAAACTGATATTCTATAAAGAGGAAAAGAGAAAGAGCGGAAGGTGTGGGTTATATGATATGCTACTCATAGTGTCTGTGCGCCCTTGCCATGTACTCGAAACCGGAGAAAAATTCTCCCTCCCTCTTTCTCTCTAGGATATTTGATGGACTTCTCTGCATTTATTTGTTATTTGTGAAACGGTACCAACTTACCTCTTCTCTCTGAACAAGCAGCAAAGTCCATTTCACAGTAGTTCTTGAACTCTTTCAATTTCCACAATCCCACGTCCATGGCGCACACCGGCTTAACGATATCTGCACATTTCCTGCATGGCGGGAAACACAGGTTCAAGGAACAAGCTGTGTAATCTGACGGGAGGAGAGAAGAGCACAAGAAGTTAGTTTAACAAAGTCGGTTTGAGTTGCACGCAGCTAGGCCTAGTTACCTCGTTTGCCCAGCATTAACTCGCGATAGTTGTATTCATAGAGATAACACTCATTTTGAAAATACAAATACTGCTCTCCATTCGAGGCGCATATGGGTTCATGTGTATTAGAGCATCCCTGGTTATAATCGATTACCCGGATAGATTCTTGTTGCTGGTATTCATCAAATGGACTGGGTTCGATAAAATCCGTATTCTGCTGACTATTCGCGGTGAATATGGGAGAGGGTGCAGTATTGTAGCCCAGATTGTAGTCACTCAGCTGCAAGGAGTTTGGGTCTCGGCTGTAGTCCGGGGTCAAATTCTGTTGACCGTATGAATTAGGCCATCCCTGGGAGATTTCTGCCTGATTGTCGTAATTATGAGTTTGACCTGGCGTCTTGTTATAGTTGTAATGGATGGTGTGAGACCAAACCCTTGTATTTAAGCTCAGGATCAATATAATGTGTTTCATGATGAGAGCACTTAACCTAATAACTAGACTCTGGGGAAACTGTTGAATTTTATATACTTCTTTCTAATGGCCGAGCAGCTATGAGCCAGTTTAAGTTGGCGTTACCCGACGTGTCATTTAGACGATTTAAGTCTGCGAAAGACGTGTTTATCGACTGCACATTAAGTAGAAGTTGCTTCTGGCATGGACCCTACTGCAGAATCCTCAAGAAAACTTAAAAAAAAACGCACATATTATTTTGCTGAATGTAGTTTAGGATGCGCGAGAAGATAACAAGCCAAGTAGATTATTTACACAGAGGGTCAATAACTAAACCTACCGCTGAGCTCTCTTAAAAGTCAATGATTAAGGCGACTAATTTTCCATTTTCAGATTTACTTGAAAAAAACTTTTGGTGGTGCAAAGAAAAGTTTTAAAGAAATATTGTTAACAGATAAACTAAGAGCTAACTTGACTGTGATCGTTTCCTAAACCAACAACAATAGGAGTTCAGTGTGGCCAAAAGAGATCTTGTAGTCCAGATCTGATGGCCTTAAAGAGATTGTGAGCAAGAGAATTTGAATAGAGGCGGCTTAATGCCGCTCCAAACCACACTTGGCTAACATGTATCAGCCAGAAGCGTTGGAGTTACTGAGCAAACAGTTTTAATGAATCGAGCGCCTAAATGAGACGTGTGTGTTCGTATATCAACTGGATAAACTAAAATTTTTAGTTGGTGCATAAAATCGAAAATCGTGTGAAAATTTCGAAGGAGACTAATCGTGAAGAACAAATTGTGTTCAATTCAATTTGATTACAAAAGGTATTGAAGATATACCAAAAAGTGTTTTTAGCAAAAATACATATAAAGTCTTAAAGATAATTGAATAAAATTTTGTGAATTAGAAAAACCATAGCACTAGATGTTGATAATAATGGTATGAGTTTATAAAATAAAACATCTCTAAGAAGATGTATAAATTTTTTAGTATTGGTATAAAAGAAAATTCTTCAAACGTGTTCTCAACCCGGAAAACAAATATTTATGGTTCTTAATAATACTGAGAACGAAACAAAGATGTGATCTTTAGAAGATATAAATAATTTTGATGATTATTTATACTGTGTTTGTATGTGTGTGAAAATATTGAAATATTTTAGTGAAGATACTTTAAAAACGTTCACAGATCTAAAATGAAGATAACACGCTGTCACAAAAAAAAACTAATTAATATTTTTAAAATGTTTGATACCACTATGCAACAAAAACAAGTAAGGAAAGGCTCTATGATACACTCCACTTTCTATCCGAATACTATTCAATTCGGTGAAAAAGTGAAAACGGGAAGGATTTTTGTATCCTGTAAATGTATGTGTTTGACAAAAAATGTTAAATCGGAAAGAACATATGTATGGGGGTATATTGAAATCTGGAACGAAATAGGTGAAATATGTATAGTTCGGCCAAAATCGGTTAAACATTTGGGAGCAACATTTGTATTTGGGCTATATCTAAATCTGAACCGATCTTACCCACTTTCACCATAGGTGTTTCTAGTTAGATTATAAGATGTTGTGCCAAATTTAAAGAAACTCGGGTACAATATGTCGTTTCTAGAGCGGAAAATGCCAAATCGGGAGCGGCATTTGTATGGGGGCTATATCTAAATCTGAACCGATCTTACCGAATTTTTGCATAGGTGTTTCTAGTTAGATTATAAGATGTTGTGCCAAATTTAAAGAAAATCGGGTACAATATGTGGTTTCTAGAGCGGAAAATGTCAAATCGGGAGCGGCATTTGTATGGGGGCTATATCTAAATCTGAACCGATCTTACCGAATTTTAGCATAGGTGTTTCTAGTTAGAGTATAAGATGTTGTGCCAAATTTAAAGAAAATCGGGTACAATATGTCGTTTCTAGCGGAAAATGTCAAATCTGGAGCGACATTTGTATGGGGGCTAAATCTGAACCGATTTGCATCAAATTAAATAGCGTTCGTCCTTGATCCACAAAACTTACTTGTGCCAATTTTTGTTAACATCGGACTATAATTGCGACCTGTAATTTGATTACATCGATAGATGTACAGACAGACGGACATTGCTAAATCGTCTCAGAAAGTGATTCTAAGTCGATCGGTATACTTAGCAATGGGTCTATCTCGCTTGCTTTTGGGTGTTACAAACAAATGCACAAAGCCATAATACTCTCGTGGAGTGTATAATAAAATCCATAACATTCTCATGTCTCTTATTTTGAGCAGATGACAACCATAAATCGAATATTTCACTTCGCGATTTTTTCGAGGTGTTCTTGAATTTTTAATTTGGTTTATTATTTTGGTAGGTAAGGGGTGGCCGCACTTCGTAGATATGACAGATTCCTGGATCATTTAGTTCTAGTCCACGAAAATGTTAAATTGTTGTGAAAATACTGACAAAAATGCTGTACTAAAAACAATTTCATAAATACACCGCTGCATATTTTTTTAAAATTTGTATATTTTCATTGCTTACACTTAGTAGGCTCTAATTTTTCGTCATACAAATATTACAATGTCTGAAACACCGTTACAACTTTCTACATGCACTTTTCACTAAAAAATATTATTTTCTCTTAATTGATATCTTATCTTTAGTATCTAATCATCCACAAAGAGAAGTATTGTGAAAAAATTGAGGTTTTGTCTAATATCTAATATCTTTAAGCCTGGCCGAAGGCCGTCAAACAACAATTATTTCACGTGTAAATGAAATAAACCCCAAAAAAGTTAAAGCAATCGTCAAAACCCAAAAAAAAACTGTGAAACTATCCCCAAAATAGTTATTTTGAGGCTTATATTATTAGAGGATTGTTTCATTACGAAGTATTCTCCAAATTTAAAGTGAAATAACTCCCGGAAAAAATTATATTATTACCAATTGCCGCCTATTTGATGAAGATTTATGTAGGAAGAGTACATATCTTCAACAAAGTAACTAAATTTTTTCTTAACCCAGCTGAATGATCCAATTGAAAAAATAAGCATTTCATTACCGGAGTAAACTGGCTTGCTTATTGTGTGTAATTCTCATTCATTTGGTGGGACAAGAATATGTTGTAACTTTCATTCGTTTGGTGAGACATACCATATTTGCATTACTCTTTATGTAACCCAATCATATACTTGTATTTATCGATTAATCATTTTAGTTGTTGCCATAAAATATTTGAGTTATATCAAATAAGCACTGTCATTACAGCAAATGACAATCATCAATGAAGCTACTTCATTGCAGCCATGGCACGCACTGTATAATTGTGATTCTCATTCGTTAAGGATAACTTCTTATTTTACTAATTCGTTTTTTTAATGGAAAATGGCTGTAAAGCTTTTTTGAGACCATCGTCAGTGCCAAAAATTATGATTTCAAAAATAAATTTGTTTTCTATAAAATAGAGATGTAAAAACGTCTTAAGCCTCAACGATTAGTGTTATTATTTTCATACAAAAAGTCGAAAACTCGACTTGTGTCGATTGTTTTATAACAGAAAAGTCATTTTTTAATTTTTTGAAGATG
Source organism: Polietes domitor (assembly GCA_947397865.1). Classification (NCBI taxonomy): domain Eukaryota; kingdom Metazoa; phylum Arthropoda; class Insecta; order Diptera; family Muscidae; genus Polietes; species Polietes domitor. The sequence continues at coordinate 126,089,099 of OX377622.1, forward strand.
ACAATAAGACTAATTTTGACGAACTTTTATACAAACTTTTTGGACAAGTGAACAATTCTTTTAAAATGAGAACGCTATAGAACCATGGCTGCTGATTATAGCGTGCCCAATGGAATGGAATATTGAAACGTTTTCGCAACATACACCGCGTCAAACAACTGACTTATTGGATTGAACATATATATGTTTCTTAATGCTTAAATGACAAATCTGGTAGCTTACATTGCATTTTGTGATTAGACCATCTCTGGGAGATTTTTTGGTGGTGGTCGTAATTGAAATTATGAGTACATCTTTGTTACTCGTTGCAGTTGTGATAGATGCCGGTCCATTATACCATGTTTTATGGTGATCTGAACTAAAGGAAAATCATTTAACCTAATGGCTATTCATTACTCATTTTGAAGAGCGCAGCTATCATTCACTTTAAGTTGGCGGTACAAACGTGTCATTTAGGCTATTTAATTCTATCAAAGACGTGTTTTTTTTTCTTCTCCACTAAGTTTATTGACTGCACATTAATTAGAAAGTGTTTTTGCATCGGCCACAAATAAATTCTTTTACCGGAAGAACTTTAGGTTGCATTTAGAAGATAACAACCCACACAGGCATCATGTGCAGACGGCCAATGACTAAACCCTGTTCTACTACTACTACCCAGTTCAACTCTCTTAAGACTCAATGGTTAAGAGCGGTTAATCAGCTCTTTTCAGTTTTACTCAAAGAAAACTGTTGGTGGTGAAAAGAAAAGTCTTAAAAAGAAATGTCTTTAACTGCTGGAGTAAGAGTTAACTTGGCTGTGATCATTTTCTAACCGAACAACAACAGGTGTTCCAACTACGAAGAGTGGCCGAAAGAGAATGCGAAGATGAGATATGAGAGATATTGTGAGCGAGAGAAAAAGAGAATAAATGAATAAAGGCGGCTTAATGCCGCTCCAAACCATACTTGGCTAACACATGCCAGCCCGCTTGAGATACTCAACAATCAGTTTTAATGATTCGAGCGCCTAAATGAGACGTGTGTGTACGGATACCGGCTGACTAAACTGACGTTTTTAAATGTTGGTGTCTAAAACCGAATAACGTGAAAATTTCGAAAGAAAAAAGTCGTGAAAAACTAATTGTGTTAAATTAAGTTTGTTGCAAAAGGTATTGAAGTTATACCTAAGAAGAGTTTTTACAAAATAAAAATAAAACATAAAAAGTTAAACATATTCGCAGAAAAAAAAAACTATTTTGTAACAATTGGAAATTTGGAAACCTTAGTTTCAAAATAACGGTAAAGCTACAATATTATATGTTTGTATCTGAGAGATATTTACAGAATTAAAAAATACAATCTAAAAGTTTTAAAATTTCCAAATGATGTTGGAAAAGAAAAATATCTCAAAAGTGCATTGAAATCGGGAAAAAAGGTTTTTGTATCTTTATGATATAAGAATATTTTATTGAGAATGAAAATGAACATGTGCAAATTCTGGATATTCCTGCAAGTTATTAAAAATTTTGTTGCTTATACTGTGTGTGTGTTTGTGTATAAAATAATTTCATTCGACACAAATTAACCTTTATCAATTACGGCCGTTAAACATAAACAAGAGTACATAGCCCGACAATATGACATTTTGAGTATTGCCGATTGCACTATGGAACAAAAAAATAAAAAATGTCCTAGATCTAAAAATGTATTTTTGTGTGTGCACAGTCTCCGGAGAATTGAAAAAAAAAATATTCTTAAAAAATAAATTTTTTGTTGGCACGAAAAAATCTCATAAAAATAGAACAAAATCGGAGAAAAATATTAATCAGTTTATTAAAGCAGACAACGAAAATTTTGCGAATGCGCCAGAGAATTGAAAAAATGTTTAAAATATACTTTTTATTGACACCAAAAACAATAAAAAATAGAACAAAATCGAAGAAAAATATTATTACAGAAGAAAACAATGTCTATTTGAAGAAGTAAAACAGGCGATAAGTTCGGCCCGGCCGAATCTTATATATATAACTTAACATTATTACAGGTAGAATGGAAACTGCCGACTTTACGTAGAATTACAATAACACATTAGAAAAATAATAATTAGGGGTTTCACTCATGGTAGCATATTCTGCACTCGATGTAAACTTTGCTAGGTTTGCCAGATCCACAACCCCCAATTGCTACGAAGATTGAAAATCCAAAATATTTGCAAAATTTCTCTCAAATTAAAAAATATTTTATAAAAATGACGCCAAAGCGGTATCAATGTGTGTATAAAAACAAATTTTCAAAAAATAATTTTATATTAATCCATATACATACATAAGTGGAATTTATGGAATCAAGGCTTAAACCAAAAACGCCAACATAAAAATATTTTTTTTGCAAATTTGTTTTAATACAAGCATTTAGTTAAAGATAATTAGAAAAAAATATATATTTTTATTTGAGTAAAACATAACTGTTTATTAACGTTTTTGTTGTCTCAGCTTGTTATCCAGTTTAAGAAAAATACCCGTTTTTCCCATTTTTACCTAAAAGTAGGATTATTACAGATCTCCTATTTTTGCGTCAAAGTGGCGTATATACATAATATCATTTTATACCCTATACCACTTCGTGGACTAGGACAAATGTTTGTAACACCAAGAAATAATTGAGCTAGACCCACCTTTAAGTATACGGATCGGCTTAGAATCACATCGGATTTTTATACCCTCCACCTCCAGGATGGGGGTATACTAACTTTGTCATTCTGTTTGTAACGCCTTGAAATATCGACCTGAGACCCTATATTTTCTAAGATATTTCTATATAATTCTAAGATGATCTAGCCATGTCCGTCCGTCCGTCTGTTGGAACCACGCTAGCAAATAAACGAAAGAAGCCAGGACGTCCAAATTTACTTACTTCATATTGGGTATGCGCATTTCCCCTATAACAAAAACGTGCACCATAAAGAGATTTTTATTCGTAGGGGGTAAACTAGGGCAAAAAGGGATAAAAATGGTACATATCAAGCGACTACAGATAGAAACGCGAAATTTGATGGGTACATTCCTCTAATTGAGTAGATACATAATAAGTATTTTTCCAAATTCGTACTTTTAAGGCATAAAATGGGAATAGAGGGATAAAAATGGTACAAACCAAACGGCTGCACCTAGAATAATGAAATTCGGTGTTTATATTCCTCTGATGACGTAAAAAACCGGATTTTTCGAAATTCGTACCTTTTGGAGTTAAAATGAAACTAGTAAATCAAAAAAATTTTTTTTTTTAAATCCATGCTTTATGCAAGCAGAATTCTATTGGGCCTAGAAATTCTTTTTTAGTTATCTTTTGTAGAAGGAAAAATTACTGCAAAATTTCAGTTTTTTATCTGCCATAGAACGGCATATATTCGAAAATGGGTTTTAACTTCGTATGGGAGGTGCCACGCCCACATTTCCATTACCGCCCATTTTTGTCACAACTACGCACATTAATGCTAGATGCACTTACACAAAATTACAGTAGGTGTAATTTTGGTTTTAACTTCATATGGGAGGTGCCACGCCCACTTTTGCATTACCGCCCATTTTAGGCGCAACTACGCACATTGATGCTAGATGCACTTACACAAAATTACAGCACTCTAGGTGTCATAGAACTGACAATATTCGATAATAGGTTTTAACTTCGTATGGGAGGTGCCACGCCCACTTTTCCAATACCGCCCCTTTTTGGCACAACTATGCACATTGATGCTAGATGCACTTACACAAAATTACAGCACTCTAGGTGTCATAGAACTGACAATATTCAATAATAGGTTTTAACTTCGTATGGGAGGTGCCACGCCCACTTTTCCAATACCGCCCATTTTTGGCACAACTATGCACATTGATGCTAGATGCACTTACACAAAATTACAGCACTCTAGGTGTCATAGAACTGACTATATTCAATAATAGGTTTTAACTTCGTATGGGAGGTGCCACGCCCACTTTTCCAATACCGCCCCTTTTTGGCACAACTATGCGAATTGATGCTAGATGCACTTACACAAAATTTCAGCACTCTAGGTGTCATAGAACTGACAATATTCAATAATTGGTTTTAACTTCGTATGGGAGATGCCACGCCCACTTTTCCAATACCGCCCATTTTTGGCACAACTATGCACATTGATGCTAGATGCACTTACACAAAATTACAGCACTCTAGGTGTCATAGAACTGACAATATTCAATAATAGGTTTTAACTTCGTATGGGAGGTGCCACGCCCACTTTTCCAATACCGCCCATTTTTGGCACAACTATGCACATTGATGCTAGATGCACTTACACAAAATTACAGCACTCTAGGTGTCATAGAACTGACTATATTCAATAATAGGTTTTAACTTCGTATGGCAGGTGCCACGCCCACTTTTCCAATACCGCCCCTTTTTGGCACAACTATGCGAATTGATGCTAGATGCACTTACACAAAATTTCAACACTCTAGGTGTCATAGAACTGACAATATTCAATAATAGGTTTTAACTTCGTATGGGAGATGCCACGCCCACTTTTCCAATACCGCCCATTTTTGGCACAACTATGCGAATTGATGCTAGATGCACTTACACAAAATTTCAGCACTCTAGGTGTCATAGAACTGACAATATTCAATAATAGGTTTTAACTTCGTATGGGAGGTTCCACGCCCACTTTTCCAATACCGCCCATTTTTGGCACAACTATGCACATTGATGCTAGATGCACTTACACAAAATTACAGCACTCTAGGTGTCATAGAACTGACAATATTCGATAATAGGTTTTAACTTCGTATGGGAGGTGCCACGCCCACTTTTCCAATACCGCCCCTTTTTGGCACAACTATGCACATTGATGGTATATGCACTTACACAAAATTTCAGCACTCTAGGTGTCATAGAACTGACAATATTCAATAATATGTTTTAACTTCGTATGGGAGATGCCACGCCCACTTTTCCAATACCGCCCATTTTTGGCACAACTATGCGAATTGATGCTAGATGCACTTACACAAAATTTCAGCATTCTAGGTGTCATAGAACTGACAATATTCAATAATAGGTTTTAACTTCGTATGGGAGGTGCCACGCCCCTTTGTCCAATTGGTCAAATTTTTCCATTTCCTTGTATTGTCACCGAAAATGATTAAGTGTGCAAAATTTGAGCAAAATTGGTTGAGAAAAAAGCTTTCAAAAATTGATTTCAAATTTTGTGGCACACATAGAAAGTAACCTTATATAAAGCATGGAAAAAGGAGATATAAATAGTACCAACCAAATGACCGCAGCTAGAGTCATGAAATTCGGCGTATACATTCCTCTGACTGTGTAGACACGAAAAATAAAAGTTTTTTTTTCCAAATTTGTAAAGGATACAATGGGTACAGAGGGATAAAAATAGTACCAACTGAACGACTACAGCTAGAATGATAAAATTCGGCGTGTACATCCTTCTAATTGTACATTCACGTAAAATATAGAGATTTTAGAAAGCCGTACTCTTAAGAGGGTAAAATATGAAAATGGGGATAAAAATGGTACCAACCAAATGGCTAGAATCATGGAATTCGGTGTATACATACCGCTGACTGCATAGACATGCAAAATACAAAGATTTTTCCAAATTCGTACTTTTTACTTTCACGGAAAAAAGTTAGTAGAATCATGAAGTAAGATTATTTTGCACTATGTACATGAGATAATGGATTTTCAAAATTTGTACTTTTGGAATTGAAATAGAATGGAAATGCAATCAACTGTATCACAACTATCTACCAATATTTATGATATTTAGGCTTTTTTATAAATATAAGAATATTTATTTTTTGAATTGACTATTATTTCGATATTTATATTTATTTATTTGAAATAATAAAAATATTAAATTTATTTATAAAATTATTTTTTCAATATTTGTATTTGTTATGGTTTGGCTATATTAAAAAAATATATATTTTCCTGTAATATTACGGCACTTCTAGGAAAATCGACAGTCTCAGTGGAATGCAATACATAGTGGAGGGTATATAAACTTAACGCCGTTTTTACTTGTTTTTTTTTAATTTTGCTGTTTATATTATATTTCAACTAAGAATACATACTGCGAAAGTCAAATATATGTGTCCATACTTTGGAATAACCCAAATGGGCCCCATTCTACTATATTACAGTTCTAGAAACTACATCTGATCATGATATATTTCAACTAGGAATATCTACAGTGAATGAGAAATATATAGGAGAGAAATATATATTTTTTGGACCAGGCCCCAAGTGTTGTTATAGGTCCCCTTTCAAATGTCAGTCCGATTCATCCTATTACTACTGTATAATTTGTATTTGTCTGCCGGAAAATTGGATCAATTATCATATTATTTACCATATTCGTTAAATATGGCTAAATATGTATAATTTATATGAACTACATAAAATTGCTCTCATGGGTTTAGTATTCAAAGCGAGGTATATACGCAGGGAGTGGTGTAGGGTATCATATAGTCGGCCCCGCCCAACTTTAGCCTTTCCTTACTTGTTGAGTATGTTTTTTCTTTTGGTCTTTTTTCTTTGTGAAGGTTTCTAATGCCGCAGTTATGGGCATCAATATGAATTTCTCTGTGCATATTCAACCTAAACTGCAATTTATCCGTTCTGAAGGATTTCTCATTTTTTGATGATTTATATTTATGGGTGTTATAGATTTTGGATAATTATTAAATTTTGTAGGCTCTCTTTTACTTTTTCTTTGGAAAATTTTTAATTTTTCTTTTGACCGATCATGACGCAACACGTGGCTTCTAGTATGGGTATACCCCCAATTTTATTAAAATTCAGTAGCATCTATCTCTTTGCCTTCTCCATGCACTTACTTCAAATACCCATTTTCCATCGGATGAAAGGTGTTCTTCTTCTTTTAGGCCATATGAAAAGAAAACTCTTCCCGCGTTAAATATAAGTATTTCTGAGATTTTTGTAAGATACACATTTTCCATATTTACAATTTATAGACGAAATTATAGAACTGTCGTCTGCTCTTTATGGGAAAATAGAATACTTTAATCATATGCAAATCCTCAATTTCGGACAATAGGTCATTTCAAAACACTTTGTATACATAATGTATATAAATCTGAAAAATCGGACTCTTCTAAGGCAAGAGTAATAAATGAACTTAAGTAGATGTTTGACTCTATTTTGAAAAATTTTAGGGCAGTAGATTAATCATAGGCGTATGATTATATCCCTCAAATCGGCCATTCATTTAAATTTTTGAGAAAGGAAATTAGCTTTTAATTTGAAATTTCATAGAACAATTTATTACCACAAGTATTGTTATGAAATTGAGAACCTTTTCTGAAACTTTTGTTGTTTTTTTCGAAAATATGGATAACCGTACTAAATGTACACGGGTTTGAATGTCGGTCGGTCGGTCTATCCATCCCATGATTGACTCTTAAGCCCAACAAAAGTAAATCTTCTCTATAAACATGAGCACATACACACGCAAGTCGATGTATCTATAAATGTATTTCATGCTATGTATGATATGTGTTTGTATGTAGCTGTGTTTTTTTATACTGATATTATAACGGTTCAATCAAATCGAACAATACAATTTTGTATGATTGTAGAAAATGCTTTTGTAACAACAAAAACAAACAACAAAATCGAGGAAAAGAATGGAAACAGAGAACAAACAACAACATCATCAGAACCAAACCCAATAATCACGGTTCGGAGGAAGAAAGTCGATTCGACAACAGCAACAACAACGGCAAAAAACCCGAACCATTCAACCATGCCATAGGAAATAAACGAAACAGCGCAATACAAATGGATAGATGGATAGCTTTGTATGTAGCTGGATATGAGATGGGATGGATGTAAACAAAAAACCGATCGCAACCCCACCACACTCACTCGAACGTGTTAAGTAAGAATGGATGTACGGATGGATGGATAGATGGATGGAAGTTGATCATAGTGGTCATGATGATGATGTTGCTGCTGCTGGTGTATCGAATAATACTGATGACAATGAGGTTGCATCAACACACATTGTGTTAAGCTACTTGAAAACTTTTTGCTTACTTACTGTAGCTATCTGATGGGAGCATGTGTTTTTCCAGGGCAATTTCAAATATGTTGCAGCAAAAAGTCAACCTCAATTGATCAATTATTCAATTGGCAGGATTATGATAACCGAGTCCCACTGATCTGAGTATACTTTTGGAAAGAGGACCTTAAAATAAGCAAAAAAAAATGATGTATATGTTAATGATATATCGCTTAGTTTAACGATAATCGAAATTGAAAATTAAGCAAAATCAATTTTTTAAATTTGTTATTAGTTTGAAAAAAAAAATCAAATTGGTTAAAAATTTTCAATAATTTTTTGGAAAACTGTGTTTTATGGAAAACTCAAAATTAGGAGGAAGAAGTAAAGTAAACATTGACGTAGTTATCGAGATATTGTACAATGTTCCTATGTGAAGAAATTTGAAATGATTAGTCCAAAAGCACAATTCACCATAGTATGTTCATGCAATTGGAGTAACATCACAATTGCTGCATTTAATATTGTGGGCGACAATTTGAGGAAAAAGATTGAAAAATGTAGAATCAAATACGGCATACGTATTTGATTCTACAACGTGCTATTTTTTAAATAAGTTTTGCTATTTCTTAAGAAGTTACAACACCCTGGCAGCCCAAAAAGCAATTATAAAACTTTTACATGTTTAAAGGACAATTTGGGTAATATTAAAAAAATAAAAGTGCACTAGTTATTACTATTTTTGTATACATTTTATATACAAAATAGTGGAGATATGGGTCAAGTGAGACCAAGTTTTGAAGCGCCTTACCGGCGATATGCATCATCTGAAAAATTAAAACAAAGTTTTTCTTCTGCAAGAAGGGTACGGCAGTTGTTTAAAAAAAAGAATTTTCATCACAATTTTGGACAAAAAATTGCATAATTTTTGGGTAGGACCTTAAATCAAAAAAGCCCTACGATGAACGGTAGACAATACTGTAGCAAATAAATATAAAAAATTGAGCCAAATCGGTTTAGTAGACTCGGAGATGTTATGTACCCCAGCTTGAAAAAGTCGTTTCGAGAAACGGACAAAAGAAAAAATATACTGACTCTACACCGCGTCAATTTCCAAGCGATGTAACTTTGTTAAAAAACTTGAATTTCATTATGCGGATATACTTTAAATATTCTTTACAGTAAATAGGATTTTCAGAGAAAACAAAAAAAAAACTAAAAAATGTTTAGGGTGGTGTAACCGCTTAAATAATATTTATTATATTTTGCATTAATTTAATACCGAATTTTCACAATCAATATCTATAAAAGTTAGACTAAGACGATAACTAAAAAACTGATCGATTTTTTATTCTTCTAATTTTCGATTTTGTGCTCATTAAAACGATAACTCGATGACTAAGCGAGATATCGATAATATGCCGACCCATTTTTTCTTATTTTGAGGCCAAAAATATAGTCAGATCTTGGGCCTCTGATACCAATTCTTAAAATCATTTTTACATTTTTTATTTATTGAATTATTTATTTCTTTAATTAATTCATTATTTAACAATTTCTTTACAATGCAAAAATGATGTCCGAGTTATAAAGATTTATTTTTTGTGTACATTGAAACATATTGACAGACTTACCAGATGTGGGGATTTGTCCCCAACCATGGGGACTTTAATAAAAAAAGTATGAAATGGGGACAGTGGGTTTTTGTGTGGATTTCATAGAGTATTACGCGGATTCGAAGTACTTTGAAAAATACTTATTATTTCATTTTATCTAGGAGTGTAAATTTATTTACAAATATCTCGGTGACATTTATTTTTTGGCTGTTCACTACCTGATTTTGGTCGGCGATGACGATCTTCCGAAAGCTTTAGTCAGAAAAGAAATTATAAACGAAATTATATATCAAAAAAGGAGAATTTGAATGAAATTGTTACGAAGTGTTTAACTATCAATCAATAAAAATTAAAAAATATTCGATTTGGTCCAACAAGACATCATCCGACATATCGCAATATACATATATATCTATATGTTATTTTCACACGAAATATTTTGTTTTGTAGGTATTGTTAAATAAAAAATACCTAACATTATTTTTATTTACTCATATAAAGTCTAAACGTACTTAAATTGAGTAAATTTTTAGACTCAATTTTAGTATCAAAAATAAAAAATGTACTGTAATTTTAAATAAGGATTATGTCCATCTCGACATTGCACACTGGTCCCAAATCCATTTTTTATGGCATAAAGTCGAAAAATAAAGATACAGTTTTGTAATATTGCACATTTGCTAGACATATCATACTTAAAAAATAAAAAATAAAATTGGCGCCCTCTACCACCTCCCATATAAACTCAATATATAAACATCATAATTATCACCCTGTATTAGTACAGGGTGACCAAAAACAAAATTTTATGAAAGCTTAAAATAATGAAAATTATTTCGCTTTGACGAACAATGTTTTTTTGAACATTATTACAAAAGCAAAATATAGCAAACAAATATTCTACATGACACTGCCATTTAAATAATTATTTCAGGAAATAATATAAAATATCTACATGTGTACAGAAAAGTGAATGACGTTATATACCATTTTAAAGGTACTTACAATACCTTTAAAATGAGATGTTGATGGGTCTAATATACAAATCTGATTCAGAGATATGATCAAATATGTGTACTATGACTAATCGAAATTGTTCTAAAATAAAGTGGCAATTGTAGGAGTTTGCCGAAAAATGCTGACGAGGTATTAATTCTAGCATAAACTACACACTCAGACGAACACTTTCACATTTACACTTTGAGTCAAGTTGAGTCCTACATATAACTTTTGGTCCACGACATTTATAGGTTATGCTCACTACGAATCACAAAATTAAACGCCCATGAATACTGAAAAGAACACAGTAATCACAAAATGTTAAATATAATTTTTCAACTACTTGCGTCGGCCTTCAATTTCAATAATATAGTCACTTCATTATTTTCTTTTTACGCCTTAATTTAAAGTATTTTGTATAACTGCTTTAAACCCGAATTAAATCTACTTGTTTCAACGGCAAACTTTAAATGCCTCTCAGGCTTGAAGTGTTGCCACCTAGTTTTCTCCAATACATTTTCTTGTTAGCTTGGAGTGTTACCATTATGAAAATATATACACATTTAACAATTTCCAATTTAAAATTTTTGAATTTCTGCAAAAAAAAATATGGATTTGGGACCATAGTGCATTGGATGGACAAAATATTCCCTGATTGTTGACGAATCAACAAGTTGTTCATAAATTGTTTTTTGGTCGAATTCTTTGAAATAAAAACAACTAACTTGGGGAAATTGGGGATTTTTTATTACATTACATTTTGGGAACAAGGAAAAATGCATCTTGCATAAATCAACATAAGAATTTTTAAGGGATAAATTTAATTTTAATTTACTTGAAATAGGCCATCAGTGTAAAATATAAAAATTCTATTATCGATTTTGTAAAGCGGGTTTTCACGTTATTTAACCCTTATGTGTACAACAAAAACACACTGATTTAACTTGAAAGCGTCAAAGGTACCCGGATATCTTGCTGTGCACATAAGGATTAAATAAAAAATTAAAAAAAATCATGATTTTTTTAAATAATTCTTCTGCTTCTACAAAGAAATCCATAATTTCTACATATCCATATATCTTTTTCACATAAGCATTGTTTTCTTTGTTGGAATGCCAGCTATTAAAATATAATACAAAATATTTTTTTTATTTTTTTTTAATCTTAGAATCTTCGTAAGAATTTAAAAAATAAAACAAAATAATGTTTTCCAATTTTTGCGATATTATATGAAGAAAAAAGGCATTTTTCGAAAAAAAATCATTTTTTCTAAATTTTTTGACAGACAATATAAATACTTTTAATTGGCCATATAAGCGGGTGTGCTATATTTCCAATATGAGAGTGTAAATATTAAAGGTACCTTCAACGAAAATCGCAATTTTTATAAATTATTTAAAAATAAATATCTTTAAAATATTGCAATTTTATTGAAATTATAAAAAATATCCGTACACTTTCTTGTGTTTATTTTATGACTCATTAAGAAAAGCACAAAAATACATTTTTAGGTCTCGGCCAATAAAACTTTTATGTTTTGTTGCATAGTGTAATCGATCGTTCATATTCTATTTGTATCTGTGTAACACACATAGATCATTATTATCAATTACGCGATTTTGTAACCGTCAGCTATTTGAACTTTTCGCAACAAAAAAATAAAAAAAAACAAAACTGAAACTTTTGCAAGCATTCAAGCATAAAGACAACTTTTCACTTCACCTATGTATGTATATCGGTAGCTACAAACATACATATCTTTCGCTTTGTCCATATGGAATAGAAGCATCTATGTACGAGTAGCAAATATTACGTTCTATATGCCCCCGACTGCCTGGACTGCAGAACTGTATTGATACGATTGGCATGAGGTAGTTGGAAAACAAAGTCAAGCATAACATCATCAGTGTAACGTAAATACATATGTATGTATGTATAGATGGATGGATGGATGGTTGGATGGCAGCACGACGGCACCGTCCGTATTGATGCAACTCCAGCCAGCAATACTCCAATAAACCGGCCTGTAATGGAAACTTTTAAGTGCGTGTGCATACCAAGAAGGCATCGACAAGACAATAGATGCTGGCAGGCAGAATTTCTTCATCATCATGGCAAAATCATCATCTACATCGGCAATTGCAACATCATCATCATCGTCAACGCCGTGATCAGTAGCATCATGATGATGATGATGATGATGTTGGTTTCGATCACTAACTGAGCATTGTAGCTCCGTAACGGTAAAACGAGTATATTACCTCGTTTTTAGTTCCTTTCCCCAACTTCTTAGCCAACATCTCCCTCTCCCCCTCCCCCACCCCATCACATCGGCCGTTTGCCAGCCAGCATCAGTCTTGCCCCACACACACTGTGTGTGGAGCGCATCAGCGCAGTTTGGAGTCTATGGCGAGCCATAACATTCACATTCTCCTCTTCTTCTTCTTCTCTTCTTGGCCAGGCCAGGCCAGGCTGATGTGTTCTTTTCATTTTTGTGTAACACACCGCGAAGAACATACAGCAGAGCAGGCACACGGCGCAAGAAAAGAACGTAGCCAAGCAATTGATGATGTGATCTTAACTTGTCTTAAAGACCACAAACAAACATACACTCATACACACACATGTAAACATACGTACGTAAGAGTTAGAAATTGCGAAAAGTAGCAAAAAAAATAGAAAAACAACCACAACAACATCAGCGACTTCCAGTGAATATCCAGGAGTATGCTGGGGCTTGCTGGCTTAGCGCAATACCCCCATAAAGAATTATAAAAAACCGAACCGAACTGAACTGAACGTTCATTTTCTTCTTCTTCAGCTCTGCACAGCCGTTTGGTGTAACCCATTTTAAATTTGTGCCAAGATTTTTGCTAAAGCTTAAACTTAACAACTACCACAAAAAAAAAAAACAAAAACAAACAACAAAGAGACGCCACTATAATGTCCTAAATTTTACTGTCAAATGTGTTCTATAAAAGAAAAGTGGCCAGCAACAACAACAACTACATAAATAAACAAAGTAATAAATTATCCTTGAGCGGCGGAGGCAGCTTGGACAACTATAGGAAATCCAAAAAAATCACCACAACACCAACATTTTTTGGATTTAAATTAACCCTATTTTGGTCTTTCTGACCCATCATCCGTCACTCAAGCTCAGCTTAAAAGGTAAGCCCTTTATCCATCCCTCCCTCCACACTCTCCTAAGTAATGAATTTCTTCTTCGTCTGCCCAGCAACAAATTTGTTTAAAAGCATTTTAATCAAATTATGTTGCAATATTTAGTTTAGTTGTCAACTTAAGAAATCCAACAAATGTTTCCCTTTTAGGTCTTAATTGTATTATATTCGTTCGTTCGTTTTTACCCCAAAGGTAAAGCTGCCTCAACGTTATTTTGCCTTTGCCTATTTGACTTAAACGCTTACCACGGATCTCTATCACGCTCAAAGTTCAAAAGGTTAAATGATCGTAAAGCAAAAGTGTTCAGTGGTGGTGGGGGAAAGATGCATTTTCGTCTGGGATTTCCCTTTAAGGAATGTTTTCGCTAGCTTTTTTGTAGAACAGTAGTTAGATTTCATGAGGTCACAAAGGTGGTGGAAAAGGAAAGCATTGAAACAGTGGGTAAGAGAAGCAAGTAATAAAGAATTTATAATCGATCGAACAGCGGGGATCATTAAAAATGTACAGCAATGCACAGTAGGCTAATGTTTGGATTTGGATTCTATGCTATACCAATTCTATGTCAGAGGGCTTGCTAATAATTTTAGAGTATTTGTGCAAATAAAATTGAAATTCAATTAATTATTTTAAGTGTCTACACTGAAAGAATTACCTTTATAATATTTATAATTTTGTCTCAACCTCTGTGAAAATTTTCATTAAAAAGTCGCCTAAGAAGCACTTCAGAAAATCTATGAGAAGTGTCATAGAATTTACGAAACATTTCATAGAAACTATGAAATGCAGTTCTTCATTCGATGAACTTTTCATACAAGTTCTTTTTTTTATAAAATGTTTTATGAAAATTTTCATAGATGTTCGTTAGAATGAACTATAGCAAACTTAACAAAATATTTATTTAGTATGAATTAATATATAACGCAAATGAATATTAAATTAAATAAAATTACACTACTCATTTTTACTGATACTATGTAGTATTAATAATTAATAAAAAAATAAATATCCGGAGTACATTAATAAAGCAATAAATTTGCATTTTTTAAGTAAAAATTTTTAAATTGTTAAAATTATAAAAAATAATAACAAAGCAATAAATTTATATTTTTAAGTAAAAATAATTAATAAAACATTGTTTGTTTATAAAAGTAATAAAAAACAAAAAAAAAAAAGTTTTTTTTTCCGAGCCACGATTCGAACCCGGGTCCTTTTGGGTGCAAAGCGGACACCTTATCTCTGTGACCCCATACTAAAAATTCGTTGTCATTCACTTGTGAAAATTCTATTCGTAAAATGTTACGGGATAATAACATATTATCGAGTTTTTTGGAAGTTGTGTAAAGGAACTTCCTCAAAAGCGGGAAAAATGCACATTTGAATTTTGACATGCGATTAAAATGTGTTTCCTACGGAAGTACTTCTAATTTTTTTGCTGGGTATTGATTTGCTCAGGTTCAATAAAATAAATGTAAAATCCAAGTCCATATATATATTTACTAACTACATAGATGGAAATGAAAATGTTGAAGAAAGAACAAAAACTAATCTTTCAACGAGTTTAAATATAACATGGGGCTAGATCAGAATTTTATGAGATCAAGCATATTTATACTTTAATCGATATTTCAATGTGTTGCAAACCGAATGTCATAGTGTCCATTCCATCCTCCATTCAGAAAAAATGGGAAAATCCTGTAAAAACATAAATCTTTCTTGTAGGTCTAGTCTATTATTATTTTAAGTTTCAGTCATCGTCAACTTTCAAGATTTTTATGAAATTTTGGGGTCACATATATTTATAGTTAACAAAGCGATTCATTGGGTTGTATTCTTCTTTCTGAAAATGAACAGTAGCCAGAGTTTTACGATTTCTCAGTAACATTTTTAAGTCAATTCGGCAACTAATAATAGGGTCTACTTCTAATAATAGGGGAAATGGTCACATAATCCTGTGAGATATAATATTTTATTTATCTATATTGATGCAGATATAATACATTTTTATTTATTGGCCAATATAACAAGTAATCTAGTGCTGTAGTAATTTTCCAATGTGCCACCGATTTCTAATGAAATGGGTCTTTTGAGGACTCTTCAGAATTGGGCGTATTCGGCCCTTGACAGTGGTGAATACCAGGAATTTATAAATGTTTATAAATAATAAATTGTTTCAGACTGGACTATGCAACAAGAAATTTGTGGAAGTGCTGTGGACACATCCATCCTGATCAGATCTCTATAACCATTTAAAAAATCATCAAAATTGAATATTAAATACAAAATATTAATATTTAAATCAATATTTCATTCAAATTGTCATTAAATTAGCTCCAGGTACTACAAAACAAACTTTAAAAGTTAATACATAATCTCTCAATCGCGTGACCACTTGTCTTCTTGAATTCTGCGCAGAGGACCGTAGAACATTTCAAATCCTAAACGGGATATATGATTATATTATTCTATAAGATTCGTATACATATTGTTAGGCTCCTAAAGAGCTGATTCAATATTAGTATAAAATTACACATATAATCTTCCAAGATTGTACTCTGCAGCGCGACTCCAACAGATCGCAAATATCGATCTTGTGGTTGTCAAGGTTGACAAAGTGCCTGTATTTTTTTTATTTTAATTTCGAACGTAAGCATACTGTTGTTTTGGGCTAGAATCATTTTAACATATTAAGTAGTTCGTACAATTTTATGATATCACATGCCTCCATTTTTAATATTAAATATTTTAAGAAACTTTTTGTGATATCTTAGCAGAAAAATTAAAATATTCTTAAACTCTTGTCTGAATAATAATTATAAACAAATATGTTTCAATGAAATAATAAATTGAATTTAATTAGCAAACACATTTTTAAACAATTTTTAGACTTTTTTCACTTTGGCAATGTTTTGGCACATTATTTTGTTTGGTAGCCGTACCACTTGTAAATTTTTTATTTAAATTACACATTTAGTAAGAACTAAAATGCCGCCGAGTTATTGAAGTTTTCACAAAAAATTGTTGCAAAAATACAAGTTCCAGTTCACATCTCGCATTATTTTAGGAATTAACGTCCAATAAAAATACATAAAATTCTTCAAAAAAGATAAAAGATGTTAAAAATTGTAAAAAGCATGGCGACCATTTTAATAAAAAAAAAATCCCATAATTTTGGAACACATTCCTATACCTAACAAAATCATCCGGCCTCCGTTTGTTTATTAAATTATAAATACTATTTTAGGGAGCTTTCTGTGATATCTTAGCAGAAAATGGAAATATCTCTCTGAATTGTCTGAATTATAACATCGCATGACAATTTTTAAAAATAGTCGTTACACCTGAACCGGATGATATACGTATGAAACTAGAGGCAAAATTGAGTGACTTAGCGTTTTAGGTTTTTCATTTCATCATCCTGTTGCACTTTCACAGGATTACAAAGTTCCAAAGGATACAATTTTTCGAAAAAATATTTTATATACTTGTTCGCACCTTATGATAACGATATTAATGTCAAATTAAAGAGGAGAATATCTATTAAAAATATATCAAATATGATGCTTATATCTGTATTCGTTCAGCATTAACATCTATTTAAAATGTACCCCTTAGTTTTTATAGTTTATTCATATCTTGCTTGTTAAGAGACAAAACTTTAAATCGTTGTTAATACTAAACTAATACAGATAGAAGTTTGTAATTTAAAGTATTTTTAGCACATACTCTCTTCTTTGATTTGGCATTTCTACCGGTGTCATAGGGTGCGAATAAGTATTAAGAATAATTTTTGAAAAAAAAAATTATTTATTTATTTGTTATGAATTACAATATAAAGTAAATTTTATATTCTAATTTTGGGTCCAGGAATTGAGCCAGGTACCCTTTGAAAATGAGATGAGAAAATGAAACACTCCTTCTCCTATAATTTCAGATGCATATCATCTGGTTCAAGTGTAATATGGACTATCGGGCAGTGTAATTATACTAATTTTTTTTGTATAGAACTTTTAACTGAACTCAGACTTATGAAGAATATTTTTCTTTTGAAAAAAAAAATATAGAAAAGAAATATGGATTTTTTTAGAGCAAAAACAAAAAAAAAAGAATTCAAAATACTGGGCTCACAAAAATTATTTCTCTCCGAGAATACAAAAAATATTGTTTTCCCACTCAAACAATAATATTTTGTTATGTTTGTAATGTTTTGGGCTAGAATCATTTTAACACATTAAGTAGTTCGTACAATTTTATGATATCACATGCCTCCATTTTTAATATTAAATATTTTAAGAAACTTTTTGTGATATCTTAGCAGAAAAATTAAAATATTCTTAAACTCTTGTCTGAATAATAATTATAAACAAATATGTTTCAATGAAATAATAAATTGAATTTAATTAGCAAACACATTTTTAAACAATTTTTAGACTTTTTTCACTTTGGCAATGTTTTGGCACATTATTTTGTTTGGTAGCCGTACCACTTGTAAATTTTTTATTTAAATTACACATTTAGTAAGAACTAAAATGCCGCCGAGTTATTGAAGTTTTCACAAAAAATTGTTGCAAAAATACAAGTTCCAGTTCACATCTCGCATTATTTTAGGAATTAACGTCCAATAAAAATACATAAAATTCTTCAAAAAAGATAAAAGATGTTAAAAATTGTAAAAAGCATGGCGACCATTTTAATAAAAAAAAAATCCCATAATTTTGGAACACATTCCTATACCTAACAAAATCATCCGGCCTCCGTTTGTTTATTAAATTATAAATACTATTTTAGGGAGCTTTCTGTGATATCTTAGCAGAAAATGGAAATATCTCTCTGAATTGTCTGAATTATAACATCGCATGACAATTTTTAAAAATAGTCGTTACACCTGAACCGGATGATATACGTATGAAACTAGAGGCAAAATTGAGTGACTTAGCGTTTTAGGTTTTTCATTTCATCATCCTGTTGCACTTTCACAGGATTACAAAGTTCCAAAGGATACAATTTTTCGAAAAAATATTTTATATACTTGTTCGCACCTTATGATAACGATATTAATGTCAAATTAAAGAGGAGAATATCTATTAAAAATATATCAAATATGATGCTTATATCTGTATTCGTTCAGCATTAACATCTATTTAAAATGTACCCCTTAGTTTTTATAGTTTATTCATATCTTGCTTGTTAAGAGACAAAACTTTAAATCGTTGTTAATACTAAACTAATACAGATAGAAGTTTGTAATTTAAAGTATTTTTAGCACATACTCTCTTCTTTGATTTGGCATTTCTACCGGTGTCATAGGGTGCGAATAAGTATTAAGAATAATTTTTGAAAAAAAAAATTATTTATTTATTTGTTATGAATTACAATATAAAGTAAATTTTATATTCTAATTTTGGGTCCAGGAATTGAGCCAGGTACCCTTTGAAAATGAGATGAGAAAATGAAACACTCCTTCTCCTATAATTTCAGATGCATATCATCTGGTTCAAGTGTAATATGGACTATCGGGCAGTGTAATTATACTAATTTTGTATAGAACTTTTAACTGAACTCAGACTTATGAAGAATATTTTTCTTTTGAAAAAAAAAATATAGAAAAGAAATATGGATTTTTTTAGAGCAAAAACAAAAAAAAAAGAATTCAAAATACTGGGCTCACAAAAATTATTTCTCTCCGAGAATACAAAAAATATTGTTTTCCCACTCAAACAATAATATTTTGTTATGTTTGTAATGTTTTGGGCTAGAATCATTTTAACACATTAAGTAGTTCGTACAATTTTATGATATCACATGCCTCCATTTTTAATATTAAATATTTTAAGAAACTTTTTGTGATATCTTAGCAGAAAAATTAAAATATTCTTAAACTCTTGTCTGAATAATAATTATAAACAAATATGTTTCAATGAAATAATAAATTGAATTTAATTAGCAAACACATTTTTAAACAATTTTTAGACTTTTTTCACTTTGGCAATGTTTTGGCACATTATTTTGTTTGGTAGCCGTACCACTTGTAAATTTTTTATTTAAATTACACATTTAGTAAAATGCCGCCGAGTTATTGAAGTTTTCACAAAAAATTGTTGCAAAAATACAAGTTCCAGTTCACATCTCGCATTATTTTAGGAATTAACGTCCAATAAAAATACATAAAATTCTTCAAAAAAGATAAAAGATGTTAAAAATTGTAAAAAGCATGGCGACCATTTTAATAAAAAAAAATCCCACAATTTTGGAACACATTCCTATACCTAACAAAATCATCCGGCCTCCGTTTGTTTATTAAATTATAAATACTATTTTAGGGAGCTTTCTGTGATATCTTAGCAGAAAATGGAAATATCTCTCTGAATTGTCTGAATTATAACATCGCATGACAATTTTTAAAAATAGTCGTTACACCTGAACCGGATGATATACGTATGAAACTAGAGGCAAAATTGAGTGACTTAGCGTTTTAGGTTTTTCATTTCATCATCCTGTTGCACTTTCACAGGATTACAAAGTTCCAAAGGATACAATTTTTCCAAAAAATATTTTATATACTTGTTCGCACCTTATGATAACGATATTAGTGTCAAATTAAAGAGGAGAATATCTATTAAAAATATATCAAATATGATGCTTATATCTGTATTCGTTCAGCATTAACATCTATTTCAAATGTACCCCTTAGTTTTTATAGTTTATTCATATCTTGCTTGTTAAGAGACAAAACTTTAAATCGTTGTTAATTCTAAACTAATACTGATAGAAGTTTGTAATTTAAAGTATTTTTAGCACATATTCTCTTCTTTGATTTGGCATTTCTACCGGTGTCATAGGGTGCGAATAAGTATTAAGAATAATTTTTGAAAAAAAAATTATTTATTTATTTATTATGAATTACAATACAAAGTAAATTTATATTCTAATTTTGGGTCCAGGAATTGAGCCAGGTACCCTTTGAAAATGAGATGAGAAAATGAAAAACTCCTTCACCTATAATTTCAGATGCATATCATTTGGTTCAAGGGTAATATGGACTGTCGGGCAGTGTAATTATACTAATTTTGTATAGAATTTTTAACTGAACTCAGACGTATGAAGAATATTTTTCTTTTGAAAAAAAAATATAGAAAAGAAATATGGATTTTTTTAGAGCAAAAACAAAAAAAAAAGAATTCAAAATACTGGGCTCACAAAAATTATTTCTCTCCGAGAATACAAAAAAATATTGTTTCCCCACTCAAACAATAATATTTTGTTAACTAGTGTAGTTACAAAAAAATCCCCCCGTTTCTTTAGCAAATTCCACAAAAAAAATCGTTGACAATTCGTTGCAATTTGTTGTATGCCGATCAGAAATATTTGTTATCACTTCCACAACAGAAAATACCAAAAATATTTCATTAATATCTATGTACACAGACTATGTGAGTTACACCCAAAACGTGTACAATCGACCGACCAAGCAGCACACTTGTGTCCATTGATCCTAAAGACCATAATTGTTGGGTGGTGGTTGCCTTGTTTGTGTGCAACATGGTTGGCGTTTCTATAATTTTCGTAATATCGGACAATCATTCTGTAAATCCACTCTAAGGCAATCTAGCAAACCAGCGGCGACTGGTTTTTGGCTTTGGCTTTGTCTTCGATTCGATGTTAGCAATTTATTTTTTATTTTATTTTGTTTCGTTGGTATTTGGTATTGATACTTGATCTTGTTTCAGTCAATGTTTTTGTAGACATTTTTTTCATTTCGTTTCGTTACGTTTTATTCATTATTTTGTAATACCATTAATCTTGGGAGCTTTTGTTTGATATGTCGTGTACCTTTGGACAAGAGTTGCGTTTTTTTTTTGTTTTTGGTGAACTTCCTTAAGTACTCCAAGTCGTACTTGTACCCGATAAACGACGCAACGTATGAGTGGCGTATTTGTGCGCCGTGGCGTGCCGTGGCGTGCCGTATCGTACCATTTGCGCTATGTTGTCTTGGCTATGATTGGCGATATTTGTCATGTTGTTATTGGCGTTTTGCGCGCCAGCTTGTTCTTCTTTCCGAAGTTATGAAAGGTATGGTATTGTCTGTCTGTCTCTGCCAACCATTAAATCGATTTGCCAGTTCCAAAGCCAACCGAGTCAGCCAACTTTAAGAACTTTATTTGTGGTGTGTTGGCATTTGTGGCTGTGCTTGTTGATGTCTCGAAGAAGTTGTTCATACCTTTTTTGTAGCCATTTAAAAGTTTAATTAAATCTAATTTATGTCATACAATTGTAATTGATTTGATCACCTCCGTTGAAGAATGATATAATAATTGTACGCTTGGAGGAGCCTTATGCTGGAGATAGAAAAAACTAGCTTGGAGCCTCATTAAAACTAAGCTGAACTTCAAGCGTTAACGGACCGTTATGTTGGACAAGGTAGATAAATGTTTACATATAAATACATTAGGGTGGAGGTTAGCCGTGGGGGGAGGGGAATTTTCAGAATGTTAAATTTTTGGTACTCCCAATCCCCACAATCAAATCCAAGGCCTCTCAATAGTTCAGAATAGGCGATGCCTCCGAACAAAAAACCTTAAAAAACACAAATTTGTTTACATCACAAATACTTTCACAAGTTTATTTCGAATCACATCATTTAGAAGCAGCTATCAATGCTGGGCAAAGTACCGCTGCAGTATTTCCAGGTGGACCAGGCAGTCCAGCCTTGTTGCTTCTGGATCTTGCGGGCGCACGTCACTGAGCTGTTGATGTTGTCGGTCAACAAAGCGTCACAGCTCAAGGCGCATTCATTGTAGGAGAAACGACCATTGGATGGTTGGCACCAGTAGTAGTTGTTGATCTGGAAGATGCCGTAGTCATTGGAACCATTATTGTTGGTGGGGCCCACAACGCCGGTACGATAAGAAGACTCATGCTCGGCAATGCAGGTCCAACGGGCCAATTCGTTCTTGGGCACACCCAAGGCAAACATTTCCTTGGCCAAGGAGCAGCGAGTGAAAGTTTTGCCGAAGGCAGGTGCGGCCAAAGCCAAAAAGGCAGCGAAAACAATGAAGAATTTCATGATTAATAGCTTAGAATGGTTTACAAACGAACTATGATTGCGACCACAATCCAAAGGGGTTTATATACAAAAAATTTTGACTAGACATGGGTATTTGATAAGATTTGAATGAGGGTTAGTGTTCTGTATTATCTGTGACCAGATTGTGATCTAATTTAGAGCAGTTGAATGGCTTCTATCTACAGTGGCATTGATTATATATTTTTTGAATATGATAAGTTGATTAATGACGACACTTTGTTTTGACAAATAATTTCAAGTGTACTTGTCGAATATATAAAAAATTCACTTGGCTTGGAGTACACACGCGTTTGCATCTGATATCAACTTATGGCCCAGATTGCTAAAAAAAACTCTTTTATGGAACTAACATCACTAGTAATTTTTGCGTTAGAAAAAGTGATCAACTCCCAATAAAGTTTTTTTTTACAAAAATAAAGAAAAGAATTGATTTTTTTAAACTTTAGAAAAACCCTCATATATTTCTGTATTTCAAATACTATTTATTTCGAAATAGTGTTTAATTTCTAAATAATGAAAAATGTGT
The DNA here is from genome assembly GCA_947397865.1 of Polietes domitor. Taxonomy (NCBI): domain Eukaryota; kingdom Metazoa; phylum Arthropoda; class Insecta; order Diptera; family Muscidae; genus Polietes; species Polietes domitor. Next base: position 126,112,573 of record OX377622.1, read on the forward strand.
TGTCATTTATTTTGGTTTAAGACCAAAGGTTGTGCTGAAGTCTTCAGCAGAACCCAAAAGTAGCAAAAAGGCAAAGTGAGACCTTTATTGTTGCAGCTAAAAGTTGACTGCGCAGTTTCGATGGGCGCTACCCCATCTCGTCAGAACTTTCGCAACGAATGTATGTCTTTGACTTAAATCAGAGTTCTTATTAGTCGGCATATGACAAATGAGAAGCGCTGATAAACAAAATATTCCATCGAACTAAGTCGACACACTAAAAATCTCACTTTGTCAATTCAATGTTATGCATGTGCTCGCAACAATGCAAAGGTTGTTGTTGTACGGTATGTCCCGTCTTCACTGTACCTCGTGTGTATGTTTGTTGTTTGTATGTATAGTTGGTTGGTAATGAAAAATATAAATTTTCCCATCAACTATTTTTCTTATATTTTTCATTGTCTTTAAACTTGTGTTTAAAAACTACTGCAAAAACAATCATTCTGAAGATTTTTTCAATGAAATTCTGGTTGATTTTGCAAGAGAAAAATTCATGAAAAATAGAAGCATCAATTCACCACTTCTTTTTTCTTTTTTTTCTAATTTTTTTCCAAAAATACATATACAATATTTTTAAAAAATATAAGCATCATTTCACCACTTCCAAACTAACACAGTCACTAAAATAGACATCTAAGAACACTAATTTAAAGTTTCAAAAAATGGATTAATGTAATCATTTCGAAAATCAAAATAAAAGAAATAAAATTGTAAAAACTATTAAAAATATGAAGCGGTTGGACCATTCCACAATATTCTACAAGTAATTGAAATTGCCTTCAAATAAAGGTATAGTACATTAAAATCGATTAAGTATTTCAGGAGTTACAGACGATTGAATGAACACTTTTTCGAAAAAATTTCGATTTTTTTTTTCTAATTTTTTTCCAAAAATACATATACAATATTTTTATGAGAAGAATGCATACACAAACTTTCAAAACTATCTCAGCTATCGAGGTCAACAAACGTACCACTTGACATGGAATGACTCATATAACGAATTAAGAAAAAATTAACTAAATATAATGATTGATCTCCAAATATTTAGTCCTTATGACAGTGGATTTTTGTGCAGCCTTTTTCTTTATTTGCTCTAAGTACATCAAATGTATTGTCTCTATCTGTATTAGTTTAGTATTAACAACCATTTCAATTTCACCCGTAGTTTATTCATATTTTATTTGTTAAGGGGAAAACTTGGAATGGTTGTCAATGCTAAACTCCAGCAGATACAAGCAATAAATCTGAAGTATTTTTTAACAGATATTCTCCTCTTTTATTTGACATACCTGTATCATAGGGTGTGAATAAATATTTAAAACAATTCTTGAAAAATTGTATTTTTGGAACTTTGTAGTCCTGCGAAGCGCCAACAGGTGGAGTAAATGAAAAACTAAAAACCTCATATAACTCCATTTTGACTATAGTTTCAGACGTATATTATACGGTTCAAGTGTAATATGGACTGTCGTACAGTGTAATATTAAGGTGGTTCTTAAACATTTTTTTTGGATTTTGTCGGTGGATCCACAGGGAAGTTTATTAAGCATCATGAGAAACAAATATTGGTTTCATTATGGATTGTCGCTAATGCCATGTTAAACCAAAGAGATTTTTTTGAATGTCTTCTGATTTTGTTGATGCGTTTTTAATTGCAAGATTTACATACATAGGATTTTTTTTTTTGAAAACTGTGGCAACCCTGTAACGCTGGTGTTTTTGTGAGGTTGGGAAAATGTGACAATTTTTTCAGGAGATTTGTTAGCAACAAATATCAAATGAAAATTAAAAATAATAATAAATTTTATTTGTTTTTTTTTTTTTGCAAGATTCGGGGAAATAATACATAAGCCAAAAGGGTTCAAAGGTGGGGTAAAAATTCCAAAACTGCCTCAGAGACGCACAGCGGCAAAAGCTCCCAAATTTCATGCGACCAAATCTCGACTTTACTGATTTTGCAAAGAACATTCCTTTTAAGCATTTTCTGAATTATTTTTCCAATATCACGGCTAACTTTAGCTGTGAATGCATTTAAAGATCATAAATGCTAAAATTGTTCAAAAATTTCATCACAATAGATGTTATTTTATTGGGATGTATCTTGGCGTTTTATTTTGTTTTGAAAAAAGTGTAGTTGCGTTTTTATTTCCCTTTTCAGACAGTGGGTTTACCTGAAGGTTCTATTTATTTAATATTGTTAATTTTCTATAATATAAAACTATATTCGCGAGGCCTCGGCATTTACAAGTATTGTTAAGCTATTGCCTTATTTATTAATTTAAAAAAAAATTCAAAGAATATTATAGCTGCAAACATCGATTTAATTGCTGAAATGGTAAAACCTTCTAAGCCAAAAATGAAGCAATAATTTCTTCGTTGTTCTCTGTTAATGTATTTTGGAAAAATTATTTAAAGCACACTTTAGGGATGTAAGGCTTTATGGCATGCGATCTCATGTACTAATCTTAAGTTATAATAGTCATCGATTAAAAAATAAAATAATTTTTAACAAAAATTTCGAAAATTGTAAAAAAAAATAAAAATTTTATTTGGGCGTTAGGCGTGGCTCCGACAATATTCATTTAATTGTGAACTCAAATGAAAGCACTGGTAATGATTTGTCTTATCATATATATTTAAATGAGAAATTTATGACGTTTTTCCATTTTAACGTATATGGGAGCTAGGCGTGGTTGTGGAGGGATTTGAACAAAAATTTGTATTTGATCTAATTTGACGATATAAGGGATGTGTGTGAAATTTCAAGGTCCTAGCTATATTCCTTCTAATTTTTGCCGCGGATTGTATTAAAATATTCCACTGTGAGACGCCCCAAAGGGATTAATTAAACCCCATTAATTTTCTTTCGGCAACATTTTCCCCGAATACACCCAACCCTATCTCCACTCCCATACAAAAAATACATTTTTATAAAATTTTCTCGCAACGATCTAACTGACCCAAGGAAGACCATGTTCGAACTTAAACTAAGTTTGGGAAAAATATGAACTGATTCCTTAAATTCTTTCAAGGATGGAAACGAATGTGGTCCAAACGTACTTAAGTCGTTGCTTCAATGCGTTACACTTTTTTCTGTCCCAAACTATATATACCCTGCTACTCTGTAGAGTGAGGGTATACAAATGGAACTAACCAATTGGCTGTAGCTGAAACGAGAATTACAAATTAGGCCTATAAATGAGCATGAGCTTTAAAATTAATTAATCATTAAAATTAAATTAGTTTTTTAGTTTTTCGTTTGTTTAAATAAATGATTCTCATAAGCGAATGAGAAGCATCCGTTTAAAAAGTGAATATCCGAATATCCGTTTAAAAAGTGAGTTGTGCTTCTCATTCGTTTGTGGGAATCATTTACTTAGAGAGGTTGTTGAAAAATCGCTACGAAACCACCTGACGAAGCCTTTCACAGGGTAGAAATCATGATAGTAGTAGTGTGCAGCCAAGTAATGCCATTTGCAAATAAATTTGCATTCTAAAAAAATTTTAGATGCAAAAAGGTCTTGAGTCTTGGGGATATCCCAGTTCAAATCTAAAATTAATTAATTTTAAATACAAAAATCACAATATATATATAAGAATTATCCAACGTACCCCGCTCCACACTGACATCTGATCTCTATTTTCATGTTTAATTGCTCGAACGGCTGACTAGATCGAAATCAATAACTCTAAACCTGGCATTGTATTGTCATTAATTTTATTTCTGTATTTTTCCCTTTCTCCTCTATTTTTCACAATTCGTTCTTTGTGGGGGAAAAACACTTGAACATTTCTTTATGGCTTTGATATTATTTTTTTAATTCCTTTGAACTTTCCACTCGCTTTCAACGCTGTCTGAAGATTTGGGATGAAAGCGTGCTCGTGTCGAAATCTTTGAAGAAGAAACGCCTTAATACATCTTCTTCTACTTCTTCTCTAGTTTTTTTGAACAGCTTTTGTCAGCTTAGAAAGAAAATTTAGAAAGCGAAAATATTCGCTTAAGCTACTTACTAAGTATGCATTAGCATTGGCCTTTTGCGCAGGCGCGCACCGCACTAGCACCAGCTCATACGGGGCATTCCTGTGGTTGGTGGTGGCGGTGGTGGTGCTTATGCTGCTGCTGATGTCTGATTTTCTAGAGCCGACAGTTTTTCTAATTAGTCAAGTCACTGGCACAAAAACCACACATCTTAACGTACAGAGGGGAAAATGACCATGTGACTTACATATATCGTATGTGAACAGCCAACACAGAGAGGTCAATGTGAAACCACAGCAATTTTGAAATGTTTTCAGTTGAACAATGGCAAATTTGCGAAGGAACTCAGCGTAACGAGTGTGTGAGTGTGTTTAGAAATTTGAAATTGTTTGTTTAATGCAACTAATTGTTTAATTACATTGGCCAGAAGGGTAACGAAGGAGAATGGGCGAAAAACTACGGGTCAACTAACTGCCAGTGAGTGGGCGAAACAAACGGTACGGCCAACATGTGTAGTATTCCCCTGAATGTAGGGTGTTGCCTCTCGTGTACCACCACCACCCGGTGGCCAACCAAGCGTTTAGTTTTTCTGTTACGCTGCAGAGAGCAGAGAGAAAACAACAACTTCATGTCTAAAGGCAAGAAATGAAAATGTTACGGTCCAATTTAACAATTGTTAATAAATATCATTATGTTTAAGCAGAAATCAGCTCGAATGCCGAAAAATTGTTGGAATGTTACGAGAGACCAACTGGTGGCCAAAACCAATGGGTATTACGGGCATAACCAAAATTACATATGATTTCCTTGGTGACGCTTGAGAATCTGTCCATCCATCCATCCATCCACCCAGTCAGCCATCCACTCAGCCGTCTACTTATGGTCGTTTTAACAAATGAAAGTTTTCCAACTTTTCTTCTTGTCTTCATTTCAGTATCAGTATTAGCCAGAGGTTAAAGTGTTGATGTTGGCTGGTTGTTGTTTATTTTTTGTTGTTGGTTGTTGGTGCGTTTTAAATTGTTAAAATACTGTTTCTTTTGTTATAATAATTTTCATTTCGTGTAAAATTGCTTCAAAAGTAAAATATTTTCTTTTTGGTTTTTTTTTTCTTTTGTTCACTTCAGTCACTCAGTCAGTCAGTCGGTGTTCGAGGTCTGGGTGTAAATTATAGTTCATCAGGTGTATTTACGTGTTGCTCCACTTAATATTTAACGTGACTTGTGGCCAACAACCACAACCGTCGTTCGTCGTTCGTTGTCTGTCCATAATGCATTTTATTAATAAAAAGCTAAAACAGAATTGCACAAAACGTTAATGTATGTACCATGATTTTTTCCATGTAGCTTCTTCGTCTTCGCTAGTGTCTTCTTATCTGGGGAAAACAAAAATAAAACGTGAAGGTTTCCTCAAAGTTTAGTCATGAAGATGGCCGAACAGTTTTTATATACAAAATTTGCTAAAAAAAGTTTGATCATGATCATCACAAAAAACGGAAATCAATTTTAATGACAATTACAACATCTGTGTTGTTTTGACAAAACAACTTATCCCAAAAAAGTAAGAAGTCTTTTGGGTGCAGCAGTTTTGGTTGAAAATCGATGGAAAAACACCAGTTCACACCTCAGGGAAACTCAACTAAGAAAAATTTAATCAATTACGCTACGAATAGTTTCCGCCTCCAATAATACTCTGGAAATCTAGTCACCCGTGTGACAACTCTCAAAGATGGAAACATTTCTTAGTGGAAAGGGTTTCACTTCAACTTCGTAATATTTTTGATTATACTAATTTACAACAATTCTGTCGAAGGGTTCTATATATCATATGTGTATGAGGTTCGATTATGAATATTGCTCACATTTGTATCATGACCATCTTGTATCCAAGGGAAGAAAAAAGTGGCCTAGGAAAAGTCTCAAAAATTTTGAGATTTTTTTAAAGAATCTGTTTTAGATCGGACCTTTTTCGTGCTAAAAAATAGAAAAAGAAATATTTTGTTTTAGTTTCCATTAAATAAACGCAATTAAACAAAAATTAAAAACATTTAATTCTCCTACTTGAACAAAACTTCTACATTTATACATAGACTTTTTCTAAAGTTGAATGAATAAATAAATAAATAAAATAAAAATTAAAAAATTATTTATTTATTTATTTCAATAGTCCATGGAAACATATCCTTACAGACTTGCTTAAAACTAAAAGTAATATAAATCTAAAATTTCAATAAATTTATTGATAGGAAGCGATAAATCTAAAGCAAATTTCGTATTAATTAAATTGAATTCTCTCAATGATCTCAAAATAGGTTCATTACAAGAATAATTATTTCTATGCACAGGAATATTAAAAAATTCAAAGAATCGCAGACACCTAGCAGGGACGTTGAAGCCAATTCTACTAAGGAGTAAAGAACAATCAATAAGTCCACAAATCAACTTGTACACGAAGGGTTTCCAAACGTATAAGCTTACATCGAGACTCATATGTGGGAAAAGGATTGGAAAAACTTAAAGAAAATAGCGCAAATTTAATAAATTTTCTTTGCAATCTTTCAACACGATCACAATTTACATCATAAAATGGCTTCCATACAATGGAAGCATATTCAAGTTTTGATCTAACAAAAGATGTATACAAAATTTTTCGAGTATATGGGTCATTAAATTCTTTACTATTTCTTTTAATGAAAGCAAGGCAATACATAATTAATATGAGCATTGAAATCTAACTTTCAAATAAGACACCAAGGTCTAACACGCGATTTACCATTTTCAAACATTGATTATTGTTATTGTACTTCGAATCAATCATTCTAGTACGTCTAGTAAATAGAAGGTGATAACATTTAGAAATATTCAAAGGAAGATTATTTTGTTCACACCAATGGAACACCCTATTCAAATCTTCCTGAAGAAATGCAATATCTGCAGAATCTGAAATATCTAAAAATATTTTAATATCATCCGCATAAATTAAATATTTAGCAAAATGAAAGCAACTAGCTGCATAATTTACAAATAAAATAAAAAATAAAGGAACTAAAATGCTACCCTGAGGGACCACAGAAGAAGCTACGTACATATAAGATTTAAACCCGTCAACAGACACAAAACAAAGTCTATTAATGAGATATGATTCTATCCGTGTTATAAGAGATACATGGAATCCAATTTTAGACAATTTTAAAAGAAGGAATTTGTGTAACACTTTATCAAAAGCATTGCAAAAATCTACATAAATAACATCAACTTGATATCCATTTTCAAAGCTGGAAATGCAATGATTAACGAAAGTAATGAGATTAGAAACAGTCGAACGATTTTTCATAAACCCGTGATGCGATTCTGTTGTGATTGGACAGACGGTTGTATAAACGTGATTGTAAACAACGTATTCAAACAATTTGGAAATATTTGATAATTTAGAAATTGGCCTGTAATTGCAAACGTCTCCCTTAGGACCCGATTTATAGATCGGGGTAATGGAAGATATTTTCCAACAATCTAAAAATATTCCTTATTCCAAAGAGTAATTAAAAATATACTTCAATGGCACAGAAATCGATGAACTGCATTTTTTAAGAAAATGGGCTGAGATACCATCAATATCAAGTTTAGTTGATTCTGTGAGATTTAAAAGACTCGAAACAATAATCATTTCTGATACATGAATAAATTCAACATCAATTTCAGAAGTAATATTGTTTAAAAATATATTATTCACTAGACTGAAAATTCGCTTTAAAAAAATCCGCAATTAGATTAACTTGCTCACAAGAAGACTTAGCACGGTTATCCCCATGGTACATTACTGAGGGAAAATCGCTATTAGATTTTTTAGATTTTATGAATTGCCAAAAAGACTTCGGATTGCTATTAATTTTCTTCTCAAAGTTCATTATATATTGTTTATATAAAAACTTATTTAAGAAAGAAAATTCTCTTGAGTAGTGCTCATACAGCCTTTTTTTATATCGCTAGAATGCTAGCTAATAAATATTTTTCTATTTTTGTGGGTTTTTCGTGCCAAACTGAGCAGAAATGACAATATTGTTGCCAGATATGATCTATTTGTGAACTCTTAATCCGTGTTAGAACAGATAACCCTTTAAAACACCCGATAATAGCTCGGAAATTCAATTAATCTAATAATGGACTAATCGAATAAATATTGCTTTTAGAGTGATCAAACTTTATTTTATTAACGAAATTATGAAAAAATGTGAAAATAAGAATATCAAAATGGACTACTCTCATCATATATCACACAAAATTGTTTGTTTTGGTACAAATACCTTGTAATTTTGCACAGAGTTCACAATTAATATAATGAAAAAGTTCGAAAAGAACCATATAACTCAAAACTAATTTCGATACATTTGCCTTGATAAAATAATCAACCAAACAAAAAATGATGGAAATTTGTGGATTTTTTTATGTTAATTTAAAGAAGAAGAATTTTTATGTTAATCTAAGACAAACTATTACTTTTTGCTAAAGGAAATTATAGATTTGTCACAGTGAAACACTTCTGTAGAACTGCATCATTAAATTTTTGAAAAGTAATTGTCGAAAAATATATTTATTGCCAGCAAAATACCACTGTGCGTGGTTCGAGTTATGCAGAGGTCCAAAGTTGATAATCTTGGATATTTTTGCAAAGAGATAGCTTCTTTATTGATGTAATTACTTTTGAGGAGTCTTCAGATTTTAACGATATTGATATCGTCTGAAAAGTTTTCATCTCATTTCGAAGATAAAAGTACGTCCGCAAAAAATAAATATACATAAAATTGCATATTTTATATTCTTATTCTTTTAAGTTGTATAGCTTACTTTTTTATTTTTCCCTATTCCCCTACTTCGTATGCTTTGGAAGATAAAACGAGTAATTTTTGATAGTTTTGTAATATTTTTCGTTCGGGAGGTACCACGCCCCTTTGCCCTTTCATGACCTAGTATATCCCGGAACCATTCTCTGTCCAGAAGAAGATACAGTACAATTTGCAGGCGAATCTATCCACAGATTATATATAGATAGATAGATTTTATTCTCTACATGATATCAATATTTCAGAATTGGATGACAATTGATTTAGAAATTATAGCTGTTTTCCAAATGGTTCCCTCATTTCAGCAAGACAATATTGTACGGTATTGTTAGTTGGTATAAATGAGATGAAGAAAATCGCAGTTAATGGAAATGCTTTCTTTGTGTATTCTGGAATTCCTTCCAATTTAGTTTGTCCACAATTCCATCGTTAAATGGATATATATAGGTATATATTATAGAATATATCTTCATTTCCGCCCCATAACGACTTCTTCTTATTGCCAATTGGTTTCACATTATCGCAGCAGTATTGCCAATTAATCACCATCCAAGCTCCTATCGTTTTTTTTTCTTGACAACTGGCTAGTTTAATAATAAGCGAGCTGAAAAATCTGGCCGAACCAAAAGAAACGAAAAAGATGTCGACCATTTATTAATTGAATTGTAGTTCAAAATGTATGGAAGAGCTATAAATTGTTCAATTCTCCTGTCACCTTAATGGTGGCGTATGAGTTATACTTACTATGATTAATGATATTACTCATTCGCGTTAGGGGACTTTCCTGGGATATAACATCATCTAAAACTTAACTTATAATTTGTTCTTAAATAATTAAAACAGTGAAACCTCTCACGGGCGCACACTCCCTTAAGCGGACACCACTCTTAAGTAGAAAAAAAAATCAATCAAAATTTTAACATTTTCATTATAATGAACTTTCTCATGTGGACACGGACATAAAATATATTTTTTATGGTACCTCCCATAAGTAGAAACCTTCCCTTCGATTTTCCCAAGCCTTCTTCACAAAATGCTGAAAAAAATGCTTGGTTGCTTCTTTGAAATAAAAATATAATCTATAGGTTATGTCAATCTTTAAACTTAAAAAAAAACTAAAAATTAATCGAGAACAATTATAGTTTAGAAAGCTCGAGAGTCGCTGAGCTTGTTATTTATAGTTCTGAGTCCGCGCTTTTAACTACCCAGATATTCTATTGCAGCTTTCTAATGAACCTTCAACATATAATTTATTTCTCTGTTTTGAGCTTTACGAGCATTAATCAGTTGTCAGCGAGAAAGTGAATGTCAATTCAGTTTGAGACTCCATCTAATTATGGTAGTTATGAAAATTGATTAATAATTTCAATTTAATAGTTTAAAATCACCTTAACACACTATGGCAAAATCGTTAATTGGGTATATAGAAATTTCTACAAATAGTTCTGTAACATTTTATTAATATTCAACTCAGTTTGAAACTTTAAACTCCAACTAATTATAGATGTTAATTGTGATATTAAAAAATTGATTAATAATTCCAACATAATAGTGAAAAATTCCCTTTACCAAATGTTCTAAAGCATTTTTTAATTTCTAGTTCACGATATTAATTTCAAACCCAATGATATCGTTGTTAAACCCAAAAGTACTAAATCACCATTAAGACATCTAAACCAACATCGTTCTCCATTTCATATGATGCGAATAGTATTCTTTCTAGCAACAATAACAACGTCAACAAAAAAACAAGAACATATTTTCGTAAACGAAAACTAAACCAAATCTATTATTGGTTTTTGTTGCCACAGCAACAACAACACTTTAATTAAATCACTTAAGTTGTCAAAAGTTTCCAGGTCAAGCTCGGAAATCGAAATCAATATTCCGACTCTAGCTGGCATCATTAATATTCCACTACTCTCACTGCTGGCCATAACCCACATTTGAGACCTATTTCTGGCATTTCTGGGGAGAGGCAACGTTTGCGCCGGTTATCTTCGAATTAAGCAGTTTGTCTTAAATTGAAGATCTGTCGACATTTAAACGTTAATAACGTTAACAAATGGAAAATTTCAAAGGCTACCTACCAACAACCAAAAGATATGTGAAAACTTTTCTTTAACCTGTCACTCATTCGATGATCATTTTTTGATGGTGGCCTAAAGGTGAGCCGATGGTTAACCTGAAAACAACGTAAATACTTGTAAACACACAACATTTGTTAAGTCGCTACGAATGGACGGACGGACGGCGAGGAGAGTTGAGAGTCGAGAGTAGCACATGCGTCGAATGTCTAAATGTCATTTTGCTACTAACTTAACTAACGGTGAGTTTGTGTTGTCGGCCAAGACATACGACCGGTTCTTACAGTAGTCAACAGTATTACATACACAATTTCCAATTGAAATAAAAATTAAAATTGATGTTGGGAAAATAAAATTAATAAATTCCAAATTTCTAATAAAAGAATGATTTAAATTGAGAAATTAGGTTGGGGATCAAAGAATATATATTAACAACAATGCAAAAAATAAAATAAAAATATATATATTAGCAAAAATTTTAAATTCTATGGATATTTTTTTCAGAAAACCGAACACTTTTTGCCGCTTTAGAATTTTCACGAACTTCTAAATACAGTATCGGAACTAATTAAAACTTTGCGGTGGATAAAAATATTTTACCGCAAAATTTAAAGAAAAAAATCATTAAAATGTAACTATTTAAATTTAAAAGTTTTTGACATAAAATATTTTTGTATAAAAATGTCAGATCTGCTATGAATGATATGAGCCAATTACTAAGAAAATCAAAGGATTAACCTTGAAATTACACAATTAATATATAGTACCTAGTTATGACAATAATTTCAAATAACGCATAATTAATTACTGATTAATTAATTCCATGTGCAGCGATCATCCACAAATTTTGCGTCTTCTCTTCGATTTTGATAAAATTTTCCAAATATATATGACGAACAACAGCTGCATTTCCCGATTTTTGAAATATATGTAATGACACTAGAGTGGGTGGATCGAAAATAAAGTATTTGTGTCATAAGTTAATTTAAAACAAGCAAAAAGGGCGTTAAATTCGGCCGGGCCGATCTTTATATACCCACCCCCATGGATTGCATTCCACAGATTCGAAGAACTGCAGTGATATAAAAGGAAAATATATTTTTTTACTATAGCCAAACCAAAACAAATACAAATATTGAAAAAATAATTTTATAAATAAATAAAGGGTGATTTTTTAAGAGCTTGATAACTGATAGTCTTGATAACAAAAAATAGTCTAAAGGCGTCAAATCGCATGATCTTGGTGGCCAACTTACCGGTCCATTTCTTGAGATGAATTGTTCTCCGAAGTTTTCCCTCAAAATGGCCATAGAATCGCGAGCTGTGTGGCATGTAGCGCCATCTTGTTGAAACCACATGTCAACCAAGTTCAGTTCTTCCATTTTGGGCAAAAAAAAGTTGGATATCATCTCACGGTAGCGCTCACCATTCACAGTTACGTTACGATTCGCATCATCTTTGAAGAAGTACGGTCCAATGATGCCACCAGCCCATAAACCGCACCAAACTGTGACTTTTTCTGGAGGCATTGGTAGCTCTTGCAATGCTTCTGGCTGATATTCACTCCAAAATCGACAATTCTGCCTATTTACGTACCCATTGAGCCAAAAATGAGCTTCGTCGCTGAACACAATTTCTTTCTTTCTGAACTTTCTTAACAGAGCACGCATTTTGATAATAAAATTCAATGATTTGCAAGCGTTGCTCGTTAGTAAGTCTATTCATGATGAAATGTCAAAGCATACTGAGCATCTTTCTCTTTGACACCATGTCTGAAATCCCACGTGATCTGTCAAATACTAATGCATGAAAATCCTAACCTCAAAAAAATCACTCTTTATAATATTTTTATTATTTCAAGCCACTTGTATAAGACAAAGCTGCCAATACGTTTACACTATATATATATCGAAATAATACTTCAATTCAATTCAAAAAATAAATATTCGTACATTTATATTTTTAAAAATATATATAGCGCTCAAATTTTCATGAGATAATTCCATTTTCTTGCTGACGGCAATACCTTGTCTTCATTCCGCCAACGCAATGCATTGCACTTATAGGGGACATCACCTGAGTGTTCGATCAGCGAAAAAAAGCATTAAAAGTTAACGATCGATCCTTTGTTTCGCAGTTCTTCGTCCTTCGGGCGAAGGACAACTGCGGTAGACCAGCGTTTCTCAGTGGCTAAGGAATATTTCCATGAGTTAATTCCATTTTTGGCTGACACACAACCTTTAAGTATCGATAAACAAATTTACAAGAGCACTCAAATGCTTTGAATATAGTTATAGTCAAAAATATCGGACTTTACATTGGAATTATTTACTGACACCTAGCAACACTTAGAAATGTCAAGGCTCGCAGTATAAGTGAGGACCCTCGTATGCCCTTTTTAATTAAATAATTTTCATTTCTATACATAAAATTTCTAGCCATAAAATTCGTAATATCCTACGGAGACTCTGTAACCCTTTTTACATTCAATCTCATTCTAAGACGATCAAGTTTAGACTGTCCATCCGTCTGCATATATGTATGTCTGTTGAGAAGAGATTAAAATTTGGCCGGAGTGTGTAACGAACGAAGAAGTGTGGTCTGTAGCCATCTCACAAATGTTCAAATATGTTTACAAGATTTCTACCTTTTAATTTGTTTATTTTAACTTGAAATTTAAAAATTCTAAGCCATCGGGCCAATTTGAAACAAATTACAAAATGCATTTATAATATTTAAAAAAAACTCCTCAATATTATCATCACTAAATAAATATTACGTATTCACATGATCCGACTTTCTATTTGATTCTCTATAAAATAGTTGGCAACACAATATTTCATATTGCTCTTGCAAGAGATTGCCAACGGTTTATTTAAAAACTCAAATGGGAAATTTAGTGCGTGCAAATTTTCATCAATAAAAAGAATAAATAATAAATAAATTATTTCCACTTCTTCTTCTTATCACAAACGACTGATTCTCAATATTCGATTTTACTTGTGATTTTCTTCCAAATGGTTGGCAACACATTACTTCATGGTATCAATTTAAACTTCGCACCACTATCAGAAATGATCGATTCTCATGATCCGCGATTCGTCTTAATTTTCTTCAAAATAGTTGGCAAAACAGTAAAAATCCAAAGGGCATGCTTGTAAAATGTTTGTAGAATCCAAAGGGTAGCTAGACTTAATCATCATCATCATACATCAGAAATGGAAACATTCATAAGAACCTCAACATCCCAATGGTTAACGAAGAAGCTAAAAAATTCTGCCAGAGCGTTTCCAAGCTACACAACAATACTACTGTATTAATAGACGTCTGAGGAGAAGAAATACCCTACATCTAATTTAGAAAATTAAATTGTCAATACGTTAAATTAATATTTGAATATATTTGTCGTTTTTGCATTTAAATAACCTTTAAAATAAGTATCCTAATTTAAGATTTAATAATTGTTGTTATTTTCATAAATCATAAAAGAAACAAAGAAAAATGTTGGAAAAAACGTCTCCAATGTGGTGTAACATTATAATGTATTTTCTGATATATTGAATATCATATTAGAAAATTTCTGAATATTTCTTCTATTTTTTAAATCAAATTTTCACCGAACTTATCTTTATTACTTGTTCTGTTATTTTGGCGGTTTTCGCGACAAAAAACTATACGCAACATACACACATTGATTTTATATATATAGATAAAAAAATATAGTTTTTATGGCGAAAAATATTTAATTTTTCGTGCCAGCTAAAAACGATTTAAACAATATTTTTGCTTATGATTTTCCTAAGCTACTGTATCTACGTAAAAGTGAAATTCTCAACTTTTAAAGCCCTCATACTTATCTTTAATTTAACGTGTAAGTTGGTTCATACTCCCATTGGTAAGTCGACCAAATTTGGAATTTTATTAAAAACATTTAATTTTTGTCATTTTGTATATCACACCCGAAGTAAAGTATGAAGGTTTCATATATGCACCCATCGATTTCTGTGGTTTCTGTCAATAACATAATTTTCACTAATTCTTTAAATCAGTCCTACTGTAGTCGTCTTTAGAAATTCCTTATGTATAATTGTTTATTTCATTTCATTCCTCATATCACTTGCCATTTTTTCCACATTTCTCTTGGAAATGGTGTACACACTGAGCTGGCGTTGGAAAATCTTATCCGTTCCGCGGCATTACATGACTGCGAACACATGTCAAATGGTTCCACCTCTGTTTGGGCTGCGACTGGGGATGTGCAGGCACTTGTACAGACTTGACGTGTCCGTCCGTCTGTCCCATCAGTTTCGTCGATCGTTTATCATATGACATTTTGGCGTGACAGTATGTGTTTGGCGCTGGGCGATGTGTTGATATGTTGCTTTCGGTGGTTGCGACGTCGGTGTTTAGATTTATGAACATTTCGAGGCATATCGACGCTAATGATACGCTTGGGTCATTGAATTTTCGTGTGACGAGATTATTTGTTTGTTGTTGTTTCTTTGGTTTTCTTCTTCATTTTGGCGTTATTTAATTAATTGATCTGTTTGAGCGCTGGAAAAGCGAGCCAAAATTTGGAGTCTGCGTTTGGTTTTAATGACATTCGTGTTTTTCGGTGGTGCTGGAGAAATTTCGTTTTTTGGCGGTTTTTGTTTTTGCCCATAAAAAATTACTGAGATCAAATAGCTGTTAAGCACAAGTTGACGTCGTATCTAATGAAAAGGCTTTGAAAGTAAAAGTTAATTGGGAAAAACACGACATTTAGTCATTAGAGATGTGTGCTGCAACAGTAAGCCAATATCACAGTGGGTCTGGGAAGAATGGAGAAATGCTGAAGTGTCACCTCGGGTCAGCATTCCGATGTTTCGGTATTTTTAACAAAAAAGAGTATTTTTTTGGAAAAAAATGCTGCTGCTTTGTTTTTTTGTCAAAAGCTTCGTATGTGTCGAATGTATTTCCGCTGTTCCGATGTTTCGGTATTTTTAACAAAAAAAAATAGAGAAACAAATTTTTCGACCAAAAAAAAAAATATTTGTTGCTGCTGATTCATAGCTTTTTTTGTCAAAAGCTTATGAGTTAGGGAAGTTGCTAGCGCTGCTCCCGACAGAGATGCCACTTGCTTTTTGGATGCATTTCCCAAGTGACTGCTGCAAATTGTAACATCTAAGACTGTTCGTTAACGAAACTTAGGTATTTTTTGTGCGAGTACCTAATCCCCTGTCCAGACTTCAAAACCAAGTTCACGAATTAACAGCGAAAAAATATTTTTTCAAAAAGGTGTGTTCATTCAATCGCCTGTAACTCCTGAAATACTAGACCGATTATAATGTACTATACCTTGATTTGAAGACAATTTAAATTACTTTTAAAATATCAAAGTGGAATGGTATAGCCGCGTTATATTTTTTAAAGTTTTTTTGATTTTCGACATGATTAGATTAATTAATTTTTGTGAAACTTTAATGTAGTGTTCTTACATGTCTTTTTGGTGACCGTTTGAGTTTGGAAGTGGTGAAATATTGGGTTCTATTTTTTAAGATTTTTTTTATTTTTTTTTGCAAAATCAGCCAGAATTTCATTCCAGAATGATAACACATACAAAAAAGAATGAAGTAGGAAACTCTGGGAAGTGATATTATTTTTCTGATAGGTACTGTCGAGTAGAACAAGAATTTGTACATGAAATTTGTTGCAAAAATTCAAGTTTTGGTCATTCCAGTTCAAATCTCTCATAATTTTTGACCAATAATAATTGAAGTCCAATAAAAATACATAAAATTCGACAAAAAGATAATAACAATGAAAAAATTACCAGATTTTCAATTATTCAAAAAAAACCGAATTCCCAAAGTTGGGAAAATGTGTTCCAAAATTGGGAATTTTTTTATTAAAATGGTCGCCATGGTTTTTTAGCAATGATGAATGATGAATTTTAAATATTCTTATTGGACTTCAATTCGTAAAATTATGAGTGATTTGAACTGGAATAACCAAAACTTGTATTTTTGCAACAATTTTGTTTTAGCGAAAACTTCAATAACTCAGTCAATTACTGACGAATTTTTAAAAATATATTTAAATTTTCAAGTGAAACGGTTACTAAGCAAATTAATGTTCAAAAACATTGTTAAAGTTGAACCAGTAAGGAAAGGCTAAAATCGAGCGGGGCCGACTATATGATACACTCCACTTTCTATCAGAATACAATTCAATTCGGAAAAAAGTGAAAACGGGAAGAATTTTTGTATGTTTTTGTATGTTTAGCGCTATATCCAAACATGGAATGAAGTGACCCATTTCACAATAGGTTCTTCCAGTTCTCAATTTGAAGTAATTCGATGAAAATACTTGGTTTCTGGGGCGGAAAAATCAAGCCGGGAGCGAAATTTATATATATAAATATAATAAATCTATATATACATCTATATATAAATCTGAACCGATCTGACTCATTTGCATCCTGGTTGTTTCTCATGCAAATATAAGATATTTTGCCAAATTTTAAGAAAATCTTTTAAAATATGTGGTTTCTGGAGCGGAAAAACACAAATCGGGAGTGAAATTCGTATGTGGGCTATATCTAAATCTGAACCGACCTGGCTCATTTGGTGTGCTTCATGGGTGTTTCTAGTTTAAATAGAAGATGTTTGCCAATTTTGAAGAAGATCTTTTAAAATATGTGGTATCTACAGCAGAAAAAGTCAAATCGGAAGTGAAATTCGTATGGCGGCTATATCTAAATCTAAACCGATCTGGCTCATTTTCACAGTGGGTGTTTCTAATGGAAATATAAGATGTTTTGCCAATTTTGAAGCACATATGTTAAAATATGTGGTTTCTACAGCAAAAAAAGTCAAATCGGGAGTGAAATTCGTATGGGGGCTATATCTAAATCTGAACCGATTTTCTTCAAATTAAATAGCGTTCGTCCTTATCCCGAAAAACTTTGTTGTGCAAAGTTTCATTTGGTTCTGGCTACAATTGCGACCTGTACTTTGATTACAAGGACGGACGGACGGACATTGTTAAATCGATTCAAAAAGTTATTCTAAGTCGAGCGGTATAATTAACTATGGGTCTATCTCGCTTCCTTTTGGGTGTTACAAACAAATGCACAAAGACATAATACTCTCGTGGAGTGTATAAAAATGGCTAAAAATTGTTTAAACAAGTAAGGAAAGGCTAAAGTCGGGCGGGCCGACTCTATGATACACTCCACTTTCTATCCGAATACAATTTAATTCGGTGAAAATGTGTAAATGTAAATGTGTGTGTTTGACAAAAAATTGTAAATCGTAAAGAACATTTGTATGGGGGTATATTGAAATCTGGAACGAAATAGGTGAAATATAATATGTATAGTTTGGCCAAAATTGGTTAAACATTTGGGAACAACATTTGAACCGATCTTAGCCACTTTCACCATAGGTTTTTTACTTGGATTATAAGCTGTCGTGCCAAATTTAAAGAAAATCGAGTACAATATGTGGTTTCTAAAGCGGCAAAAGACAAATCGGGAGCTACATTTGTTTGGGGGCTATATCTAAATCTGAACCGATCTTACCCAATTTTTGCATAGGTGTTTCTAGTTGGATTATAAGATGTTGTGCCAAATTTAAAGAAAATTGGATACAATATGTGGTTTCTAGAGCGGAAAATGTCAAATCGGGAGCGACATTTGTATGGGGGCTATATCTAAATCTGAACCGATCTTACCCAATTTTTGCATAGGTGTTTCTAGTTGGATTATAAGATGTTGTGCCAAATTTAAAGAAAATTGGATACAATATGTGGTTTCTAGAGCGGAAAATGTCAAATCGGGAGCGACATTTGTATGGGGGCTATATCTAAATCTGAACCGATCTTACCCAATTTTTGCATAGGTGTTTCTAGTTGGATTATAAGATGTTGCGTCAATTTTAAAGAAAATCGGGTACAATATGTGGTTTCTAGAGCGGAAAATGTCAAATCGGGAGCGACATTTGTATGGGAGCTATATCTAA
This sequence comes from Polietes domitor, assembly GCA_947397865.1. NCBI lineage: Eukaryota > Metazoa > Arthropoda > Insecta > Diptera > Muscidae > Polietes > Polietes domitor. Next base: position 126,131,518 of record OX377622.1, read on the forward strand.
ATCTGAACCGATCTTACCCAATTTTTGCATAGGTGTTTATAGTTGGATTATAAGATGTTGTGTCAATTTTAAAGAAAATCGGGTGCAATATGTCGTTTCTAGAGCGGAAAATGTCAAATCGGGAGCGACATTTGTATGGGAGCTATATCTAAATCTGAACCGATCGTACCCAATTTTTGTATACGTGTTTCTAGTTGGATTATAAGATGTTGTGCCAAATTTAAAGAAAATCGAGTACAATATGTGGTTTCTAGAGCGGAAAATGTCAAATCGGGAGCGACATTTGTATGGGGGCTATATCTAAATCTGAACCGATTTGTCTCAAATTAAATAGCGTTCGTCCTTGATCCACAAAACTTACTTGTGCCATTTTTTGTTAAGATCGGACTATAATTGCGACCTGTAGTTTGATTACAACAATAGATGGACAGACAGACGGACAGACAGACAGACGGACAGACAGACGGACATTGCTAAATCGACTCAGAAAGTGATTCTAAGTCTATCGGTATACTTAACAATGGGTCTATCCCGCTTCCTTTTGGGTGTTACAAACAAATGCACAAAGCCATAATACTCTCGTGGAGTGTATAAAAATTGAGTTCGCTGAACAAAAGCACACAGCTTTCTTAGGTTTTCTAAAATAAGCTATATATCGTTCGAAAGCTCCAGGTTTCCTCTTTTCACATTCGATGTGGACGTGAAATCGGCTGATAACCAACTAACTTAAAGGCATAAAAGTGTGCAAAGGTACGAAAACCGGTTTTTTACATGTAACTCAAGATTTTGGCAAATTTCAAATACAGATTCATGTTCAAAAATAATAGCACTTCCCATAGTTTTTGGACTGTCGCTCAGTGTAATTTGTTCAGTTGTTTATTAACCCATTCGTTCCTACTGTACTCGCTTGGGTACAGAAAAACGGCCAAAACAACCGAACCACAATTTTCTTTGGGCGGGTTAACACAAGGATTAAAAACAATAAAAATCTAAGAGAAAAAGTTGATTAAAATTTTTATTTTTTCCATTTTTTGTAGCATGCGATTGCGATACAAGAAGAATAAAATATATACATTTTTCCATTACCTACTTTTTCTTGGATTTTTCATAGTTTTTGAGGCTTGTGTTAATAAACTACTGAAAAATCATGCATTCTGAGATTTTTCACTGGAATTCTGGTTCACTTTGCAAAAAATCGTAAAAAATTAGAAACTCCTTTGCAAATATTGTTGGAGAAAATAAAAACTCCCTCAATTAAATCATAAAAAACAAAAAACTACATATTTTGAGGTAAAAAAATAAAATAAAAACCAGTAAGGAAAGGCTAAAGTCGGGCGGGGCCGACTCTATGACACACTCCACTTTCAATCTGAATACAATTCAATTCGGTGAAAAAGAAAAAGGGAAGGTTTTTTGTATCCTGTAAATGTATGTGTTTGACAAAAATTTTATATCGGAAGGATATATTGTATGAGGATATATTGAAACCTGGAACGAAATAAGTGAAATATAAAATGTATAGTTTGGCCAAAATCGGTTAAACTTATGGGAGCAACATTTGAATTTGGGCTATATTTAAATCTGAACCGATCTTACCCACTTTCACCATAGTTTTGTTTAGTTAGATTATAAGATGTTGTGCGAAATTTAAAGAAAATCGAGCACAATATGTGGCTTTCAAAGCGGCAAAAGTCAAATCGGGAGCGACATTTATATGGGGGCTATATCTAAATCTGAACCGATCTTACCCAATTTCTGCATAGGTGTTTCTAGTAAGATTATAAGATGTTGTGCCAAATTTAAAGAAAATCGAGTACAATATGTGGTTTCTACAGGGGAAAATGTAAAATCGGGAACGACATTTGTATGGGGGCTATATCTAAATCTGAACCGATTTGACCTATTTTCACCATAGACGTTCATAGTTTAAATATAAGATGTTTTGCCAAATCTGAGACAATCTGATACAATATGTGGTTTCTAGAGCGGAAAAAGTCAAATCGGGAGCGAAATTTGTATGGGAGCTATATATAAATCTGAACCGATCTGACCGATATTCGCCATGGATGTTTCTAGTGGGAATATAAGATGTTTTACCAAATCTGAAGACAATCTGATACATTATGTGGTCTATAGAGCGGAAAATGTCAAATCGGGAGAGAAATTTGTATGGGAGCTATATATAAATCTGAACCGATCCGTCCGATATTCACCATGGGAGTTTCTAGTGGGAATATAAGATGTTTTACGAAATCTGAAGACAATCTGATACAATATGTGGTTTGTAGAGCGGAAAAAGTCAAATCGGGAGCGAAATTTGTATGGGAGCTATATATAAATCTGAACCGATCTGACCGATATTCATCATGGGTGTTTCTAGTGGAAATATAAGATGTTTTACCAAATCTGAAGACAATCTGATACATTATGTGGTCTATAGAGCGGAAAATGTCAAATCGGGAAAAATTTGTATGGGAGCTATATATAAATCTGAACCGATCTAACTCATTTTTACCACAGGTGTTTCCAGTTGAACTACAAGATGTTTTGCCAATTTTGAAGAAAATCTGTGGAAATATGTGGTATCTAGAGTGAAAAGGGTCAAATCGGGAGTGAAATTCGTATGGGGGCTATATCTAAATCTGAACCGATTTTCTTCAAATTAAATAGCGTTCGTCCTTATCCCGAAAAACATCGTTGTGCAAAGTTTCATTTGGTTCTGTCTACAATTGCGACCTGTATCGTGATTACAAGAATAGATGGACGGACAGACAGACAGACAGACAGACAGACAGACAGACAGACAGACAGACGGACGGACATTGCTAAATCGACTCAGAAAGTGATTCTAAGACGATCGGTATAATTAACAATGGGTCTATCTCGTTTCCTTTTGGGTGTTACAAACAAATGCACAAAGACATAATACTCTCGTGGAGTGTATAAAAACTTGATAATTACAGCATTAATATCTCCCCGACGGGGAATTGAACCCCGGTCTCCCGCGTGACAGGCGGGGATACTGACCACTATACTATCGAGGATGTTAATGTTAGCAACCCATCGTAAGCTTTTATGTCTCTCTGTGCGTGTGTGATGACAACATTTTTCGCAGTTGCGCCGTAGCAACTTGTGGTTAACGAAAGCGCTTAGCATCCAGCCAAACCCCAACCCAAACCCAGCTACAACTAACAAGGCCTACAGGCACACACAGCAAACGCACAAGAGTTTTACTTTCAAGAACGCACGCACGCCACACGGTCGTCATCGATATCTTCTTGTCTTGGTTGATCGGCTGTTGTTTTGTTTCTGATGATGCTGATGTTGATGCCAATGATGATGATGGGATTTCATAAAATTATGCTCAATTTTAATATGGGAACGTTTAACCTTTTGCGATTAGAAATTCCGTTACTTTCACCTTTTTTGTTTGTCGCGTGTTTTAAGTCTGGCCATCTCGGCCGGTCTTTTGCGTGTTCCAATATTTTAGAAAATATTCTTGAGGCTAATCGTTGCGTTGTTTAATGTGTTTCTTTTGCAGGTTCTTTTATTTCTTAGTTTTTATTGGTGTTGCTGCCCTCACTTCCTACCTCCCTCCGTTTATCATCATCATTTACATCTATCTGTCTGTTGCTTTGTTTTCTTGTAAATTTGTTTCATTTGGTGCTAAGCCAATATTTATGTATACTTTCGACCCAATTGTTGTTTGTTTCTTTCTTTTTTGCATAAATTATCGGTTGTTTGTATTTCTTCATCATCATCATCTTGAGATTTATGCAAAAAAATCAGCCAGCCAGCCAGCCATTCAAATCTATTATCTCCAGTGGAATTCAAAGAAGTATCATCGTCCGGCTGGAGGGAAAGACTCTAACAAAGTGTCTCTGAACTGCAATTTGTGGCTTTCATTTGAAAGCGTCAATAATGATGAAAGAGTTGATTGAAAGAATTCCAAAGTAACAGGTCATAGACACACAGCCTGACAAATGATTAATCGATGATTTATGTATGTTTATAAACATTTTCAGCTGCCTTCGAATCAAACCGAACTTAGGCCATTCACAATTCGCACATCACAAATGTTACTCGAAGATAAGGAGGCGTTATTCAATTCTTTCAGCCTGAATTGATAACAAATTTTGTTAATCCAGCTTGTCATGTGAAATCGGCAAATATTTGGCCCCCTTATCCTGAAATTGATTATAGCTCATCATCATGAGCTCCTTGTTAGCTACTGCGGAAATTATTTTACTGTACGTACATTCTTTTAGCCTTGTATTTCTGTTTTTATACCATCCACCTCCAGTATGGGGTTATACTATCGGCTCGCCCTAACTTAACCCCTTTTTTACTTGTTCAAGATCCGTTAGAACAACTGCTTTTTCGCATATTCTTTCTTTAAGTATCAATGATAGATTCAGGCGAACCTTGAGTCTGTAGACGCTTGGTTTAGTTCTCCCATCCGTCTCTTCCAGCCTGACAAAAGATTAATTGATGATACATGTTTATGGTGGATAGTATAGAAGCTGCATCTAACTTAGATCATATCATATAATATAGGTATGGCATGTAGCACATCACAAATGTTAGTCGAAGATAAGGAGACGATATTTGATATGGAGGCTATATTCCAATACATTCAATGAGCCAGAATTGTTAACAAATTTTGATAGATCCCTGATGGCTGTCATACAAAATTGGTCAAATTTTATCCGCCTTAGTGCCGAATTTCGATGAGGCAGTTTTGAATCTTCTTCTCCAATGAACCGTGGGTTTGTTGATATACACCTTTGATTTGAAATAAAGTAATAGAAAGAAGTCCAATCACAAGATCACATTTAATCACAATTAATATCGCAACGCCTTGTTGAAATCACATGTGGCCCACACCGATATAATCTTATGTAGACAGATAGAATTCGGTTATGAGGTCTGGATATCTAACAAAGAAGTATAGTCTAACGAGGCCTCTAGCCCCAAACCAGCAACAAACACTGACACATTTATTCATCGACCATCACATGTGTGGTTTCTTAACAAATTTGATTATTAATGAAAATGTCATTATGAAAATTCGTTTTTCCAAAATTAAAATCAAAAAAAATTAAATAACATAGTAATTATTATAGGCTCACTTTCAACCAAGGCTCAAAATTTACAGAATAAATATATGTTTAAATATTTTTTTTTTCGAAAAAATCGAAGAGTACAAACAATTAGAAAAATTATGTTTTAATTTGAAAAATAAAAATGTGTATACAAAAACGTTGTGAATATTTTTGCCAATATTTCTTCTGAAAAGTACTTCAAAAAAAAAAACAAAAATATTAAAAAAAGAATATCTAATTCGGACCATTATTGAAGAAGTTATGAGCAAAAGACTGAAAAAAGAACTTCTATTTAACGATTTTTTAAAAAAGCTATATCTTATTAACGAGTAATCAGAAAAAACTCAAAGTATACAAGGAGGTGTTTTTTAATGATTACTAAAAAATATAAAAAAATGGAGGAAATCAAAAATATTTTTTTCAACTGTCCGATTTGTCGTGGAATGTCCCATATATATTATTGATCTCCATAAAATTTTATGACGACCTAGCCACGGAAGTCCGTCTGTTGAAATCTCGCTAGCATATAAACGGAAGGAACTAGGCATCCAAAATTTCTAAGAATATGTCTAATAGATGTAGATCGGTCGGGATTGGAAGTGGGCGAAATCGGTCTAGAGGAAAAATTTTTCCCTACGAAATTGAGTATTTAAGAACATTTTTCAAAGATTTCTGCCTTGTATGTCTTCTTATAGCATGAAAGCACACCATAAAGTGATCCATACTTTCGAGGGGAGAATTAGGGCAAAAAGGGATAAAAATGGTACCAATCAAACTACAATAGCTAGTAACGCGAAATTTGGTGTGTACATCCCTCAAATCACATAGACACGTAATATAAAGGGATTTTTCGAAATTCGTACTTTAAAGGGGTAAAGTGTGCAAAATGAAATAAAATTGGCACCGACCAAAGGGAAGGAGCAAGAATCATAAAATTTTGTGTGTACATTCCCTGACTGTATAGACGTGCAAAATAAAGAAAAATTTCAAAAAAAAAATACTTTTCGAGGGAAACATACTTTTAGAGTCAAAAGGGACAAAAAGGGATAAAATTGGTACCGAGAAAATGACTGCAGCTGGAATCATAAAATTCAGTGTGTACATTCCTTGGACCGTGTGGGCGCGCAATATAAAGAAATTTTTAAATTTGTACTTTTTGAGAAAACTGGGCGAATAGGGATACCAATTGTACCCATCAAACGGCTGAATCTAGAACAATGAAATTCGATTCAAACTGGTATCAAGCAAATGACTGTAGCTAGAATCGTAAAATTAAGTGTGTACATTCCACTGTGAACGCTAAAGATAATAGATTTTCGAAAATCGTACTTTTGGTATAAAAATATGATAGAAATAAACTCAACCAATCAGCTGGATGTAGCTGGAACGAAATTCGATGTGTGAACGGTTTAAATTGAAAATGGGCGAAATTGATCCAAAATGAAGAATTCCTTCCTTAACAATGAATGAAAATACCGCCAATAATCCCAATATTTAGGGGATTATTATTTTGAAAACCGCTGTCTTTTTGAATGCACCTGAAGTATTATCTCGATAGTCAATGATTATCACGCTAAAAAATCATGTTTGTAGTCTTGCCCTATACGATTTTTTAAATTAATTAATGCCATTTGTAAATAAATTTGCATTCTATAAAATATAGATGCAAAAGGGCCGAAAATATCCCAGTTCGTATCAAATAATTAATTAATTTTATTTCAAAATTATGAAACATTAGATTTTATTTAATATCGTAATTAGTAAATATATTATATCATTGCTATCTGAAGACGATAGCCTCAAATCTGTCAAATACCTCAAATACTGTGGAATGTACCCCATGGTGGAGGGTATATAAGCTTCGGCCGAACAATAATAACTTGTTTAGAAGAGTTTTTATTTTGAAGAATTTTTTCTTAGAAGCCTGCCTGACAGTTTTTTAAAGGCATAGGCTTCGAGTAGAGGACTGAATCTATCAACATCAAAATTTTGAGTTTTCACAGAATGTGAGAGCATTTTGCGAAGGCATCAACAATTCTGAAACTTAAATGTTTGAAAACGAACTCAAAATTGTTACTGAACAGTGTCTCGGAAAACAAAGGAAAAAATAATATTCCAATGAAATTTCCAATTCTTGCGATTCACTCCCAGATTTCTCTTATTCTGCAAAGTATGCGTGAGATTTCAATTTGAAATAAAAATTTGGCAAATGTTACGTTACTAAATGACTGAATGACTTCACCGAAAAATAAACAAATAGAAAGTCGTCACATGCCATCCTCAAATGATGATCTGCAACAAGAGATAGCGAAGTGAAAAAAGTGTTTAATTATTTTTGGATTGCAATGATAAAAAGCAACATCCAATTTGACACAAATTTGTCAATTTTTAATTTAAAAAAAAAGATACAAACTGTCATTTAACAGTGATCAAATTAAATTTAATGACAATATTGTTCGACAATACAACGAAGAAAACACTTGATAACAAATTTGTCAACCAATGAAAGTCTTCCAAAACGACTATGAGGTTGTGAAGTGATGACTGACGTACTGGAGTGTGTGGAGCGTGCCCTGTGTTGCCAACAAACAATGATGATGCAGATACTCTTCAACTTTGAAAGCCCAAAACACACACGCAACCCCCATATGAAATGAAAAAACTGAAAAGATACATTTCACTGTACCAAACCGACGCAAAGAAGTCAATGAACAAAATAAAACGACCTTATAAGCGCGTGCTAATAAAACAAACAGACAAACGAAATAAAGAAGAAAACCGAAACGAAACAAAACAAAAAACATTTTTTAAATAACTTCTCCACACAATTATTAACAAATTTACCAAAGTTGTAGCTACCCGTTCATATTAGAGTGTACATACGTAGCGTCGTCGACACATACGTATCGTACGTGGCGTATAACTGCAGACTGACAGACGTGCGGGCTTTTGCTAAATCCCCTGAGTCAATAGTTATTTTTGTTTTAAATCAGTTTTTTTTTTCTCAGATGGTAGTCTGTCAACAATGACAGCTTTAAGATATGCTGATCTGTGTGTCTGCGTTGCCCCCTCAACCGCTAAAGCCATGGCATAGTGGGCCGTTATGTTCGACGAGTCAAGCAAATGTATACAGATGCCAAAAACTATAGCACCGAGGATAGAACTTAAAGAATAATTGGTGAATTGATGGCTAATTGATAAAGATTATTTTCCGATAAACATTAAACTGTCAATAATTGGTGAGATCTGGCAACACAATTAATAATTTTGATAAGTTTGGTGTGTCATTTCATCAACGACAGAACAACGCTTGCAAATTATGCAATTTCTTTTCGAAATTCATGGTTCAATGGAGGAATCTTGTCATGCCGTTTACTTATAAATGATGGGACACATTTTTTTGGCTCAGTGGCCATGTTAATAAGGAAAATTGTCAGATTTGGAGTGAAGGCAATCCATTACATCCACAAAATTGGTGGCTCGGTCATGTCAGACTTTGAAATGATTTACAACAGAACTCTTATAATATATAAATAATTATATAAAGGGTGATTTTTTAAAAGCTATAGGAAAGTTTTTCAAAAAAAAAACCCATAAAATTCAGAAAAATGCATGAAACCTTTATTTGAATCGATAGTACGGTCCATATAATTTAATGTTTGAAGATTATTTCATGCAAATGTTGACCTTGACTGCGGCCCAATTGCTGCGAACGGCGACGAATCGATAATTGATGGTCATCATTAACACTGGCCGATACAGCTGCGATATTTTCTTCAGTTCGCACTCTACTTAAGCGTGTTGGTGGTTTTAATGTCCAACAATGTAAATTTGGTGCGAAATTTAGTCACAATAGCCCGAATAGCCGCTTCAGTGGGTCGATTAAACTGACCATAAAATGGAGGCGCGCGATGAACTTTCTTAACAGAGCATGCATTTTGATAATAAAATTCAATAATTTGCAAACGTTGTTCGTTTGTAAGACGATTCATGGTTAAATTATAGACCAAACTGAAGATGTTTGACTGTGAAACAAAACACGAAACGTGCGTCAGCTGTTTAAACCAGTTTTGCCAAAAATATAATGGCTAAAAAATCACCATTTATAAATCGAAAATATCATACTGACAATACTATGGCTGACATAGTGTCAATATCTAACCCCTCGTGCTATCTGGTTTAAGCGTAAATTTTTAGATATAAAGTGATTATAAAAACATTTTTAAATATCAAATTGCAAATGATTATGACTACCCGTATGGTTGTTATGTCAGTTTTATTGTAATCAAAGCTTATGCCACTTTGTGTGGGGGTACCAGAAGGGCCAAGGCAATTTCGCCCACATTCCATGCGAATGTAACCACTAAAAAAGCTTTGCCAAATATCAAATTTTACAGTATTCAGATCATCAGTATTGTGTGGGGGGTAGAAGAAGGGGCGTGGCAATTTCGCTCATCTTCGAACTTAAACTAAGTTTGGGAAAAATATTATTTGAATCGATTCCTTAGCTCCTTTCGAGAGTGTACACCAGCCAGACAGACAGACGGACGGGCGGACATGGCTCAAACACCTTAAAAAGTGGTGAAACGGATTTGGTCCAAACATACTTGGGGTCTTAAGTCACTCCTTCCTTTTTTCTGTCCCAAATGATATATACCCTCCTACTCCGCAGAGTGAGGGTATAAAAATCATTTTAGCTTATTTCAGAGTAAAGTAATTTAATTTAGTATATTACATTGCTATAATTTCGTGCAGATCTATAATTTATCAGACCATAACATCATATGTATTTATATTCCACACCCTATGGTGTTATTAGTACATTGTGTGAAACAAACTATAGCAACTAATTGTAATAATTATAACAACCTACAGCTCAATCGCATTGAAAACTTCGCATCGATTTGTATACAAATTTTCGGGACGACATCTAATGAGTGTCCTCAAAAGGAAGATATACATTTGCCGCCATTTGTGTGGTATTACAAGCCTCTTCCTTGCTATGGTTTTCTGCTTCAATTTTTCAGCATTTTTTTCCTATTTCAAATGATAACCATAAAATTTGTCTGAACTTTAAGGTACCGAGCGGCCCAAGTTCACACTTGTTTCACCCGTTGAACGTTGAATGAAGGAAACACACACTCACGGTTTAAGCTTTCTTTTGCTGCCGTTTTTTATTGTATCCATAACATTGTACAGACAATTAAAGCCACTGATGGTAGGTAGTTAGCTTAAGCCATGGTAGTTATGGCGGCTTGTACGTACGAAATCTCAGACAGACATCATTACCGGCTGTCTGTAATTGTACATACGGTGGCTCACTTCACAGGCACATTAAGTTGGGTGGCACTTGATATAAAAAAGTAAAAAACGGTGTAAAATTCCGCAGGGCCGAAATTTATACAGTGATTCTCAAAAATACTACTACTTTTTAAGAAAAAAAGACTTAGACATAGTATGAAACTTTATTCGACGGAATTATTTACTACTTGGAATTATTCAATGTGAATTCTGACATAAGTATGATTTTGATCAAATTTATTATATTAAATATCGCTTAAAATTTGCATTATCAAACAAAAAGGCTACAGTTAGGTGAGACGTATGCCAAACCAGTTTCCATATGCATCACAGCAAAAAAATTCGAACTACTTCCACAGGAAGCACATTAAAGTCTCATCCCAAAATCCCAATTTACAGTTTTCCACCAAGTGATGGCCCTGTTGGTCTCCTCTAGAGGAGACAATTTATTAAAACAAATAAATTAGGCTGCTTCGTATGGAGTACAAAACACACAAAAGAAACCATACCGCCATCTATATGTGGAAGATACAGATTTGACATAAACGCATCATCTGAGATCGATCGACGGTCGATCTTCAACATGAATATTCCCAGCATTTGAAGAATATCCTGTAACATTTGAAGCATAGCATTTTCACAAGTCAGTGGAAACGAATTTTTCGTATGGGAACACATAGATAAGGTGTCCGCTTTGCACCCAGAAAGTCTCGGTTTCGAATCGTGGCTGAGGAAAAATCTTTTTTCGTTTTTTTATTATTATTATTATATTTATTATTTAATAAATAAACAATATTTAATTTTGTAGAATTTTATTAATTTCAATGTTTTAGTTCTGTTAATTTATAATTTTACAAATGTACTTCAAAAAAATTAAGACTTCTTGATTGGAACAGAATAGATCCGCTATGATCAAATTTTTTTAGTTTGTATTTTTTGGTCTGTAATCAATATTTGATATGAACTGGGATATTGTAGGTGGGTATATCGGTAGAGCACAGTAAATAAAAAATACAAATTGGATATTTTGCAAAATTTTAATTTTCGAGGGTGATATGGCTAAAATGATTTTAATACATGGCATTATTGACCAACGGATCCGGCTGACAACCCAATGTTAAATTCAAAGAAAATTTAAAGAACTAAATTTTCACAACTTCCGTATCATTAGATTAGAATCTTTTTTACTTCTTCTGATGCTTTCCTGCTACTGGGATATAGTGGATGGATAGAAATAGTTAAACAAATGTTTGGTCCTTGGGGAGAAATAAGTCGTTTTTTACAGAGTTTAAAAAAATTAACATAAATTGATGTGGAAACTTGTGGGCAGAAACCCGTATTGGTGTATTGTAGCATTTGATGCATTCCATCATTGAAAACAAATATGAAGGTCCACTTGTTTCGCTACAGGTACGATTTCTTGACATGGGTATTTAAATAACCACTTCGGTACTAAAAACTAAAAAGCAATTTTATTTTTCAGGAAAAACGAAGTTTTTATTTATTTATTTTAACTTTTAGCAGAAATTTAAATTTAATATATTGAAAAACTCATGTCATCAAATATATCTAAATAATAAACAAGTAAGGAAAGGCTAAAGCCAGGCGGGTCCGACTATATGATACACTCCACTTTCTATCCGAACACAATTAAATTCGGTAAAAAAATGAAAACGGAAAGGCTTTTTGAATGTTTCCTAATCAAAGGCTAATATGACCTGACACAATTTGTCAATTCGAGAGAAATATTTGTATCGGGCTATATCCAAACATGAAATGAAGTGACTAACTTTCAAGTAAACGTGTTATGCTCATCTTGAACAAGTTCGGGGAAAACACGTGGTTTTTGGAGTGGAAAAAGTCAATCCGGGAGCGAAATTTGTATGGGAGCTATATGTAAATCTGAACCGATCTAACACCACAGGTGTTTCCAGTTGAAATATAAGGTGTTTTGCCAATTTTGAAGAAAATCTGTTAAAATATTTGGATTTTAGAGCGGAAAAAGTAAATTCTGGAGTGAAATTTGTGAGCGAGATATATATAAATCTGAACCGATCTGACCCATATTCACCATGGGTGTTTGTTATGGAAGTATAAGATATTTTGTCAAATTTGAGGACGATCTGTAAAAATATGTGGTTTCTAGAATAGAAAAAGTTAAATCGAGAGCGAAATTTGAATGGAAGCTATATACAAATCTGAACCGATTTTCAACAAGGTGTTCCCAGTATAAATATAAGATGTTTTACCAAATCTGAAGACAATCTAATACAATATGTGGTTTCTAGAGCGGGAAAAGACAAATCGGGAGCGAAGTTTGTATGGGAGCTATATATAAATCCGAACCGATCTAACACATTTTCACCACATATATCTAAATCTGAACCGATTTTCTTCAAATTAAATAGCGTTCGTCCTTGTCCCGAAAAACTTTGTTGTGCAAACTTTCAGTGATTACAAGAATAAATGGACAGACAGACGGGCATTGCTAAATCGATTCAAAAAGTGATTCTAGACGATCGGTATAAATAACAATGGGTCTATCTCCCTTCCTTTTGGGTGTTACAAACAAAGACATAATACTCTCGTGGAGTGCATAAAAATATATAAATGCTAAAATGTATGAAATGTCAACAAAATTGACCAAAGGATTCCGATGGGGTTCAGAATTCAAAATTTTCTATTTTATGAAATTCTATGACTATATACACAGCTTGCGTGCCAGAAAATTATTGAATGAAGAACTAAATTTCCTTATTTCATTGAAATTATGAAACATTATTTTTATGAAGATCTTTTTTGGCGATTTTTTCACGAAATATTATGAATATAATTCCTTCAGTGTAGAGCAGGAACATTTTAAATGTCATTAAAAGATAAAACCAAGTTTTTTTAATCCCATCATTCATTTTTCTCCGACCCACTCTAATACCCATGCATGAGCGCATATATCTTTTATTAGCCGGGTTGGATTTTTTTTGTGAATTTTATTTTTTAATTAGATTTTTTCAAAGCTCAGTTGTAATACCTACTTTAGGTAGTCTTCCCTCCGTACTCGCATTCACGATTTTTTCCACAATTATTATTATTATTATTGTTATTGTTTTATATCTGTCTGTTACATTGTGGCCGACGCTGGTGATGATGATGATACCTACGAGAGTACTCGAGTATGTGAAGTTCACATTAGCATTTCTTTGTCTGCCGGAATGCCGTGAGCGTGCCCTAGGTTGCACTTGTTTTATGGCGAGCATCTGTACCCCGCAGACTTTGGGCTTAAACTTTGTAGTTCAAAAAGGGTAGCAGCTTTGTGTACACGCTTGCTCTCATGGTGTTAGGTAAGAGTGGGTTATGTAAAATATTCACATATGTGTAGCTCGGTAATTATTATTAGATTATGTTTGATTAATTATGAATAACACACAATACAATAGACGGCTGGGCATAGATGACAAAGGTTCAATGTCAATTATCTGTGGTGACGACCAGTTAATGAAGTGTTAACAAAAAGGTTAACCAAATGATGGATTACCTCTATGGAGAAGCCATCAAAAAAGCGTTGTAGCAAACCTAAATGTTTTTGGCTATGAATTTGAATAAAGGCGAATACAATACATCACATCATTAGGGGGCATTACCCACGACATGTTTTTGATAATATCTACTCGTATATGGTAGTTCTTGAGGTGTGATAGATATACCAACCTTCTTTTTTCTTTGTCTCCAATTATTTGATAAATGGAGGTATTTTGAAAAACGTGTTTTATGTTAATTAATTTTTTGTACTTTTTGGAAATTTTTAATTTATTAATCATTAATGCTAATCTTAATTTATTTTCAAACAAACTGCAATATTTTTAAATATATTTTTTCTTTTATCTTTTCAGGTAAGTTTATTGAAAACAATGGCCGTTCATATATTTCAGCTTTTTTTAAATTAATGGAAAATGAAAAACAAAACAAGAGTAAGAACAGTATAATATATATTTATTAAATATTGTATGTATTACAAATATAAATTGTCGAAACATATGAGTTATTCCATTCCAAACATATAACAATAAAAAGATTATCTTCTATCTAAAAACAATAATAAACAAAAACAAAGTTGGGCCGATCCGAATCCTTCACCATGGATTTCATTCCACAGAGGCTGTCGATTTTCGTAGCAGTGCAGTAACATTACAGGAAAATATATATTTTTTAATATAGCCAAACCAAAACATATACAAATATTGAAAGAATAATTTTATAAATAAATATAATATTTTTATTATTTCAAACCACGCTTATAAGTCAATGCCATCAATACGTTTATACTATATAAAGAGTGATTTTTTTGAGGTTAGGATTTTCATGCATTAGTATTTGACAGATCACGTGGGATTTCAGACATGGTGTCAAAGAGAAAGATGCTCAGTATGCTTTGACATTTCATCATGAATCGTCTTACAAACGAACAACGCTTGTAAATTATTGAATTTTATTATCAAAATGCGTGCTCTGTTAAGAAAGTTCATTGCGCGCTTCCATTTTATGGTCAGTTTAATCGACCCACTGAAGCGGCTATTCGGGCTATTGTGACTAAATTTCGCACCAAATTTACATTGTTGGACATTAAACCACCAACACGCTTACGTAGAGTGCGAACTGAAGAAAATATCGCAGCTGTATCGGCCAGTGTTAATGATGACAACCAATTTTCGATTCGTCGCCGTTCGCACCAATTGGGTCTCTGTTACTCAAAAACGTGGAAATGCCAAAATTGGACTAAGCGGATGGACCACCTAAGACGCAGCCGCGCTCAACATTTAAATGAAATTATCTTCAAAAAGTAAATGTCATGGACCAATCTAACGTTTCAAATAAAGAACCGATGAGATTTTGCAAATTTTATGCGTTTTTTTTAAAAAAAAAAGTTATCAAGCTCTTAAAAAATCACCCTTTATATCGAAATAATACTTCAAGTCAATTCAACTTTTTCAAAAAAAAAAGAACACATAAAATTCAGAAAAATGCATGAAATCTTTATTTGAATCGATAGTACGGTCCATATAATTAAATGTTTGAAGATTATTTCATGCAAATGTTGACCTTGACTGCGCCTCAAATGGTCTATCCGCTTAGTCCAATTTTGGCATTTCCACGTTTTTGAGTAACAGAGGCCCAATTGCTGCGATCGTCGCCGTTCGATAATTGATGGTCATCATTAACACTGGCCGATACAGCTGCGATATTTTCTTCAGTTCGCACTCTACGTAAGCGTGTTGGTGGTTTAATGTCCAACAATGTAATTTTGGTGCCTAATTTTAGTCACAATAGGCCGAATAGCCGCTTCAGTGGGTCGATTAAACTGGCCATAAAATGGAAGCGCGCGATGAACTTTCTTCATTTTGATAATAAAATTCAATAATTTGCAAGCGTTGTTCGTTTGTAAGACGATTCATGGTTAAGTTATAGACCAAACTGAAGCTGTTTGACAGTGAAACAAAACACGAAACGTGCGTCAGTTGTTTAAACCAGTGTTGCCAAAAAGATAATACCTAAAAAATCACCCTTTATTTTTATCATCAAAAACAGCTTAAATACCATAAATATTAGTGCCACAGTTGGTTGAATTTCCATTCTATTTTAATTCCAAAAGTACAAATTTTGAAAATCCATTATCTCACGAACACAGTGCAAGATAACCTAACTTCATGATTTAACCAATTTTTGATGCAAAAGTAAAAAAGTACGAATTTAGAAAACTCTTTTTATTTTGCGTCTCTATGCCGTCAGAGGAATGTATACACCGAATTTCATGATTTTAGCTGCGGTCATTTGATTGGTACCATTTTTATCCATTTTTCTATTTTACCCCTTTAAGAGTACGACTTTCTAAAAGCTCTTTATTTTACTTGTCTATGAAATTAGAGGAATCCACACAGCGAATTTCATCATTATAGCAGTAGCCGTTTACTTGGTACCATTTTTATCCCCTTTTTCCCATTTTACCCCCTTAAGAGTACGACTTTCTTAAATCTCTTTATTTTGCGTGTGTACGTTTGGTTGGTACCATTTTTATCCCTCTGTTCACATTTGTACGAATTTGGAAAAACAATTTATTTTTCGTGTCTACGGAGTCAGAGGAATGTATGCTCCGAATTTCTTGACCGTAGCTGCAGTCATTTGGTTGATACAATTTGTATCCCCTTTTCTATTTTAACCCCAAAAAGTACGAACTTCGAAAAATCCTTCTATTTTACGTGTCTACGCAATCAGATGAATGTATACAAAGAATTTAATTATTCTAGGTGCAGCCGTTTGGTTGGTACCATTTTTATCCCTCTATTCCCATTTTATCCCTTAAAAGTACGAATTTGGAAAAGTAATATCATATTATGTATCGACTCAATTGGGGGAATGTACACAGCGAATTTCGTGTTTCTAGTTGTTGTCGTTTGATATGTACCATTTTTACCCCTTTTTGCCCCATTTCACCCCTTACGAATAAAAATCGTTCTATGGTTGACGTTTTTGTTATCGGCATTCCGCCTACCCAATATCAAGTAAGTAGAAACAGACATATTGAAAAAATATGCTTAAATACTCTAAAATATTAGGGGTTATTATGGATATTTAAAAAAAATCCATTTGAGTCGATTTCGCCCATAAGACGCATTTATGGAAAATTTGAACGTCCTAGCCCCTTTCGTTTAGATGCTAGCATGCTTTCAACAGACGGACGGTCATGCCTAGATCGTCTTAGAATTTTATGATGATCGATTCAGCAAAAAGTATATTTCTATCTCATACCAGTAAAAAGTTATGAATTTTTTATATTATTATATATAGGGTCCGCCATCTAACGTTTTTTTTTTCAACTATTCAACCGTTGGACTATTATTTGTGGGGTGCCCTCAGCAGCCATTTGAATGAAATTATTTTCCATTATTAACCGGAAGGATCTTACTTTCAAATAAAAAAAGAAATTTGAGAAAATATTCAGTAGTTTTTTTATAGCATTTTCAAAAAAAAAGTTATTTTGCGGACCCTATTTTACTTTTATTTTATAACTAGCTGTTTAACCCGGCGCTGCGCGGGTTCATTCCTTATCGCCCTACTTCGTATGCTTTTGAAGATAAAATGAGTACTAATTGATACTAAAAGTATAGTTTGTGTGGGCAGTACCGCGCTCCTTTTTCCTATCATAACCTAGTATAGCCAGGAACCATTCTCTGTCCAGTGGTTAACTACAGTAAAATTTCCAGGCGAATCAGTCCACCGGTTTGGCAACCTATACGGAACATAAAGACACACATTGATTTTTATATATACAATACGATACACCCTAGTGTGGGACTGTAAACATCCTACACTATTACCGGCATATTGGAAGCTGTAGACTTTATGAAGAAGCGATGTAAGATATTTAGAAAAAGGTATGATATGTGCCGCTTACATTATATGGATCGTGACCCACTTTACAGCATACAAATTGGTACGTCTCTTAGTTATCAAGTTATCGGATGTTAAAATTTGAAAAATTATATTTTTCATTCCTAAGAACTCAAAATCGAAAATTAGAAGTAGAAGAAAATCGATATTTTTTTTGGCTATCGATAACTGTCTTAGTAATCGATAACTTCCATAGGCATCGATTGTGAAAATTTGCTAAAAAATGTCTATTTTTATTTAATTGAATTCTGACTTTAGCTATCGATAACTGCCTTAGTAATCGATAACTTCCATAGTCATCAATTGTGGAAATTTCATAAAAATTATGTGAATTTTTATTTAAATGAATTCTGACTTCATCCTTAATTTATCTGATGACAGGTGCCGCTTACATTATATGGAAATCGAAAAGTAGAAGTAAAAAATCGATAACTTTCTTAGCTATCGATAACTGCCTTAGTAATCGATAACTTCCGTAGTCATCGATTGTGGACATTTAATAACAATTTTATATATTTTTTATTTAAATTAATTCTGACTCGATCCTTTATCTGATGATAGGAAATATATGGATATCGAAAAGTAGAAGAAAATCGATAACTTTTAGCTATCGATAACTGCTTAGTAATCGATAACTTCCAAATGCATAGATTGTGCAAATTTGTTAAAAAAATTTTGTGTTTTTTTATTTAAATGAATTTTGACTCCATCCTTGATTTATCTGATGATAGGTGCCGCTTACATTAGATGGAAAATCGAAAATTAGAAGTAGAAGAAAATCGATAATTTTTTAGCTATCGATAACTGCTTATATGCAAATTGCTCTGCTTTTACAATCTATCGCGAACCTAAAAGTGCGAATTTGGCGAAATCCTTTTATTTTGCTACACTACGTATCCAGAGGAATGTATGTACCGAATTTCATAATACCCTTTTTATCCCCTTAAAAGTACCCCTAATTTCATTATTCTGGCTGCAATCGTTTCTTTGGGCAAAATTCCTTAATATAGCATGTCTACGCAGTCAGATGAATGTTCGCATCG
Organism: Polietes domitor; assembly: GCA_947397865.1. Classification (NCBI taxonomy): domain Eukaryota; kingdom Metazoa; phylum Arthropoda; class Insecta; order Diptera; family Muscidae; genus Polietes; species Polietes domitor. The sequence continues at coordinate 126,150,407 of OX377622.1, forward strand.
AATTTTATTATTCTAGCTGCAGTTATTTGGTCGGTACCAATTTTATCCATTTTTCCCCCATTTTGCTCCTAAAACTACGAATATCGACAAAACACTTTATTTTTTGTGTCTACTCGCCCCTGTTTCTCCTAAAAATACATAGCTCGTCTACGCAGTCAGATGAATGTTCGCACCGAATATTATTATTCTAGCTGCAGCTATTTGGTCGGTACCAATTTTATCCCTTTTTTCCCCATTTTGATCCTAAAACTACGAATATCGATAGATCGCTTTATTTTTTGGGTCTACGCAGCCAGATTATTCCATCTGCATCCTTTAGTACCATTTGTATCCCCCTTTTCCCCATAAAAGTACAAATTTCGAAATAATCCTTTATGTAACGAATATATACAGTCAGTGTGGCAAAAAAAACGCAAACAGTTCTATTCTTTTAAAAATACTTCAGAATATGATGATGAGGTCCCCTCCCCTTGAAGTCCCCCCAGCATGCCACTATCATTGGAGATGTCACCCAACTGAACAATTTTAGCATTTTCTTTCACCCCATTAAATCTTCTATCGTTTTTTAAAACACATTCCATATATGCTTGGCAAATACTACTACCAGTAGTACTTAAAAATTTTATTTTAAATCATATCGTTTAGAAACAGCTATCAATGCTAGGCAAAGTACCGCTGCAGTATTTCCAGGTGGACCAGGCAGTCCAGCCTTGTTGCTTCTGGATCTTGCGGGCGCACGTCACTGAGCTGTTGATGTTGTCGGTCAACAAAGCGTCACAGCTCAAGGCGCATTCATTGTAGGAGAAACGGCCATTGGATGGCTGGCACCAGTAGTAGTTGTTGATCTGGAAGATGCCGTAGTCATTGGAACCATTGCTGTTGGTGGGGCCAACAACACCGGTACGATAAGAAGACTCATGCTCGGCAATGCAAGTCCAACGGGCCAATTCGTTCTTGGGCACACCCAGGGCGAACATTTCCTTGGCCAAGGAGCAGCGAGTGAAAGTTTTGCCCATAGCAGGGGCGGCCAAAGCCAAAGCGGCAACCAAAACAATGAAGAATTTCATGATTAATAGCTTAGAATGGTAAACAAACGAACTATGATTGGTCACAAAAATTACTGGGGTTTATATAGGAAATTTTTGACACGAGAGAGGTATTTGATAAGGTTGGAATGAGCTTTAGTGTTCTATATTATCTGAATGATGATTATGATCAAATTTAGCACAGTTGGCTTGCTTCTATCTGGTTTGACATTGTTTATGTATTTTTTTAAATTACTCTGAGAATATGATAAGTTGATTAGTGACGATACTTTGTTTTGACAAATAATTTCAAGGGTTCTCTTGTGTTTGTAGACGAATATATTGCAGATGCACTTCACTTGGAGTACATATTTACGCACCCGTTTCAATCTGATATCATCTTAAAGCACATATGGTTTAAAAATGCTTTTATAAATTAACTTAACTTGAAATTGTTAAAAAAAAACATATTTTTATACTTTATTGGGTCTACATGATTGCAGTGAAGACAATTGAAGTTTTTTCAATTACTTTAATGCATATTCAAATATAAACTTGCAAAAAACACGCAAATAATTGTGCATACTAAAGTCAGGGAAATATTTAAAAGCGTATGAATTTCTCCAACAACATAGGGGGTATTCCATAAGGAAACCAAAAAATATATATAAATCCAGGAAGTTTCACCTGGATAGAAATTGATTCTCTGAAAAAATATACATACTCAAGTAAGGGCCAATAACCAATAAGACTGAGGAAAATTTATCTTCAAATATTAAGTCGATATAACACTGGATTTTTATTGAGACTGAATAGAAATTGATTCATTCAAAAATATACATATAGGACAAATAAACTAAGACTGAATTGAAAATTGATTGATCAAATTTTTTTATTATTCATTATTATTATTATTCACTGAAAAAATATATATTCTGAAATAAGGACAAATGAACTAAGACTTAGGAAAATTGTTCTTCAAATATTAAGTCCATATGATACTGGTTTTTTGTTGAGACTGAATAGAAATTGATTCATTCAAAAAAATATATTCCGAAATAAGGACAAAGAAACATAAAGACTGAGGAAAATTGATCTTCAAATATTAAGTCCATATGACATTGGATTTTTGTTGATTCTGAATAGAAATTGATTCATTCAAAAATATATATGCTGAAATAAGGACAAATAAACTAAGACTTAGGAAAATTCTTCTTCAAATATTAAGTCCATATGGACATCTCCCAAAAAAAGTCTACCAAAAAAATGAAATCAGATTATATCAGATATTATCTTATTTCGGCAACTTTTTTTATTATGAAACTTGAAGTTAACTTCTCCTCTTTTATTTTTATTAAAAGTTGAAGTGTTATAACGAAAATTACTAAACTTTTTTACTACGAGTGGAAATTTTTGTCCTGTCCGTTTTGTCGCGTCCGTATTTTTACTGTTCCTAATTAAAAATTTTAAGAGATAATTCTCATATTTCATAAATCTAGGAACAAATTATATAGTCTGACCTTCATTTACTATATACATGTAGGAAAAACGAAGTTCTCAAAAAATCGCTGAACTTAGTATACTTTAAGACCTTCAAAAGTACTTCTGTTTTTTGTCGCGTCCGTTTCGATGTAAAATTGTTTATAAATTTTTACTAATTTGTAGTAAATCCTGACGATATATTTTTAAAATGTAGTACTCTTTAAGCGCTTTAGAACACTAAAAAGACTGATTGATTTTTTCAGTTCCTTTCTTGTTTTTGGCGTAGTTTAAGGCGTGCGAATGTCGCGTCCGGGCCACTGGGAGATGCCCATATGACACTGTATTTTTGTTGAGACTTTTCTTGCACAATAGTGCAGAGATATTCCTATAGAAAATAGCTATAAGTACATAAGGTATAAGAATATTCTAAAGGTGAACATAAAATCGATAATATCAAAAAAATGGTCAAGTATTAAGTCCATATGACACTGGTTTTTTATTGAGACTTTTTCTTTATTATCATTCTTTATTATGCAGAACAGTGCAGATTTATTCCTATAGCAAATAGCTATAAGAGCGTATAATAGAAGAATATTCAAAAAGTGAACATAAAGTCGATAATTTCCAGAAAAATGGTCAGAAGCTAGGGGTTTATCTTAAAATCGGCCGGTATTCCCAAAAAAATTCCCGGTATTCTGTGAGAAAAGATTTTTTATTTGTTATTTCGGCATTTTTCATTTCCAAATTTTCTCCAAAGTTTTCTTAAACTTTTTCGAAAATAACACGGTTCCGACAATGGATTCTGATAGAAGGGGTACAAAATAGAATATAGGTGTATGGACGTTTTGAAAGTTTAAGTATGGAGGTTATTTTAGAGGGAGAGGTCAATACTTCCCCTTTTTGCACATTCTTATGATGAATCTGCATAGGAAACCTTATGATCCTTACATTTTAAGTATAGGATGTGTTCAGTAATATTACATAGAACACTACGAGGAACATTTTTGTGAGTCACTTTAACCATCTAGCTCCTCAATATAGAGGTCTTCTTGTTCACATTTAAAAAAAAAAGAAAAATTTGCAATGGGTACAATATTTCCCCCCTTTTGAACATTCTTATGATGAATCTGCATAGGACACCTTATTATCCTTACATTTTAAGTATAGGATGTGTTCGGAAATATTACTTAGCACACTACGAGGAACATTTTTGTGGAACACTTGCATCCTCTAGCTCCTCAATATAGAGGTCTTTTTGGTCACATTTTAAAAAAAGGTAAAATTTGCAATGGGTACAATATTTCCCCCCTTTTGAACATTCTTATGATGAATCTGCATAGGACACCTTATTATCCTTACAGGATGAAAACGGAGTATAGGATGTGTTCAGCAATATTACTAAAACACTACGAGGAACCTTTTTGTGGAACATTTTAACCCTCTAACTCCTCAATATAGGGGTCTTTTTGACCACATTTGTTCAAAAAGTTAAAATTTGCAATGGGTTGAATATTTCCTCCTTTTGCACATTCTTATGATGTATCTGCATAGGAAACCTTATGATCCTTACATTTTAAGTATAGGATGTGTTTAGCAATATTACTTAAAACACTACGAGGAACAATTTTGTGGAAGATTTTAAAACTCTAGCTCCTCAATATAGGGGTGTTTTTGGCCACATTTGTTCAAAAAGTTAAAATTTGCAATGGGTTCAACATTTACTCCTTTTGCTCATTCCTATGACAAATCGGCACAGGAAACTTTGTGATCCTTACATTTTAAGTATAGGATGTGTTTAGCAATATTACTTAAAACACTACGATGAACCTTTTTGTGGAGTATTTTAACACTCTAGCTCCACAATATAGGAGTCTTTTTGATCACATTTGTGCAAAAACAAAATATTTGCAATGGGTTCAATATTTGAACTTTCTTCTGATGAATCGGCATAGGAAACCTTGTGATCTTAACATTTTAAGTATAGGATGTGTTCAGCAATATTACTTAAAACACTACGAGGAACATTTTAAATCTCTAGTTCCTCAATATAGAGGTCTTCTTGGCCACATTTGTTAAGTTAAGTTAAAATTTGCAATGGGTTCAATATTTTCACCCTTGTTGCACATTCTTTCGATGAATCGGCATAGGAAACCTTGTGATCGTTATATTTTAAGTATATGATGTGTTTAGCAATATTACTTAGAACACTACGTGGAACAATTTTGTGGAATATTTTAACTCTCTACCTTCTCAATATAGGGGTATTTATGGTCCCTTTTTCCGCAAAGGGTAAAAAACACCTTTAAATCAGGGGATTAACGAGTCAAAATGTTCCACATAAATATTTGCCATAAAATTCTACTAGAAGTCTTTGAATACACCAAAACTGAATATAAATGCCAAAAATAAGTCAACACTTAAAATTGATTTTAGGGTTAATTGCGTACCTTTTCCTAATTAGTGCTAAACTGTCCCACAAAACTAAATTCTAGGGGGGTTATGTGGAAGGAAAAAATATTCTGCGTCAAATTTCACTATAAGTCACCGCACGAAAGAAAGCGGTAGATATAACATATATAAATAAAATATCATTAGCAATTTGGATATTTAAATAAGAAATTATTTATTAAATTTTAAATCAATGAAATCGCAAGGAAACCTTGTGTTATTTAAAACTTAAGTATAGGATGTGTTCAGCAATATTACTTAGAACACTACGAGGAATATTTTTGTGGAATATTTTAACCCTCTAGCACCTTAATATAGGGGTCTTTATGGTCCCTTTTTCCACACAGGGTAAAAAACACTCTTAAAACTGGTGTCTGACGGGTCAAAATGTTCCACAAAAATATTCGCCGTAAAATTCTACTAGAAGTCTTTGAATATACCAAAACTCAAAGTGCAACATAAATGATGAAAAAGGTCAAATCTTAAAATTCATTTAGGGTTCATTTCGTACTTTTCCCGAATTAGTGTAAATTGTCCCAGAAAACTAAATTTTAGGGGGGTGGTGTGAAAGGAAAAATATTCTACGTTAAATTACACTACAAGTCACCGAACAAAAGAAAGCTGTAGCTAAAATATATAAAGGGTGATTTTTTAAGAGCTTGATAACTTTTTTTTTTAAAAAAACGCATAAAATTTGCAAAATCTCATCGGTTCTTTATTTGAAACGTTAGATTGGTCCATGACATTTACTTTTTGAAGATAATTTCATTTAAATGTTGACCGCGGCTGCGTCTTAGGTGGTCCATCCGCTTAGTCCAATTTTGGCATTTCCACGTTTTTGAGTAACAGAGACCCAATTGGTGCGAACGGCGACGAATCGAAAATTGGTGGTCATCATTAACACTGGCCGATACAGCTGCGATATTTTCTTCAGTTCGCACTCTACGTAAGCGTGTTGGTGGTTTAATGTCCAACAATGTAAATTTGGTGCGAAATTTAGTCACAATAGCCCGAATAGCCGCTTCAGTGGGTCGATTAAACTGACCATAAAATGGAAGCGCGCAATGAACTTTCTTAACAGAGCACGCATTTTGATAATAAAATTCAATAATTTGCAAGCGTTGTTCGTTTGTAAGACGATTCATGATGAAATGTCAAAGCATACTGAGCATCTTTCTCTTTGACACCATGTCTGAAATCCCACGTGATCTGTCAAATACTAATGCATGAAAATTCTAACCTCAAAAAAATCACTCTTTATAAATAAAATATCAGTATCAATTTGGATATTTAAATAAGAAATTATTTATTAAATTTTAATTGAGTGAGATCTCATAAAGTTTTTCTTTGATTTATATGAGATTTATTTAAATCTAACATGAAGCTCTGGCTGGAAAATATTATCCCTCACAAGGACTGGAGTTAAAAAAAAAATTAACATTTTCGTTTATTTGAAGCAAATTGTGATTACTTGTGATTTGTTGCTAAATAATGTGGAGAAACTTTAGTGAATACCCCTAATGTCTGCATTCGGCAAATTGTTAACGCACAGTGAGAAAAGTATACACGAAAACAATTAGCCATTAAATTGAAATCATTGCATAAAAAAGCAAAAGAAATTTGTTTATAATTATTTACAAATCAAAAGCGAAAATTTCGCCGCAATCTGTGTATTTGTCTGTTTGAGGATTGTCTCGTTATTCGTTACATAAGAGCTATATCATTACAAACCGAGCCCCGTCCGTGTCGTCAGCTGACATAAGTGATGTTATGTTCATCATCTTCTTCTTCAACGGCGGCGTTTTTGAATTTTGACAACCGGAAACAACAACATGATCATGGTAATGTGTATTTATTTTATTACATTATACATATTATGTACATTATGTACGCGATAAGTTATCAACACTTTGATATGAAAGTGTTAATTGCTGATGACGTCTCTTTCTTTTTTTTTTTTGATTTTTTTTACTTCCACCTCAAACAATTAACTGAGGTTTCTAGTGTGGCTGTTTGTTGTTATTTAAACATTAACAGCAACTGTTTTGTTTTGTTTATTTATTTGTGTTGATTTTTGCTGTTGTTGCTGCCGTTTTTGTTATCGGTATTATACCATCGCTGTTTGAAAATTAATTTTTATTGATAGCCAGGAATTAATTTCATATTGCGGTTTTTGGCTATCTTTAGACTTTTCAAGTTGTTTGTTTGCCCACAATCCGAAGATATTCGAGATAGGAATAGACAACAACTGCTTGGGGCAGAGTGAAAGCGGACAGACAAACAATTGGACAAAATTGAAATTGACCAAAAAGAAATAAATATTTTAGCTAATGTCATTGAGAAGATCGAGATGTAAGTATTTGCAGCAACAAATCCTGTTTACAATCGGATAAAAAAGAAAATTTAACCAAAAAGTATAATTTAGTTATATATTCTTTGAAAAAAATCCAAAATTCTGGATCTAATATGGCTTGACATTTATTTAATTAATTATAATGAATATACATCTATATGGAACATGCAAAGAAGGTTTTATGCAGTATATATAAAATGTGTCCCCAAAATATATGCAAGATTTATATAAAATGGAAAAGTTAAGATTTTCATGTGTTTTTATTGAAAGTTAAGATTTTTTATTAAATCATACTATAGATAGGATTGGAGGCTGTATGAATAATAACCTAAACTAAAATAAATATATGACTCATCTAATGTTATCGAGAAGTACGTAGGTCTAGATCGAGGAAAACCATCCTAAAACTCGTCTGTAACTATAAAAGATCACTTAGAAAATTTTTGTGGATTTAAAATTCTTATTTAATTGATTATAAACAAGAAAAACGGAGTTAAGTTCGGCCGGGCCGAACTTTATATACCCTCCATCATGGATTGCATTCCACAGAGGTTGTCGGTTTTCGTAGAAGTGCAGTAATGTTACAGGAAAATATAAATTTTTTAATATAGCCAAACCAAAACAAATATTGAAAAAATAATTTTATAAATAAATATTATATTTTCATTATTTCAAACCATTATTTATTTCAAATCAAAAAATAAATATTCTTATATTTATATTTTCAAAAAGCTTAAATACCATAAATATTGGTAGATTGTGGGTGCTACAGTTTTTTGTATTTCCATTCTATTTTAATTCCAAAAGTATTACCCTCTTGACGTTTCTACGCAATTAGAATTTCATCATTCTAGCTGTAGTCGTTTAGTTGGTACTATTTTTATCCCTCTGTACCATTGTATCCCTTGAAAGTAAAAATTTCCAAAAATCCGTTTATTTTCGGTGTCTACGCAGTCAGAGGAATGTATACACCGAATTGCATGACTCTAGTTGCTGTCATTTTATTGGTACTATTTTTATCCCCTTTTTCTATTTTGGCCCCAAAAAGTACGAATTTCGAAAAATCACTTTATTTTCCGTGTCTACGCAGTCAGAGGAATGTATACTCCGAATTTCATGACTCTAGCTGCGGTCATTTGATTGGTACTATTTTATATCCCTTTTTTTATTTTAACCACAAACAAAACAAAAAGTACGAATTTTGAAAAATCCGTGTATTTTACTTGTCTATGCAATCAGAGGAATGCATACAACGAATTTCATTATTCTAGGTACAGCCGTTTGGTTGGTACCATTTTTATCCCTCTATTCCCATTTTACCCCTTAAAAGTACGAATTTGGAAAAAATACTTTTATACTATGTATCTACTCAATTAGAGGAATGTACCCACCGTATTTCTAGCTGTTGTCGTTTAATATGTACCATTTTTATCCCTTTTTTGCCCCATTTCACCCCCTACAAATAAGAATCACTTTACGGTGCACGTTTTCGCTATAAGGGGAATGCGCATACCAAATATCAAGCAAATATAAACAGACATATTTCAAAAACATACTTAAATACGCTAAAATATTAGGGATTATTATGGGTATTTTTAGTCCTTGTGAGGGAAAAATTTTTCCCTTTGCGACGATTTCGCCCCGTTTCAATCCCAACCGATCTACGACTATAAGACGAATTTAAGGAAAATTTGAACGTTCTACCTCATTTCGTTTAGATGCTAGCGTGCTTTCAACAGACGGACAGAAGGACGGACGGACATGGCTAGATCGTCTTAGAATTTTATGGCGATCAAGAATATATATACTTTATAGGGTCTCAGGTCAATATTTCAAGGTGTTACAAACGGAATGACGAAGTTAGTATACCCCCATCCTGGAGGTGAAGGGTATAAAAATAGGAAATTACACTGTCCGCTGTCCATATTACGCTTGAACCAGATGAAACTATAGGGAAATGGAGTTAATTGGAGTATTTAGATTTTCAAAGGTCTTAAAAGGTCTACCAAGTTTCAAAGGATATAATTATATAAAAAAAAATATATTTTAAATGCTCCATTTAGGAATGAAGTTTCATTGTATTCTGACAACTTCTTCTAATTTTGTCCAATGTTAGTATGGGGATGGAGCAGTGTGGTTATCATTCGTGAATCACTCCATTTTTACTAACTACAAACTGTTAGCCGTCATTTCTTTGGTTGGCAACACTTTCAGCAACAATGTCGGCAAATTTAAGTCACACGAGAATTTTGGGATAACCCTGGTTAACAGTTCAATAGCCAATGTGAACTTGAAAACAAATTTAAAAACACACCCCCCCCCCCAAAAAATTTAATTTTCCTTGTCAACATAGTCTCCTTCTGGCTGGGAGGAGACAGTGTTAGCATAAGGTTTTTTTAGTTGGCCACACTTTACAGCACAACTGTAGGGCCATTCAAATTATGCTGAAATTTTGGGACAATCATTGCTGCGACAGTAGTAATCTGTAGTCTATTCGAAAAAAATTCTTTCGAAACATAGTCTCCTTCTAGTAAGATGCCCTTTACCATGGCTATCTGAAATTTTATTAATTCAGCAATTTGGCAAGCCAAAGTATTGACCCTTTCGAAAAATAGGCAAAAACTGTCAACACTTTTGGAAAAATTGCACATATCTCCAAGAATCAAATCCATTGCCATTTAGAAAAGGCTATCAATGCTCTCCAATCCCAATACTTCCGGGTGGACCAGGCAGTCCAACCTTGCTAGCGCTGAACCTTACCGTCATACTCACCCGAATTGCTAATGTTGTTGGTCAAATAATCGTCACAGCTGGTGTCACATTTGTTGTAGGAGTAATAGACATTGGCGGATTTACACCTTTGATTAGAAAGATGACATAGTCACCATTGTGTGGTCAATCCAATGGCATTATTGCGGTACGAAGGTTTATGCTGAGCAATACTAGTCCATCGAGCCAAATTCATTCTTGGCTACACCCAAAAGCCAGTGTAGCTATCAAAATAATGAGGAGTTTTATCCTGCCTGCTAAACGAAATGTCAACTGAGCGAAATTATTCCATGGGACATTTAATTTGTAGTAGAAATCTGAAAAATAATTTTATTTTGAAGTGCATACATGTCTAGGCAAGAGTGCGTCTTTTACACGTGAACACTTCACGGGAGCTCAAGAAAAATTAAAGACGAATCCCTAGCATTTGTCTTTAATTCACCCTTGAAGTGTTTACGTCGGGCAGTCATTGAATAAATTTCATATGGAATCTTTATCTACTACAATTGTAATCTTCAGGGGTTAAAAAAAAGAAAATGCAACAAATATAAAGATGTTGGCATAAATGACTAATGTTGGCAATTTATAGCGAAGCTTATCTGCAATAATATTTCTTCAAATGGAGTGATATCTGAAGAAACGTCTGTATGTTTATTGAATGAACCAAGCTAATGAAGTCATGGTATGCATTAAGAAATTCCTTATTTTCTGTAGGAAAACAAGTGAATCACGTTGACAACGACATTTCTTTGGAATCGCAGACTTTAGTACACTGGCCAACAAGCAAAATGGTTTTAAAAAGGAAGGATACAAATCTTTCTGGGCAATTTTTTGAATGAACAACAACTTAACTCAAAAAAAATATTGTTTCCAAAGAAGCCTTTTCGGTTCATGATTTGCCCTTAAATTTATTAGGTTACTTAATATCACCCTATAGATTCCCTGGCAGACAAGCGTCTCATGAAAAAAAAACATCGTTGTCCAAAATTTCTGGCTAAAACCTCCAATTTGTCTCATGCTTCTTCTGAATATTAAACGTTTTGGACACCTCCACCCATCGTTCATTCACGAGACTTCCATGTCAATCATCCAATACACTCAGTCACTTGGCTTGCCACTTAATAGCCCTACTTACTCACAAGTGCATTTTAACTCGAGAGTTTGAAAAAAAAACTGAAAACTCAGACACACTTTTCATTTATGGTCCCCACCCAGCCCACTTGAGTGCAAGTGAGTGATTACCTCATCATCACTAAATTACGATCACGGAAATTGTAACGTACTTAATTGAATTAGCCATTCAACCCTTGGGAATTTTTACTATAAATACCCAGAGGTGCAAAAGAATATCCACAGTTCACATTTGTCGACAAAAAGAAGCTCAAATTCACCATGAAAGTTCTGATGGTTTTGATATTGGCTCTGGCTTTGGCCGTTCCTGCTTTGGCTACCACTTACACCCGTTGCTCCTTGGCCAAGGCCATGTACAATTTGGGTGTGCCCAAGGATCAATTGGCCCGTTGGACTTGCATTGCCCAACATGAGTCTTCGTACCGCACCGGAGCGGTGGGCTCCATCAATTCGAATGGCTCCCGCGATTATGGCATCTTCCAGATCAACAACTACTACTGGTGCCAACCTTCCGATGGCAGTTTCTCCTACAACGAATGCAAGTTGAGCTGTGACGATTTGCTGACCGACAACCTGAGCAAATCGGTTACGTGTGCCCGCAAGATCCAGAGCCAGCAAGGCTGGTCGGCCTGGTCCACCTGGAAGTATTGTGATGGTACTTTGGACAGCATCGATAGCTGTTTCTAAATGGTTCAGTTTGAGTTTGTTGAGTTCTTGGGCTTAATGTAATAAAGATTGAAAAGCATATTGAATATTTGTGCGTAGAGATTTATTTGTAAGTGGGGGGAGGATGAATTTGATAAGCTCGTGAAAGTCCTCGTTTTGTGATTATGCTTCCTTCTTAAAACATTTTATACAGGAAACTTTCGAAAAATAGCATCTAGAATAGCTACTTCTCTTCTTAACCACCTACAACAGGCCTAAGATGGAATACAGCACCCATATATGGTCAGCTGCTCCAAGATCTTCTTCATGGAGATCTTCCTTGGCCATGTTCAAAGGAGGGCGATGTTGTCGATAGGTAATTTCTGTTGATGAGCTGGAGGTGTGGAATCTTCATGATGAAGTATAGCTACTCCTCTTCTTCAGCACCTACAACAGACCTAAGATGGAATAAAACTCCCATATATGGTCGAGTACTCCAAGATCTTCGTCTTGGAGATCTTCCTTGACCGCATTCAGAGGAGGGCGATGTTGTTGATAGTTATTGGCTTTTTTGTTGCGCTGGAGGTGTGGAATCTTCATGATGAAGTATAGCTACTCCTCTTCTTCACCACCTACAACAGACCTAAGATGGAATACAACTCCCATATAAGGTTCATGATGAAGTATAGCTACTCCTCATCTTCAGCACCTACAACAGGCCTAAGATGGAATAAAACTCCCATATATGGTCAGGTGCTCCAAGATCTTCATCTTGGAGATTTTCCTTGACCGCATTTAGAGGAGGGCGATGTTGTTGATAGTTATTTGCTTTTTGTTGTGCTGGAGGTGTGGAATCTTCATGATGAAGTATAGCTACTCCTCTTCTTCAGCACCTACAACAGGCCTAAGATGGAGTAAAACTCCCCTATATGGTCAGGTGCTCCAAGATATTCGTCTTGGAGATCTTCCTTGACCGCGTTCAGAGGAGGTCGGTGATGCTGATAGGTATTTTTTTGATGCGCTGGAGGTGTGGAATCTTCATGACGAAGTATAGCTACTCCTCTTCTTCAGCACCTACAACAGGCCTAAGATGGAATAAAACTCCCATATATGGTCGCGTTCTTGGAGATCTTCCTTGACCGCGTTCAGAGGAGGTCGATGATGTTGATAGGTATTTTTTGATGCGCTGGAGGTGTGGAATCTTCATGACGAAGTATAGCTACTCCTCTTCTTCACCACCTACAACAGGGCTAAGATGGAATGCAACTTCCATATATGGTCGGGTCCTCCAAGATCTTTCTTGACCGTGTTCAGAGGAGGGCGATGTGGTTGACATGTAATTTTTTTTGATGCGCTGGAGGTGTGGAGTCTTCAAAATATGTATTCCACCTGTGTGGAAACACATTTAAGATTCGAACACACAAAACCACACCCCCATTACTTCAAACCCGATCCCCTATGTACTGCCCAAGGTATTATTTCGCGGGGCGGGGTCAGCACTAATTGTTTAGCCTCATTCACTTATCACAATTGCTTTTCGAGCTTCTTCATCTGTCCTTAGCACCAGGTTCACCTGAATGATGTACGAGTTGATTGCGGTGCAGTTTTCTTTTGAACTTATCATGGTATCGATTATATTATCCACGCTCAAGCTTTTTGTCTATATGAAGCTGTAGCATCACTCTGATCGAACACTACATGTTCCACTGTTTCATCATCTTTCACGCCCAATGGGCATGTTGATAAAGCTAGCTTCTGTATCCTCCATGTCGCGTAAGGAGCTGTCAGGTTGTAGTTTGTTTCTCCATAGTTCCTACTAATCCACTCCTCTAATCCAATCCTCTGCCCATAGCACCTGGTTCACCTGAATGATGTACGAGTTGATTGCGTTCCTAGTTTTCTTCTGAACTTATCATGGTATCGATTATCGAGGATACTACATGTTCCACTGTTTCATAATCTTCCAGTTGGTGAGCTATTGTACCCATATTTATATAGCCAGCCATGTTCGCTCTGGGTGTACCCAAATCCGAATTACCCCAGTGGACTTGTATAGCTGAACGTGAATCCTCGTATCGCACTAACGTTGTGGGTCCACCCAACACGGATGGCTCCAATGACTAAGGCGTTTTCCAAATCAACGACAGATACTGGTGTCAACCAGCCAATGGTCGTTTCTCCTATAACGGCTGCAAATTGAATTGTAACGATTTATTGTCGGATAATATCAATAGGGCGGTGACCTGTGCCCGCCAGGTTAAGAGGGAACAAGGCTGGAAAGCTTGGTCTACGTGGAAATATTGCAATGGTGCCTTGCCCAGCATTGATGACTGCTTCTAAGGGGTACAGATGGCATATCGAAGAAGAAAAATCTATATTATTTTATTTTATTATTCATAAAAATTAAAAAAAAGAAAATCGTATTCATAAATATAAAATATCTTAAAAAAGCTGAATAAATCAATTTGAGTTTTGCTCAAACGAACGCTTTCTATTTCGATCACGGATTTTTTCTTGAACAGCTGACTGGGCTACACCTAAATGCAGCTACGAAAATAAAAAGCTTTAAAATTCGAAAAGTTTTTACTAGGTTCTACCCTATTAAAAACCTACAATGAAATGAGAATTTGTTTAGAATGTGTGAAACAGATATTTGTAATATAAACAAGCCTATTTAATACTTTCTTTATATTGCGGCGCTGCTTCTTTTTTGAACAGCTGAGTGGGCAGTCCCTAAAAGCAGCTCCGAAAATAAAAAGCGTTGCTGTGTGCGAAGCTTTAAAATTCTAAAAGTATTTACCCTACAATAAACTGAGAATTTGTTTAAAATGTGTGAAATAAATAATAATAATGAAAACTATTTATTTCAATTGGAAAATTGACAAATTCTTGTCCATTTCACTATTGTTGAAATATTTTATAGACAAGCAGAATAAATTACTCACATGTAAACAGGCCTATTTAATAGTTTCGCATACACCAACGCTTTTTATTTACGACGCTGCCTTTTCTTTTTCTTGAACAGCTGATTGGGCAAAATGCAACTTGGAAAAATTATTGTACAGGGTGGGCCATGTAACATTTTAAATTTTAACTACCGATTACTTTGTCACTTTTATTTTCAGATTTATTCGAACAAAATTGGGAAATATTAAAAACTTACTGCCACAGAAGCGAGTCTTTAGCGCAAACTGTAAGAAATTTACGTGGAAATTTTTCTAGAAGAGATCAGCCTTCGGTTAAGCCTTTATGAAGCTCATTTTCATCTCGGTGCCTATGCCAATAAGCAAAATTGCCGCATATGAGGCAATGAGAGAACCCACACGTGACTATTGAGAAGCCAATGCAGCCACAACGAGTCACTGTTTGGTGTGAATTTTGGGCTGTACTGAAAAATTGGGTTGATCGGATGAGGTACTGCCAAGCCAGTCGTGGTAGTCATATGAATGCTATTGTGTTCCATTATTAAATGACAAAGTTCAATCTTTCCAATAAAACCAGAAATTTAAAAAAATCAGTTAAAATGTTACATGGCCCACCCTATAGGTTCTACCCTACTATAAACCTACAATAAACTGAGAATTTGTTTACAATTAGTGAAATAATTATTTGTAAGTGGAAGCCATTTATTTCAATTGGAATTTTTTTATTTAAACAATCAGAATAAATAAGTCAAGTGTAAGCAAGCCTAACCAAAAGAAGTGTGTTTAAAATAACACTGCGACAGTCCAAAAACTCTGAAAAGTGATATTATTTTTCTGGCGGGTATTGTAGAGTAGAACACTATATCTGTATTTGAAATTTCCCAGAAACCCCCGAAAATCTCGAGTTACGGGTAAAAACCCGATTTCTCGTAACTTTGCATACTTATAAGCCTGTAACTTTGTTGTTTATAAATCGATTTTCACTCTCTCAGCGGATTTGAAACGAAAGAAGGCTGAGGCTTTCGATCGATTTTTTTTTTTTGAGCTTTTGTCCAGCAAACTCGATTTTTTAAAAAATTTTAGCCGTTTTTCAACTTTGACAATATTTTTGTAAATTATTTTGTTTGGTAAACACAAAACATGTAATTTTATTTAAATAACACATTTAGTAAGGAGTAAAACGCTGCTTTGTTCTTAAAAATCCCTTAGTAATTGACTGAGTTATTAAAGTTTTTATTAATATTAAATTTTTGTAAAAATACAAGTTTTGGTCATTCCAGTCACACCTCTCATAATTTTTTGAATTGAAGTCCAATAAAAATACATAAAAATCGTCAAAACAAATAAAAATGGTAAAAAAAGAATAGCGACCATTGTAATAAAAAAATCCCCAATTTTGGAACAAATTTTCCCCACTTTGGGAATTCGGGTATTTTTGAAAAAAAAAATGGAAAACCTAGTAATTTTGTCATCGTTTTTATCATTTTGACGAATTTGAAGTAAAATTGTGAGAGATGTGAACTGGAATTATCAAAACTTGTATTTTTGCAAAAATTTAGAATTAATACAAAAATCAATAACTCAGTCAATTATGAAAGGATTTTTAAAACATTGCGACGTTTTAATCTTTACTAAAAGTTTTATTTAAATAAATTCACAAGAGTTGCGGTTCCAAACAAAATAATGTACAAAAACATTGCCAAAATTGGAAAATGGCTATTTTTTTAAAAAAAATTGTGTTTGATGGACAAAAGCACAGAGATTTCTTAAGTTTTCTTAAATAAGCTATATATCGATTGAAAGCTTCAGGTTTCTTCTTTTCATATCCGATGAGAAGTTACAGTCCTATAAGTGTACGAAGGTACGAAAACCCGGTTTTTTACCCATAACTCCAAAATTTTGTCGGTGTCTGGGAAATTTCAAATACGGATTTTTATTATACTCGCCAGAAAAATAATAATACCTTCCCAGAGTTTTATTTATTATTGTAGCACTGTGTAATCTGAGAAATAATTATTTGTAAGTGATTTATTTCAATTGGAAATTTGGCAATTTCAATTTATTTCTTAGCAAAATAAGTTAGTCAAGTGTAAACAAGCCTAGACAAAAGAAATGTGTTTAAAATAATCGATATTCGATTACTTTTGAACCACAACAAAGTAAAAGAAAAACTATTAATTGTATTATTTCAATTGGAAATTTGGCAATTAGTTCAATTTATTTCTTAGTAAAATAAGTTAGTCAAGTGTAAACAAGCCTAACCAAAAGAAATGTGTTTTGAAAATAATCGATATTCGATTACTTTTGAACCACAACAAAGTGAAAGAAAAATTTATAATTGTATTTTCATCAACTTTCTTTCACAACATTTATAAAATGGCAGAAAACAAAATATAAAATCTGGGATTTTTCGATCGATTAAATATTGAACTAGTTTACATACATCACTACAGACGTATTCATTTACAGAGTTGCCAACAGAACAAATGAAAAGTTTATTAGCTAAAGCATAACATTAAGGGAACTCACGTCAAACTCAAACACAGAGTTGCATTTTTCAACTTGCCTAGATTAGAAAATGTTGTGACGTGAGTTTCATGATGTGGTTGAGATATTCCACAAATACAACGATTAAATGTCTACGACAATTTAGCCAACTGGGGCGGGGGCTAAATGTATGAGCAAAAGCTATATATATATGTGTATGCGTGATATCAATTATACCTCGAGAAATAAATGTTCTTGCAAAAATACCCCACAAATTAGATGAGTTTTAATTATATTATTATTACTCTGTTGTTTACATTGACGCACCGCACCGTGTTAAGTGCTCTATATAAGCCACAATATCCCCAGTAAAATCATCAGTTACTCTGCAGTCAGCCTTCATGAAGCTCTTAATTCTTTTGGTAGCCGCCTTGGCTTTGCTCGCTCCGGTCTGGGGCAAAACATTTACTCGCTGTTCCTTGGCCAAGGCAATGTTTGCCTTGGGTGTACCCAAATCCGAGCTGGCTCGTTGGACTTGTCTGGCTAAACACGAGTCTTCATATCGCACCGGCGTTGTTGGCAAGACCAACCGCAACGGTTCCAATGACTATGGCATCTTCCAAATAAACAACTTGTACTGGTGCAAACCTGCGAATGGACGTTTCTCTCACAACGGCTGCAAATTGAGCTGCAACGCCTTGTTGACGGATAACATCAAGAACTCGGTGTCATGTGCCCGCAAGGTGAAGGCGCAACAGGGTTGGTCAGCCTGGTCCACCTGGAAATACTGCAAAGGTTCCTTGCCTAGCATTAATAATTGTTTTTAAAGTTTGGTTGGAATCTTTAGATATTAATTAAGAGAATTTAAGAGCATAAATAAATAATTAAAAAAAAACATTTGAAAATCAAATAATCATTCGAAACACCCGCCTTTGGCGAGCGAGAAGCCTTAAATCGCACTGGCCAAACTCTTAAACAAATGTTACCTACAGGACAAATTTAACAATCTAAGGAAGCATATGAACTGACTCCAGAGTCCGAAAAGTGTCATCACTCAGCTTCAGTCATGGTTTGGTCGAGTGGCATTTGTTGAACCCGACAAATGTTTATCAGGAAACCAATTTGGAAGCTGTTACGAAGCCATTTAACCATTCTCAGTTCCAAAACCCAGCGTACACGATTCTGTACCTGACAATAACACTAAGACGACCCAGACCTAGCTTCACATCAACTTGAAAGCTTTCAGTTCCTCTGAAGAATTGCCCTCTGTCAGCACTGATTTGAGCTCAGTTTTAGAGCATATATATCTTGCCACAAAAGAAAATCCAATAAGAATTATTTAATAAATCAATCGATAGTAGACGAGAGATTAACGAGCCACGGTTACTCCAGCAAAAAATTACTGTTTGGAGTGCTCTATGGATCGGTATGCCACTGCTGGTCGTTACTTCTTTAAAAAGATCCATGATTCTGAAAGAAATGCTGAATTGTTAAGGCTTATAATCTTGCAAACTACCACCAGACCTCAAGTTCATCTGCGCTCTGCAAGGTTATGGTCGGTATCAGTCTATCAGAACTATAGAGGCGATCCTTCCACTAGTTTGGTGAGAGTAAGTTCGAGGCCTTTGCTAAAGTTTGATACAGCACAGTTATATCCATCCTCATCGCTTGATGATGATGGTAGTAACTTCTCTCGATTTCTATCAAACTTCATCAGAGATCGCACTATACATGTTGTCGTAGATGGGTTCTCATCCAACGAGTATAGGTTCTTCCGTTCTGGTTGTTCCCTCTTCTTTTCTTATTGTCATTGACGACCCTTGGATCATACTTTGTATTCGAATTACTCATTCTAATTTATATTTTATCCAATCGGCCTCAGTCATTCATATGAGTTCGACCTTTGACAAAATCTTCATGATATTTAAGGTAAGAAATGCAGTTGATAGATGCAGTTGGCCAGGATTTACTGGTAATTTCCGATTTGGATGCAGTGAATTGAGTAGATTTTAATTGACATAAGACTCAGAGATCATTGTCGTCTAACAAGTTCTCATCCAAAGAGCATAGATTGATCATAGGACTATGTTCCAAATCCCTGTGAGTTACTTATTATCATTTACGACCTTTGGATCTGACTTTCAATCCAATCTATTCATTCCATTATATCTTGAATTCCATCTACATTTCTGTCATTCATATTCATTTCATGTCTTCAAGAAATGTAAGATAAAAGGCGGTTTATGTATGAGACACTTGGCCAAAATTTACTGATCATTTCCGATCAGGGATCGAGTGTATAGAGAAGATTTTAATAGACGTAAAACTCAGAGATGGTTGTTGTCTAACAAGTTCTCATCTAATGAACATAGGGTAATCACAACGCTATGTTCTGAACACCTCTGACTTTCTTATATGCAGGAACGAGACTTTAAATCCATTTCCAATCTACATTTCTGTCATTCATATTCATTCGACCACAGAACAATCCTTAAAGATATTGAGATAAAAGACTGTTGATAGATGAGACCTTGGCTAAGATTTACTTGCCATTTCCGAATGGGAAAGACTCGTCTCACAAACGATTCAATCATCCAACGATGTCTTCAAATTCTATTGACCGTGTGTTTATTGAGCAATTAAGAGATCTTGATGCTCAGAATGAAGATAAAATATGACGTTCTTTGGTCGAAACATATATCGAAAGAAGCATTCAAGTGTCTAGGCTTTATAAAGCCAAGCCTTGATATCTTCTCAATATCTACACCGCGACCAATATCACCCTTGGAGCTACACGAATCGTGTTCAAGTTGTGGGTTGTAATTCGTTCTACTGTTCTACCGATACTTTCATGATGTTTGCTCTGCGGCATTTCGTGATCTTATCCTGGACGTCAGGACTTTCGGCTGAGATATGCCACTAAACACTACTCCATCTTTCCTTTTTCCAATTTCTTATTTTCATTCCATCAACGCAATGCACTGCCTTTATAGGGAACATTCTCTGAATGTTGGTTCAATATCACAACGAGATCATGCAATTTAACGTCTATACATTATTTTCTCTGGGTTTACGTGAAGTCATTGGTTTATGCGAACAAACCAGAAACCTTGGACCCTTGAAAGACAACATTGCACGAACCAACTGCTACATAAAAGTGGTCAAGAATTGAACTTCCAGAATAGGTAAATTTTGTATTTTTAGGGTTGTAATGTTTTGGGCGTTTTTAATTATAACCCACCGTACATACTATCAGCGAGTAAGGTAGTGCCATCAGCATATCTAATGATACATTATATTTTCCAATGAGCTTTTGACCCTCTTTGTGGAACTAGAATTTGACCAGACATAGAATTAATTAAGGGCGATTGTACTTATGCAAAACAAAAAAAAAAACAATTGTTGAGGATCGATTTCAACTGATGCATTTAGGATAGATCCCAGCTGATGTATCATTCACATGTAGATGGCGGTATGGTTTCTTTCGAGGTTGTAAAATCAATAGTTTTGTATAGTCCATACGAAACGCTAATAAATACTTGCTGAAATAATATATTTAAAAACTAATAAACAGTTTTAATAAATTGGAGTCTAGAGAAGACTACTTCGTGGGGAGACCAACAGGGCCAACACTTAGTACAGGGTGGGGCAAAAGTCGCAAACTTATTTAATTTTTAATTTAAAGTTATTTGTCTTACAAAATAGTAAAATATAATATCTGTAGATTTTTTAAATTTATGTGTGAAAGATTACGTCACGTAAGTAACCACCATTTTCAGCTGCGCAAAGTTGAGCTCTTTTAAGAGCAACGCTCTTATTTCGGTCGAATATTCTTCTTCAGCTGTTCAAGGGTTCTGGGCTTTCCCTTTCTTTTAAATATCCCCAAAGAAAATAATCAGATGCTGTTAAATCCAATTGAATGCTGATTTTTTGAAGATTAAACGTTCAAATTGATGTTCAAAATAAAATTCTATGATGTTGGTTCGTTGGATAACATTGTAACTTTCCATGAATAATCTCCCAGAATTATTTTACAAGTCCTAACAAGAAAAAGGGGGAAAACAATTAAATTAAAAAAGTTATTTATTTTTCAAATCCCTTCTCCCATGCCGCCCACTGTATATGAGCACAACGGCTATTGTTATATTGAGGGGACGAAATAATCTTTTCAGTTTTTCATTATTTTATTCATTTTAAACATCCACACGTCTAAAAAACACCATTTATATTGAGTAATTCCTTTTGTATGAATGAATGGGTTGTTGCCTTTTTTATATCAAATGCAATGAGTAATTTTTTAGGGGATTTTCCTTTTGAATGATCGTGTTAGGAGGGGTTTTTTATCATTATTATTAATTTAATAATGGTAATAAATTATTTATGTTACTTTTAGGGGATTTTCTGTTCTAATTTAGGGGTGGGTGAACGCTCAGAAAAGCACGGACAACGTAGACAGCTAAAGCAATCATGCTTAAGTCATTCACTGTGCTACAAAAAAGACTGAAGTAGAAAACTCTGGGAAATGGGATATTATTTTTCTGGTAGGTATTGTCGAGTAGAAAAACAAGATGTATCCAAATCTTGAATTACTGATAAAAAACGGGGTTTCATACCTTTGCACGTTTATAAGACTGTAAATGTATTCCCTACCAACTTTCTTATCGGATCTGAAAAGAAGAAACCCAAAGCTTTCGATCTATATTGCTTATTAAGGAAAACTTAAGAAATCTTTGCTTTACTTTTGTCCACAAATACACTTTTTTAAATAATGTTTTACCATTTTCAAGTTTCACAATGTTTTTTGCACATTATTTTGTTTGGTAACAGCAACACTTGTAATTTTTTTTAAATAACAAATTTAGTAAGGAGTAAAACGCCGCTTTGTTTCAAAAAAATCGTTAGAAATTGACTTAGTTATCAACGTTTTTGTTAACACTAAATTTTTGCAAAAAAAAGTTTTGGTCATTTCCCTTTCACATTTATCATAACTTAACGGATTGAGTTCAATAAAAGTACTTAAAATTCGTCAAAACAGATAAAAATGGTAAACAAAAGCATGTCGACTATTTGAAAAAATCCCAATTTTGGAACACATTTTCCCCACTTTCGGGTATTTAAAAAAAGTAGAAAATTGAAATTTTTATTGAAGTCCAATAAAAATAGCTGAAATTCGTCAAAACAGATAAAAAGCATGCGACCATTTTAATAAAAAAAATCCCCAATTTTAGAACACATTTTCCCCACTTTGGGAACTTGGGTATTTAAAAAAAGTAGAAAATTGAAATTGTTATTGAAGTCCAATAAAATACCTAAAATTCATCAAAACAGATAAAAATGGTAAACAAAACCATGTCGACCATTTGAAAAAATCCCAATTTTGGAACACATTTTCCCCACTTTGGAAATTCGGGTATTTAAAAAAAGTACAAAATTGAAATTTTTATTGAAGTCCAATAAAATACCTAAAATTCATCAAAACAGATAAAAATGGTAAACAAAAACATGTCGACCATTTGAAAAAATCCCAATTTTGGAACACATTTTCCCCACTTTGGGAATTCGGGTATTTAAAAAAAGTAGAAAATTGAAATTTTTATGAAGTCCAATAAAAATAGCTGAAATTCGTCAAAACAGATGAAAAACATGCGACCATTTTAATAAAAAAATCCTCAATTTTGGAACACATTTTTCCCACTTTGGGAACTTAGGTATTTAAAAAAAATAGAAAATTGAAATTGTTATTGAAGTCCAATAAAAATACCTAAAATTCATCAAAACAGATAAAAATGGTAAACAAAACCATGTCGACCATTTGAAAAAATCCCAATTTTGGAACACATTTTCCCCACTTTGGAAATTCGGGTATTTAAAAAAAATAGAAAATTGAAATTTTTATTGAAGTCCAATAAAAATACCTAAAATTCATCAAAACGGATGAAAATGGTAAAAAAAACATGTCGACCATTTTAATAAAAAAATCCCCAATTTTGGAACACATTTTCCCCACTTTGGGAATTCGGGTATTTAAAAAAAATAGAAAATTTAAATTTTTATTGAAGTCCAATAAAAATAGCTGAAATTCGTCAAAACAGATAAAAAACATGCGACCATTTTAATAAAAAATCCTCAATTTTGGAACACATTTTCCCCACTTTGGGAACTTAGGTATTTAAAAAACGTAGAAAATTGAAATTGTTATTGAAGTCCAATAAAAATACCTAAAATTCATCAAAACAGATAAAAATTGTAAACAAAATTTTAATAAAAAATCGCCAATTTTGGAACAAATCTTCCCCACTTTGGGAATTTGGGTATTTTTGGAAAAAATGGAAAACGTAATTTTTTCAATGCTTTTATCATTTTGACGAATTTTAAGTATTTTTGTTGGACCTCAATTCGTAAAATTATGAGAGATGTGAACTTTGTATTTTTGCAAAAATTTGGTATTAAAAAATCTTCAATAACTCAGCCAATTACTAACGGATTTTTAATAACAAAGCGGCGTTTTACGCCTTTATATTAAAAAACAAACTTCACTTCAATCATAATAACGTGTGCTCGTTATAGCCTTGTCACACTGCAAGCGAAATCTAGTTGAAATGACATTAGAGGACTGTTCGATTGGGCTTACTAGCTTAATTTATGTATGGAATTTACTCGATTAACAACTCTCTTAGCTGTGTTTCCAGCTTTTTCCTGTTAATCCATTTACGTCAAAACCAATGTGTAGCAACGTTGCCAACTTATAAAGTATCTTAATTTTAAGCTAGTAAGCCCAATCGAACAGGCCTAAGGTCGATTTACAAATATCAGATCCCATACAAAATTGGCATTTGTAAATCGACCTTATGTCATTTCACTAGATTTCACATGCAGTGTGACAAGGCTATTAGGAATAAAACACATTATCATATCAGTTGGCAACTCCTACACAAGTATGCATTTGAGTGCAAACACTCCCTCTGTTCCATTCGCTTTTGTTCCCCTGGTAACTTTAATAAATATAAATTAAGTACGTTACGAAACAACACAGCTAATAAAATATTTTGTACAAATCTCGTATTGTGTTGAGAGAAAATCAAATGATATGAATTTGGCTTAAATGTGAGAGACCTTGTAAAACATCTTAATCTTGTCTAATTGTTTTGACCATATAAAGATAGATTTCCAATAAAAAACACACACTCCTTAAATAAGTCCAATGTCGTATGCCGCCAAAAGTTTTCCATAATATTTGCAAGCAAAAATGTAAACTCACATAAATATAATCAAATGAATTTTCTTTTGAAGAGACCACTCGGAATAAATTTTACGCCAATTGACATTTCACGCCATGCAAACGGAGTCATAAATATTTCAGCAAACGATTGATGACTGACAAGTATGCATGTATTTACACAAGTGGACATTATTCAAATGGGCAATACCACTTCACCATGCATGCATGTCTTTATGCGTCAAGTAAAGGATTAGAGATTTGCTTTTGATATCGATAGCGATAGTTATCACTGTGTAGTTGTTATTATGTATTCATCATCAACAATATGATGTCTTATGGTTATATCACACATTGTTAGTGTTGTTTTTGTTTTTTGCCATTTTTGTTCGAGGTGTTGGTTGATAAAGTGAAATTAAAATATTTTGTGCAATAAATGGAGTAATGTAATACGGCTTATATAGAAATAGTTCAAATAGTTTATATTTTGCAATCGAAGAAATACATGATTTTTTTCTGGCAGATTTGAAAATATTAGTTTGGAATTCCACAAGATTCCACACAGTCAGAGGAGGGAATTGCATAGTCCCAGGGCTAATACTATTTCTATCCCATTTTGATTTTAAAAATAAAAATTTCGAAAATCCATTAGCTTTCGCGTTCTCACAGCAGAATATATGTGGGATTCCATGAAAAATCGGACAGTTAAAAAAATATTTGTGATTTCCTCCATTTTTTTTTACATTTTTTAATGCCCTCTAAAAAACACCCCCTGGTAAACTTTGAATTTTTTCTGATTACTCCTTAAAAAGATATAGCTTTTTTTAAAAATCGTTAAATAAATAGTAGTTCTTTCTTCAGCTTTTTGCTCATAACTTTGTCAATAATGATCCGAATTGGATATTCTTTTTTAATATTAATTTTTTGTGAAGTACTTTTCAGAAAAAATACTGAAAAAAATATTCACAATGTTTTTGTATAAAAATTTTTATTTTTTTAAATTTAAACATTATTTTTTAATTGTTTGTACTCCTCGATTTTCTCGAATTTTTTTTACTTCAACGTCTATTTATTCTGTAAATCTTGAGGCTTGGTTAAAAGTGGGCCTATAATAATTAATAATTTTTTGAAAATTTGGATAACCAAAAATAAATTAAAAACTTTATTTTTATAATTGTTTGTACTCTTCGATTTTCTCGAAAAAAATTATTTAAAAATCTATTTACTCTGTAAATTTTAAGGCTTGATTGAAAATGGGCCTATAAAAATTGCTATGTTTTTTAATTTTTTTAAAATTTGAAAACACGAAAAAAATTAAAAAAACTGAAATTTGTATAGGTCCACTTTCTACCAAACCTCAAAAGTTACAGAGTAAATAGATGTTTAAATATTTTTTCTTTTCGAGAAAATCGAAGAGTACAAACAATAAAAAAAGTTTTTAATGTTTAAATATTTTTTTCTTTTCGGAAAATCGAAGAGTACGAGCAATTAAAAAAGTTTTAATTTATTTTTGGTTTTCCAAATTTTTCAAAAAATTAAAAAAAATTATAATTATTATAGATAGATCCACTTTCAACCAAGCCTCAAAATTTTCAGATGTTTAAATAAAAAAATCGAGGAGTACAAACAATTAAAAAATAAAGTTTTAATTTAAAAAATCAAAATTTGTATACAAAAACATTGTGAATATTTTTTTCAATATTTTTTCTGAAAATTAATTAAAAAAAAACAAAAATATTAAAAAAAGAATATCCAATTCGGACCATTATTGGCGAAGTTATGAGCAAAAGACTAAAAAAATAACTACCATTTAACGATGTTTAAAAAAGCTAGAGAAATCAGAAAAAAATTCAAAGTATACCAAGGTGTATTTTTTAGTGGGTACTAAAAAATGGAGGAAATCAAAAATATTATTTTTTGAACTGTCCGATTTGTCGTGGTATGCCCCATATACACCTAATTTAATAAATCCATCTACAGCCGTTTGGTTGGTACTACTTTTAACACGTTTTGACCCTAAAAATGTGGTTTTTAAAAAAGTCGTTTCTTTTATTAGTCTGCACAGTCGGAGGAATGTATAAACAAAATCTCATAATTCCAACTGCAGCCCTTTGATTTTTACAATTTTTTTATTCCATTTCGTCCCATTTTCTCGCTCAAAGTAGAAATTTTTAAAAATTCCTTTAAGCAGTCGGAAGAATGTTCGCACCGAAATTTATGATTTTAGACACAGCCATTTGGTAGGTACCAATTTTGTATCCCCTTTCGGCACTTTTCCCCTAAAGCAAAAATTTCGAAAAAATCGTTTATATCAGAGAAATCTATACAGCGAATTTTACGATTCTAGCCACAACCATTTGGTCGGCCCCAATTTTATCCCTTTTTCCCCATTTTCATCCTAAAAGTACAAATATTGAAAAAACTCTTATTTTTCACATCTGCACAGTTTGAGCCACGTACATTCCGAATTTCATTATTCTAGTTGCATTCGTTTGCTTGGTACAATTTTTATCCCCTTTCGGACCTTTTTCATCTAAAAGTAAAAATTTCGAAAAATGTCTTTATATCAGAGGAATGTACGCGCCGAATTTTATGATTTTGGACACAGTCATTTGGTCGGTACCAATTTTATCCCTCTTTTTCCCATTTTCACCCTAAAAGTACAAATATTAAAAATCTCTTATTTTCACGTCTACGCAGTCATAGCGACGTATATACCGAATTTCATTATTCTACTTGGTTGATGCCATTTTTACCCCATTCGCCCTTTTACCCCTAAAAGTACAGATTTCGAAAAATTCGCTTATATCAGAGGAATGTATGCAGTGAATTTTATGATTTTAGCTATAGCCATTTGGTCGGTACCAATTTTATCCCTCTTTTTCCCCTTTTCACCCTAAAAGTACAAATATTAAAAATTTCGTACTTTTCACATCTACACAGTCTGAGCCACGTGCATACCGAATTTCATTATCCTAGTTTCATTCGTTTGGTTGGTACCATTTTAATCCCCTTTCGGCCCTTTCCCCCTAAAAGTACAAATTTCGAAAAATTCATTCATATCAGAGAAATGTATACAGCGAATTTTACGATACCAATTTTATCCCTCTTTTTCCCCATTTTCACCCTAAAAGTACAAATATTGAAAAATGTCGTATTTTTCATGTCTATTCAGTCTGAGCTTCGCATATGCCGAATTTCATCATTCTAGTTGCATCACTTGTGTTGTGTACTATTTTTATCCCCTTTTGCTCCTTTCCCCTAAAAGATAGAATTTTGAAAAAATCGTTTATATTAGAGGAAATTATACAGTGAATTTTATAATTTAGCTATAGCCATTTGGTTGGTACTAATTTTATCCTTCTTTTTCCCCATTTTCACCCTAAAAGTACAAATATTAAAAAATCTCTTATTTTCACGTATACACAGTCTGAACGACGTATATACCGAATTTCGTTATTCTACTTGCATCCGTTTGGTTGATACCATTTTTATCCCCATTCGCCCTTTTACCCCTAAAAGTACAGATTTCGAAAAATTCGCTTATATCACAGGAATGTATACAGTGAATTTTATGATTTTAGCTATAGCCATTTGGTCGGTACCAATTTTATCCCTCTTTTTCCCCATTTTCACCCTAAAAGTACAAATATTAAAAATCTCTTATTTTTCTTGTCGACGCAGTCAGAGGAATGTTCGCACCGAATTTAATTCAAGCCACAGCCATTTTGTCGGTACCAATTTTATCCCCATTTCACCCTAAAAGTACAACTATTGAAAAAGTTTCTTATTTTTCGAAACTACGCAGTCTGAGCGATGTACATACCGAATTTCTCCAGTTGCATCCGCTTGGTTAGTACCATTTTTATCGCCTTTCGGCCCTTTTTCACCTAAAAGTAAAAATCTCTTATTTTTCACGTCTTTGTAGTCAGATCCTCCGAATTCGATTATTCTACTTGCATCTGTTTGGTAAGTACCATTTTTATCCCCTTTCGGCCCTTTTCACCTAAAAGTACAAATTTTGAAAAATTCCTTTACATTGAATGTAAAGTGAATTATAGTGTGGCCCAAAAACCCAAAGTATGCGAATCTTTTACAAATACTTCAGATTATGATGACGAGGTCCCTTCGTCATCCTCAAGCAATACTTCATTGGAAGTAGATGCCTCCTAACTGAACAATTTTAGAATTTTCTTTAACCCCAGTAAATCTTCTATCTTTGTTTAAAACACATTCCATATATACTTTCCAAATACTACTCTGTAGTACTTCACAATTTTATTTAAAATCATATCATTTAGAAACAGCTGTCAATGCTGGGCAAAGTACCGCTGCAGTATTTCCAGGTGGACCAGGCAGTCCAGCCTTGTTGCTTCTGGATCTTGCGGGCGCACGTCACTGAGCTGTTGATGTTGTCGGTCAACAAAGCGTCACAGCTCAAGGCGCATTCATTGTAGGAGAAACGGCCATTGGATGGCTGGCACCAGTAGTAGTTGTTGATCTGGAAGATGCCGTAGTCATTGGAGCCATTGTTGTTGGTGGGGCCAACAACACCGGTACGATAAGAAGACTCATGTTCGGCAATGCAAGTCCAACGGGCCAATTCGTTCTTGGGCACGCCCAAGGCGAACATTTCCTTGGCCAAGGAGCAGCGAGTGAAAGTTTTGCCCATAGCAGGGGCGGCCAAAGCCAAAGCGGCAACCAAAAGAACGAAGAATTTCATGATTAATAGCTTAGAATGGTAAACAAACGAACTATTATTGGTAACAAAAATCAAAGAGGTTTATATAGGAAATTTTTGACACGAGAGCGGTATTTGATAAGGTTTGAATAAGCTTTAGTGTTCTATATTATCTGTGTTAAGATTGTGATCAAATTTAGAGCAGTTGAATTGCTTCTTTTTCTAGTTTGACATTGATTATGTATTTTTTAAATTAATCGCTGATATGATAAGTTGATTAGTGGCCACACTTTGTTTTGACAAATAATTTCAAGGGTTAACGTATGATTATGGACGAATATTTTGAAGATACACTTCACTTGGAGTAATTAGAAAAAAACACATAAACAACGTCATCCTAGATAGAAACAATTGAACTAATCTAAAATTGATCACAATATAGAAGTCTAAACCGCATTCAAACCTTATCAAATACCTCTCTCCACTCAACATTTTCCTATATAAACCCCTTTAATTTTTGTTACCAATCATAGTTCGTTTGTTTACCATTCTCAGCTATTAATCATGAAATTCTTCGTTCTTTTGGTTGCCGCTTTGGCTTTGGCCGCCCCTGCTATGGGCAAAACTTTCACTCGCTGCTCCTTGGCCAAGGAGATGTTCGCCTTGGGTGTCCCCAAAAATGAATTGGCCCGTTGGACTTGCATTGCCGAACATGAGTCTTCTTATCGTACCGGCGTTGTGGGCCCCACCAACAATAATGGTTCCAATGACTACGGCATCTTCCAGATCAACAACTACTACTGGTGCCAACCATCCAATGGCCGTTTCTCCTACAACGAATGCGCTTTGAGCTGTGACGCTTTGTTGACTGACAACATCAACAGCTCAGTGACGTGCGCCCGCAAGATCCAGAAGCAACAAGGCTGGACTGCCTGGTCCACCTGGAAATACTGCAGCGGTACTCTGCCCAGCATTGACAGCTGTTTCTAAGCGATATGATTTAAAATAAAATTGTGAAAAACTATGCGTAATAGTAGTATTTGCAAAGCATATATGGAAAGTGTTTTTTATAATAGAAGTTTTACTAAAGTAGAAGAAAATGATAAAATTGTTTAATTGAAATTTTTTTTAACGGAAATTTTAAAACGGAAGGGACCTCATCCTCATAGCCTGAAGTATTTTTAACAAATTGGCGTACTTTGTGCGTTTTTTGGGCCACACACTATAATCCACTGCACACTATAAAGAAATGTTTCTAGTTATATACTTTTAGGGGGAAAAGGACGAAATGGGATTAAAATGGTACCAATCAAACGGATGCAGCTGGGAAATCTTTAAGTCTGGCCGAAGGCACTCAAGGCTGAAAGATGATATATTTTTGGGCGATTTTTCATATGGAAAATGACCAAATTTTTCGGGAGATTTCTTATTTATTTTTGGACGTTTTTTATTTTCCGTTTAGGGTACTTTTTTATTTTTTTTTTGTCCAATTTTTATTTTGGACGATATTGTGGCTAGAATCATGAAAATCGGAGCGTACATTCATCTGACTGCATAAACATGTTAAATAAAGGAATTTTTGGATATTTTTAACTTTAGTGAAAAAACCGGTTGAAAGGATTTAAAAATGGCACAAATCAAAAGGTCTGGTTTATGCACTCCTCCGACTGCATAGACGAGCAAAATCCTTACATTTAGGGACAAAATGGGGAAAAGGGATAAAAATTTTACAAATCAAACGACAACAGCTAGAATAATGAAATTCGGTATATAAAGGGTGATTTTTAAGCTATTATCTTTTTGGCAACAATGTTTTAAACTGCTGACGCACGTTTCGTGTTTTGTTTCACTGTCAAACATCTTCAGTTTGGTCTATAATTTAACCATGAATCGTCTTACAAACGAACAACGCTTGGAAATTATTGAATTTTATTATCAAAATGCGTGCTCTGTTAAGAAAGTTCATCGCGCGCTTCCATTTTATGGTCCTATAGCTTTTAAAAAATCACCCTTTACAACGCGAAAGAGATTTTTATTGAAAAAAAAAATAGAAAAAATTGGTACCAGTCAATTGGCTATGGATAGAATCATAAATTTCGGTGCGTACATTCTACAAATTTTCGAAATTTTCTTTTAGTAAGAAAGCTTACTAACGCAATTAAATGTTATTTATTTTACAAAAATCGAAAAATATATAAAAATAAATTAGAAAAAAATTGAAAATTTACTTTTTATTTAATAATTTTTGGTTTATAAAATAAATAAAATTAAATAAAAAACAAAATTTTTATTTGAAAAATTTCTTTGAAATTAGACACTATTAATTATTAATAAAATTTGTGTTACAAAATTAAAGGTACATTTTTTGTTTATAAAATAAATAAAAAATAAATATAAAAATTGACAAAAAAATATTTGTTAAGATTTTCTGTAAAACGAGAAGAATTTGCTTGAAATTACAAAAAGAAGCAAAATAGTCTTGAACCAGGACCATATCCCAGTTCAAAAAAAAGTATATTTGTAATCATAACACAAAAAGTTAGCAATTAAAAAAAAAAACAAAAATACTTTAATTTCGATCCATCCTAAAGCCTACTACTTCTTATTTTTAGAAAATCAAGAAATGTAGCTTCACGGGAAAATTTCATCAAAATCTCGGAGAAAACCCCAATATGTGTTTGAAAGTACTCCAGTCAAACGACAACAGCTCGAAACATGAAATTTGGTATGAACCTACATTCCACTGCACACTGGACCCAAATCCATTTTTTGTGGCATAAAGTCGAAAAATAAACATAAAGTCTTGTAATTTTGCACATTGGCTAGACATATCATACGCAAAAAATAAAAATAAAATTGGGCCGATCGGACCACGCCCACTATCACATCCCATATAAACTCAATATATAACCAACATAATTATCACCCTGTATTGGTACAGGGTGACCAAAAACAAAATTTTATGAAAGCTTAAAAGAATGAAGAGTTGTTTATTTTGACGAAATGTGTTTTTCTAAACATTATTACAAAAGTAAAATATATCATACAAATAGTATACTTTAAACTGCAATTTAAATAATTATTTCAAGAAATAAAGTAAAATGTATACATGTGTACATGTGTACAAAAAGGAGAACGATGTAGTATACCATTTTAAAGGTACTTTCAATACCTTTTAAATAAAATATTGATGGGTCTCGTACACAAATCTAATTCAGAGATATAATCATATATATGTCTAAAGCTAATAAAAACTGTGCTAAAATAAAATGACAATTTTTGGAGTTTGCCGAAAAATGCTGTTGAGATATTAATTCCACCATAAACTACAACCTCAGACGAACACTTTCACATTTACACTTTGAGTCAAGTTGAGTCATACATATAACTTTTGGTCCACGACATTTATAGATTATGTTCTCTACAAATCACAAAATTACAATCCCTATGAATACTTACAAGACCACAATAATCATAAAATGTTAAATATAATTTTTCAACTACGAACTCTTGCCGTCAATTTTCATAATATAGTCACTTTATTATTTTCTTTTTAAGTCTTGATTTCAATTAATTTGTAAAACTGCTTTATATCAAAATTAATCCCACTTTTTTGAACCGCAAAGTTTCAGTACCTTTCAGGCTTGTGGTGTTGCCACCTAATTTTCTCCAATATATTTTCTTGATTGCTTGGAGTGTTGCCATAAAGAAAATATATACACATTTACCACTTTCCAATTTTAATTTTTTTGAATTTCTGCCAAAAAAAAGTGGATTTGGGACCATATTGCACTGTGGGAATGTGAAAACTAATATTTTTTCCAGATTCTCTTATCGAATTTGAAAAGCAAAATTATTTTATAATAAATTTAAAAAAAAATCGTGATTTTATACAATTTTTGGGTCTATAAAGAGAGCCATAACGTCAACATATATCCGTGGATCTTTTGCATATAAACATTGTTAAAAAAATAAAACAATTTTTTCTATTTATTTTATATTTTTTACTTTCCAGCATTTAAAAAAAAATAATTGATTTGAACTGGGCTGGCTCTATATTTAATAGAAAGCAAATTTATTTACAAATGGCATGGATGATTTCGACCATGTCAAAAGTCTTTTCAAGTGGCTTCGCAGCGACTTTTCAACATCAAACCCGGCCTCTATAAGGAAATGATTCTGTAAAAATAATTTTTTAATACTGGAGACATTAATACACAGTTTATATATGAAATTGAAAAAATTAAACAAATCACGATTGTGTCCACAAAAAAAGGCCATAACTTCTTCTATATTTATCTATAAATCGTTTACATATATAGAATTAATTTTCTTGACTGTTAGCTATTCAAAAATAGAAAAAAGTCTTTAATTATTGATTGTTGTTGGGCTAATGTTTGTCAGTGTTATCCTTATGATTTAAATAAAACTATTTCGTCTCATTTTACTTCTCAACGTTTCGTTGGTAGTTTTCTCCGACTTCATCAGGAGAAAAAAATTGTATTTAATGAAATTCGATTAATTTTACATCATAGGTAAATCACTTATATACTATTATAAAAACTGGACATCACGACACAATTTATTAATAATTTTATAAATAATTACTCATAGATAAAAATCAGTCTAAACTTAAATACTAGTATCATAGAACTTTCTTTTTCAATTGATTGCGATGGAATATTGCAACTTTGTATTTCTATTTTTAATGGTTTTTTCGTGACAGCAAAAAATAATAAATTTAGTTTTTCATAATATATGTCACTGTCCCTAAACCACAGCTTCAATATGGAAGTCATAAAAAATTAAAAAAATCACGATTTTTATACAAACTTCTTTTGCATATAGACATTGTTTTATTCGTATTCAAAAATAAAACAAAAGTTTCTAATTTTCGTCCAGGAAAAAATCGAAAAAAATCTTTTTTTTTTCAATATTTTGAACACGTAAGTGAACCTAATCGGACTTATATTTCCAAAATGAGTTTACGAAATTTGTAATTTTAGTAAAAAAAATATCCATATTTATTTTGTAGATTTTATCAATCATCGTTGAGGTATTGAATACTTCTATTTATTTTTCATGACACTTTTTACAAGATGTTGCCAAGAAATATGAGCTTTTAGCTGTCACTTTAAAAAAACTATCTAAACGTCCAATAATACGACCAATGAGTTATTCTAAGACAAGAATAAAAGTTTATTCAGAAAGAATTTTTGGTCAAAAACTCAACATAAAAAAATTACACGGCAAAAACGTGTTTTTTAGAGGTGATCGTTCAGCTCATAGGCGGCGTGGCCAGCGACGTAATAAGGGGTGATTTTTTAAAAGCTATAGGAAAGTTTTTCAAAAAAAAAAACACATAAAATTCAGAAAAATGCAT
The DNA here is from genome assembly GCA_947397865.1 of Polietes domitor. Lineage (NCBI taxonomy): Eukaryota > Metazoa > Arthropoda > Insecta > Diptera > Muscidae > Polietes > Polietes domitor. The sequence goes on from OX377622.1 coordinate 126,184,951, forward strand.
GAAATCTTTATTTGAATCGAAAGTACAGTCCATATAATTTAATGTTTGAAGATTATTTCATGCAAATGTTGACCTTGACTGCGCCTCAAATGGTCCATCCGCTTAGTCCAATTTTGGCATTTCCACGTTTTTGAGTAACAGAGGCCCAATTGCTGCGAACGGCGACGAATCGATAATTGATGGTCATCATTAACACTGGCCGATACAGCTGCGATATTTTCTTCAGTTCGCACTCTGCGTAAGCGTGTTGGTGGTTTAATGTCCAACAATGTAAATTTGGTGCGAAATTTAGTCACAATAGCCCGAATAGCCGCTTCAGTAGGTCGATTAAACTGACCATAAAATGGAAGCGCGCGTTGAACTTTCTTAACAGAGCACGCATTTTGATAATAAAATTCAATAATTTGCAAGCGTTGTTCGTTTGTAAGACTGAAGATGTTTGACAGTGAAACAAAACACGAAACGTGTGTCAGCTGTTTAAGCCAATGTTGTCAAAAAGATAATAGCTAAAAATCACCCTTTATTTTGCATATCATCATTAAACAATCAATCTTCATTTCTGGGAGGCAATTTATTTTCGTGACCCAGTCTAAGATCTTTTACATACAGACAGTTTTCTGCGCTAGAATGTTAGCTATTAAATTATTTTTCTGTTTTTTTTTTTTTTTTTTTTTTTGTTTTTGTGCCAGAAAAATATATTTAAAAAATAGATTTTTTCTTTATATTTAGGAGATTGTCCATAAAATACCCTTTCTATATGAATGTAAAACTCCCATCATTTGTAGCCTTCATAATTAATTTTAGTTGGACATATAAGTGAAACTGATCGGGCTTATATTTCCAAAATGATATATGTACCTTCGACGAATTGGGAATTTTAGTAAAAAAATAAAAGAAAACATGAAAATTTGTGCTTTTAATTTTTTAAGACAGTACGCACACAAAATAAAATGTTTAGGTCTCAATCTTCTGGTGGAGATGATATGACAAAACTCTTTGCCCAACTTTCAAAGTGACCTCCGTCACAGCAAATCGTACATTTATTGTTGCTGCCTCTTCGTTATACAATTTTCATTTCCTAAACAAGCGATACAATTACAAAATATTTCTCAACCATATGTTTTCATTTAAAAAAAAACATATGGATATACCAAAGGAAAATATTACCCTCCAAAAAAAAACTTTACAAAACAAACACTATTCGGTAGTTATTAAAAATGTAGCTCATAACTCATGTACCATGTACCCAAAACATACACAACATCCACCAAAAATAAAAACTTGAGATCGGATGTGTACACGACGCATGCGATATACCAACCTACAGACAGTTATCCATCATAGACAAAGATGAATGAATTGTAAAGTAGATAGCAGATAGTACTATCCACCATCTAGTGTATTGCCAACATTAGTATTTTGAAATAGCACAACATCGCATAATACAACTTTATCATTTCACGTATGGAAAAGTGAAATTTTTGTGTTAAAAAATGGCGCGCTAAAAACAAATCATTTTGTTAATTGAAAAGCCGGCTTGGCTGGGCTAACATTTCTGTTGTCATTTTCGTTATTGGTAAATAGACGATATTGCCACATGTCATACAACAACATGGCAATATTACCCGCCAACCAACCAGTCAACCACACCGACCATCCAACCATCCAATGAAACTGGTCCCATTTGGACACTATGTTTGTAGGTGAGATAGTGTCACTGGATTGAGAGTGAGTCTGCCCGTCCGTCCGTTCGTTCATCTATCTGAAATCCATTTGTCATTCAGATGTGCAGTCTTACCACATCCTATCACAGTTTTCTTCGCGCTCGTATTTCGTACTTGTAGTAATTTCCATCAATTGACGACGACAGCGTCTTGTGGAGCGTCAATGGTTTGTTTTGTTTTTCTGTGCTTTTTGCGAAGACGTGGAGTTGCCCGGCCTGTAATTAGTGGAAAGAGCATTTTCCTGCGCTGTGGCACAATACAAAGCGTTGTTGCAGCCAGTGTGCAATTGTGTGGCAAGTCCCGGTTTATTGCTCCATTAGCCATTGGGACATTTATCAGTATTTAAATGTCTTCGGGTATAAAAATTTAATTGATTATGAAATACAAGAAAAAAGCAACAATATGCCTCAATGTGAACCATTTATGGTTCATGGAGAGTTATTGGCAAAGCAAACCAACCCGAATGATCAGAGCGTCCGACCGGCCGTCCATACAGTAATTAAAGCTGGTTTATGGACTAGACTACAATGAAACGAAATTACAAATACATTTTAATTAAGAGATAATTACATTTTATGGAAATTGTATTTAAAAATTGAAAAGAAGTTGAAATATGCGTGGCAAAATGAATCACAAGAAATAGGTTATTGAAGGTTAATGGTTTCGGATGATGGAACATGCTTGAATATTTCTCAATGTGTGCATTTTTTTCATACATTGTCTTTTGCGTTGGCAACACTTACTCAAAGATCTTGAAATACGGAAAACAAGCTACAATTTAAAATTTAGTTACATGAATTAAATATACAGATACTGAATTAATTACATTAATATTACAAAAATTGCAACTAATATTTAACGAGTAAAAACGGAGTTAAGTTCGGCCGGGCCGAACTTTATATACCCTCCACCATGGATTGCATTCCACAGAGATTGTCGGTTTTCGTAGAAGTGCAGTAATATTACAGGAAAATATAAATTTTTTAATATAGCCAAACTAAAACAAATACAAATTTATAAATAATTTAATATAATTTGATTTGAACTGGGATATTGTCCTGGCTCAAGACCATTTTGCATCTATATTTAATAGAATGCAAATTTATTTACAAATGGCATGGTAACATTTATTACTTGGCTGCAGACTACCACTATCATGATTTCCACCCTGTCTAAAGGTTTCATTCAGGTGGCTTCGAAGCGACTTTTCAACATCAAACCCGGCCTCTATAAGGAGATGATTGCCAGGACAATATCCCAGTTCAAATCAAATATTGATTACAGACCAAAAAAATACAAACGAAAAAACTAAAACAAATGAGCGTTGGCACGGCAGAAGTATTGCTGGGTAACTATACCTGCATATACACATACTTACATATGCAACTCAATGAGATGCTTGTAAGATGGCATGTGTACTTTATTACTTGGTGCGATTTTTTAAACGCACATTAGGCAAGTGAGTTGAGATTCTCGTTCGTTTGTGAGAATCATCTCCTTATAGAGGCCGGGTTTGATGTTGAAAAGTCGCTGCGAAGCCACCTGAATGAAACCTTTAGACAGGGTGGAAATCATGATAGTGGTAGTCTGCAGCCAAGTAATAAATGTCACCATGCCATTTGTAAATAAATTTGCATTCTATTAAATATAGATGCAAAATGGTCTTGAGCCAGGACAATATCCCAGTTCAAATCAAATATTGATTACAGACCAAAAAAATACAAACGAAAAAACTAAAATTTAATATAATTTTATAAATAAATATAATATTTTTATTATTTCAAACCATTATCTATTTCAAATCAAAAAATAAATATTCTTATATTTATATTTTCAAAAAGCTTAAATACCATAAATATTGGTAGATAGTGGGTGCTACAGTTTGTTGTATTTCCATTCTATTTTAATTCCAAAAGTTTTATCCTCTTGACGTTTCTACGCAATTAGAATTTCATCATTCTAGCTGTAGTCGTTTAGTTGGTACTATTTTTATCCCTCTGTAGCATTGTATCCCTTGAAAATAAACATTTCCAAAAATCCGTTTATTTTCCGTGTCTACGCAGTCAGAGGAATTACATGACTATAGCTGCGGTCATTTTATTGGTACTATTTTTATCCCCTTTTTTCATGTTAACCCCAAAAAATACGAATTTCGAAAAATCTGTTTATTTTAAGTGTCTACGCAATCAGAGGAACGTATACACCGAATTTCATTATTCCAGGTGTAGCCGTTTGGTTGGTACCATTTTTATCCCTCCGTACCCATTGTATACCTTGAAAGTACGAATTTGGAAAAAAACACCTATTTTTCATGTCTTCGTAGTCAAAGGAATGTATACTCCGAATTTCATGACTCTAGCTGCGGTCATTAGATTGGTACTATTTTTATCCCCTTTTTTCATTTTAACCCCATAAAGTACGAATTTTGAAAAATCCCTGTATTTTACTTGTCTATGCAATCAGAGGAATGTATATACCGAATTTCATTATTCTAGGTACAGCCGTTTGGTTGGTACCATTGTTATCCCTCTATCCCCGTTTTACCCCTTAAAAGTACGAATTTGGAAAAAATATTTTTATATTATGTATCTACTCAATTACACATCGAATTTCGCGTTTCTAGCTGTGGTCGTTTAATAAGTACCATTTTTATCCCTTTTTTGCCCCACTTCACCCCCTACAAATAAGAATCACTTTATGGTGCACGTTTTTGCTATAAGTGGAATGAATCCAAATATCAAGCAAATATAAACAGACATATTCAAAAAACATGCTTAAACACGCTAAAATATTAGGGATTATTATGGGTATTTTTAGTCCTTGTGAGGGAAAAATGTTTCCCTTTGGGCCGATTTCGTCCCGTTTCAATCCCAACCGATCTACGACTATAAGACGCATTTATGGAAAATTTGAACATTCTAGCTCCTTTCGTTTAGATGCTAGCGTGCTTTCAACAGACGGCCAGACGGACGGACGGAAATGGCTAGATCGTCTTAGAATTTTATTACGATCAAGAATATATATACTTTATAGGGTCTCAGGTCGATATTTCAAGGTGTTACAAACGGAATGACAAAGTTAGTATACCCCCATCCTGGAGGTGGAGGGTATAAAAAGAAATGAGCAATGTGGTTCATGATAGCTAGGCTACATGTAAATACTATGTAAATCAACTTTAACCTGCCTCGAGAGTATTGAGATGAAGAAGCCCGCGGGCTTTGTTCTGTCTGCTCTGGACATATAGTGTATCCCAAATTTTTTTTTCACATACAATCTAAATAAGACAGCAGGCAAATGACCTGCAGGGCTTTACACAGGGTCACATACACATTAGGCTGGATCGCGTTCGGTCCATACAAATCAAAAATAATAATTCCCACGAAGTTTGGAATGTTTAATGATGTTTTGCTAAATATTACGTTCCTAGATCAATCCATCTGTGTGCTAAACGCTCTTGAAAATGACCCTAAAAATTATGTTTTCCCGAAAAATTTTTTCTACTGAATTTTTGTCAATTTTTTTCTGTGTTGTTAGACCCAGCATTTTATAAATAAATTTTAATTCTTTTCTTAGAATAACTTATTGGTCGAATTATTGTAGGTTTTGCAGAAAATCATTAAACAATCCAATCTTCATTTCTGGGGGGGGGGGGTGATTGCAGATTTTTTTAATGAATCAGGCTAATACTCGATATAAAAGATATGCAATGGTGTTTGCATAAAATGAGGGGGCGAATTCAGTCTACCGAAATGAAAGTGTACGCCTAGTTGAAATCACATGCCATCCACATCAATATCAATCAATATATGCAGACAGAAATCGATTATCGACCACGATCAACACTTAGTGCTCCATACCAAGCGGTACGATTATTGACCTAGATAGCTTGGATTGTTTTCTTCTCATAAAAATAATTAATAAAAAAATATTTTTGATAAAAATTAATTAATGTACTACATCTTGTTTTGAAAGTAATTTCAATTACTTTTAATGTATTGCAGTGGTGTGTAAACGCCCCGTTAGATTTTTTAGAGTTTTTGCAATTTTTTTTCTTTTTTTTTGATTTTCGAAAAGATTACATTAATCGATTTTTTGGTGGTGAAATAATGGTTTCTAAATATTATTTATTTTTTTCAAATATTTGTTTGCAAAATCATCCAAAATTTCAGTGAAAAATCGTCAGAATGATAATTTTTGGATGGAATGACTGGTTACTGATGACGATTAACGATGAAACTCGCTTAGGATGATTTTTATCCAAAAATTTTTATAAAAAAAAAATCCACAATTTGTGTTGTAATTTCGTGTAAATCTCCGTTTTTACTAAAACAGTTAACTGTCATTGTTTTGGTTGGCAACACTTTACCGTTTAGTTTACACTATCAAACTGAGACTTGCGAACACAAGCTTTACTAGTAAAAAGTGTTTTTCACATGTAGCGGTTTAAATTGAAATAAAATAATGGCAAAATACATAATTTTAAACTGAAAATAGAAGATAATTTGATGATGAACACAATTTGAGTATTCAATATGTAAGTTTATTGACATGTGGCGCCGTCTTGTTGAAAATACATGGAAGTAAAGATTAACGGCTCACGTTGCTCCGTTTCATGAAAAACAAAAAGAAAACTGGCATGCTGTGAATTTAACTTTTTTTAGTTTTTAAGTCGTATAAGTATTTAAAAATAATTTTTAAAAATTGTGTCCTTTCGAACTTTGTAACGGGATGAAATGATAAACTAATAACGCCAATGACCTTCACTTCTCCTATAGTTTCAGAGGTATATCATCTGGTCCAAGTGTAACTAAGTCTAACTAAGAAAAATTCCCTAAGAATTTTTCCTAGAAAACGATTTTTGGGCTCGTGAAGGAAAATATTGTTCAAAAATACTTTATTAGACGGAATTGAAAATTCTTATAATTTCTGAATAGCTGAATCTTAACAATATATTTTTAATTAATTTTATAACATAAATTTTTAAAGATGAATATTTGAAAAAAAATTCGCAATTTTTGATGGTCAAAAAAAAAACATCATAAAATTCGGTGAAATTTTTTCTTAATAATTTTGTGTGAAGTGAAGAAAAAAGCAAATTTGTCTCCGATTTTTTTATTACAAGTTGTCCCCTTAGTTTAATTAGTTTTTTAAATGGACATTAATGATAAATTAATACAGAGAGAAGATTTTTAACAGACAGAAGATTTTAACATCGCCATATCGTTCGTGAGTAGTTCAAGGAAAATATTGTTCAAAAATACATTTTTAAACGGAATTGAAAATTCTTATAATTTCTGAATAGCTGAGGTGGTACGAATTTAGTTTTTTTTTAATCTTAAAAATATTATTTTTTAATTTATTTTAATATATTTAATTTTTAATGGTGAATGTTTTCAAAGGTCAAAAGAAAACACCATAAAATTCGGTGATTTTTTTTTTCGAAAAACGCAAAATCTTCATAGATTTTTTCTGGTTATTTGTAAGTGTCTAATAAATATTAATCAAACATGAATTACTTTTTTGCTGATTTTTTTACTTAGTTTATTTAAAGCTTCATTAAGCATGGCTTATAAATTGTCCATCGTCAAATTTCACGTGGATTCTCTTCACTTCAAATGCGGTAATTTTGCTTATTGACTTGTCCATTGGTCCACAAACGAGACTTGTAACTGAACAGAATATTGCGATAGAACAGTGGATTGATTTGCAATTGTTTTTTGATCGCAATGAAGACTAATCAAATGAGATGACAAAGCTAAATACTCCACATTTCTGTATTGAAATAAATTATGTATATGGTGCGAATATTCTGAGGTCTTTGTGAATTTCGCTTTGTAAAGGCGGAGTTGTTGAGTTTGGCTGAATATTTTGTACGGTATCGGCTCGGATATATACCCAAAATCCTGTTTTCCGTATTTTGGATTTTTTATATAGAGTTCGACAAGTGAAATCCGTATTCCGTACAGTATTACAATGTTTCCAGAAATTTGCGTTTTGTGAGATATTTTCCATTCAGCTGGCGTTTATCTTTTGTAGTTTCCAGCTTACTTATTATGTTCATACTTATTTCAGAGCATCCCATGAGTATCATTTCTTTGTAGAAAATCCATGTTTTCCCCCATTCCATCCCATTCAGTTAATTGTTAGCATGGTGTTAATTCTAATCTTACCAGATAAGTGGAGTCGTACTTAGAAATTGACATGTATGGATATGTATGAGCACTGCTGAGCGATTACATTTCACCTGAAATGTAAAACCCCTCACAATTCATTAGACACATGTCTTGTATCGAATACGTCTGCGACTAAAGTACAGGTAGGTAGGTAACTGATAGCCATTGTTTCACACATCACCACCATATCCATGTAAACTCAAATTACTTCGTCTTTTAAGTTCGCCAATTCTCAGAATCGGTGCAATATAGCCCGCAAGCACAATTCCCTGTACATAAATGTAAACTTTTGCATGTCACTGCATCTCATAGAATCTTAACTTTAGTCATCTCTACGTCGCTCCCACCCCAAATAACCCGCCATGTGTACGCTGGGTGGGGCGTTGACGGCCGTAGGGGAGCGTTGATAATTTCTTTTGTTCGCGGGAAAATGACAAAGAAAAGAAACATGCTAAAGTCATGTAAATGCATTTTTATGGAACTAATGTTATTGTTCGCCAAATGACTGACTGACTGCCTTTCATTCAGTTGTCATTGATATTGGCTTAAACGTCAAATGCTTAGGCGAGCGTATAGTCTTTATTCATGTGTGCTCTCAGAGCTACGCGAAGGAGGCGCATGTGCATTTTCTCATGTCAGATGAAACAGCTTAAGTCTAACACGTTTATGTAAATATTCATAACTAATTTCCCCATATATTGCAATGATTCAAATAGCTTTTTCAGACTGCACGCGAAATCGAGAGATATAAGGTCGATTTACAAATGTCAAATTTGAAATCGACCTTCATCTGAAATCGCTTGAAGTTTGAAAAGGCTATAACTGAATATCCTTTATGATCGATTTCTCGATCTACTCTTATTATTTTAGTTTATCTGCCGAGGCTAAATACTTCGGTGTTATTATAGAATTCGTAAGAGAAACGTACTATTTAGTTCCTTCTCTTGAGTTCACACTTTCAATCGGTATAGTCATCCCTGATAGGTTTCTTTATACCAGTCTACACAGATGGATCAAAAAATGGATGTAGACACAGGGTGCTTGTATTGATTGTGCGGCACTTTCAGTGTTTTTCAAGTGGAAATCTTGGCCATGCATGCCAGATAAATTGTTTCATTGTCCCCAAAATGGTTATGAAAAATCCCCAATTAGCTCCAAAATATAAAAAAGTTGTTATATTTCAAATAATTCGACCAAGACAAAAACAATTTATGAATGATTTGTTGATTTGTCAACAACCATGGCATATTTTGATCACCTTTGTCTCCAAAAAAAAAAATAATAAGAAGCTCTTAAAATTGCAGTAATATCGTTATAGACAATGAAACAGTGGTCTATATTGCAATTGATGCAAACGTCATTTTTATAACCTCCACGAGAGTATTATGTCTTTGTACATTTGTTTGTAATACCCAAAAGAATTAATTATACCGATCGACTTAGAATCACTTTTTGAATCGATTTAGCAATGTCCGTTTGTCTGTCTGTCCATCTATTCTTGTAATCAAAGTACAGGTCGCAATTGTAGCCAGAACCAAATGAAACTTTGCACAACTAAGTTTTTCGGGACAAGGACGAACGCTATTTAATTTCAAGAAAATCGGCTCAGATTTAGATATAGCCCTCATACAAATTTCACTCCCGATTTGACTCTTTCACTCTAAATATCACATATTTTAACAAATTTTCTACAAATTGACAAAACATCTTATAATTCAACTAGAAACACCTGTGGTGAAAATGGGTTAGATCGGTTCAGATTTATATATAGCTCCCATACAAATTTCTTTCCCAATTTGACTTTTTTCGCTCTAGAAACCACATATTTAATCAGATTTGGCAAAACATCTTATATTTAAATTGGGAACACTTATGGTGAAAATCTGTCAGATCGGTTCAGTTTTATATATAGCTCCCATACAAATTTCTTTCCCAATTTGACTTTTTCTGCTCTAGAATCCACATATTTTAGCAGATCTTCTTCAAATTTGGCAAAATATCTTCTATTTCCACTAGGAACACCCATGGTGAAAATAGGTCAGATCGGTTCAGATTTATATATAGCTCCCATACAAATTTCGCTCCCAATTTGACTTTTTTCGCTCTAGAAACCACATATTTTATCCTATTGTTTTCAAATTTGGCAAAACGTCTTATATTTAAACACCTGTGGTGAAAATGTGTTAGATCGGTTCAGATTTATATATATCTCCCATTCAAATTTCGTTCCCGATTTGACTTTTTCTGTTCTAGAAACCACACATTTTAACAGATCTTCTTCGACTTTGGCAAAATATCTTAAGTTTCCACTAGAAACACCCATAGTGAATGTGGTGGTCAGATCGGTTCAGATTTATAAATAGCTCCCATACAAATTTCGCTCTCTTCTCGAAAAATTTCCACGTAAATTTCTTACAGTTTACCTTAAAGACTCGCTACTTTGAAAGTAAGTTAAATGTTATTCTACCTTTCAAAGTCAATGTAATCGGCAGTTCAAATTTTAAATGGCACACCCTACATTTCTATTAAATTCTGAATTTACGTAAATTTTGGTACACCCTTCATAAGAACTTTTATTTGAGCTTCAGTTAAATGTTATTCTGCCTTTCAAAGTCAATGTATTCGGCAGTTCAAATTTAAAATTTTAAATGACCCACCCTATTTTTCTATTTAATTCGGAATTTACGTAAATTTTGGTACACCCTTCATAACAACTTTTATTTGAGCGTCAGACGATAATACTGAGTAGAATGATTATAAGCGGAATTAATCGAATAGCCTTTTCAGACTGCTTGCGAAATCTAGTTAAAATAACATAAGGTCGATTTACAAATGTCAGATCACAAAAAATTTGACATTTGTAAATCGGCCTTGAACGGAAAGTGCTCAATTACGCATGTACTTTGAAATGACCATGATGGAAAATAATTAACACTTATAGCCTTTTCAGATTGCATGCGAAACGGTGCTGGAATGACATACGGTCGATTCCATACAAATTTGACATCTGAAATCGCTTTATTTGGCATACAGTCTGAAAATGCTGAAAATGAAAGCGATTTCTATGTTCATATCATAACGTGCACTGTATTTCACATTGTACGCTATTTGGAAAAAATCTCCATGTGATTTCCTACTGATAAAAAAACTCCAGCTTTTAGAAAATTCTCGAACATTTAAAATTCATACTGTTTGTTCATTTTTAATCATGTGCAGGTCCGAAACGGCCGCATTTATGCCCTTTCATATTTTAATATTAATAAAATCAGGATATATTTAACAATTCACAGTACTCCCCGAATAATACTTGTAATGTCCACTGTACGCCGAGCCCACATTACACACTGTGTCATGATATATGATGATGTAGGGTATATTAGGTTCTTAGCAAGTGAAGTTTGCTTCTTAGCTGATATTTCGTATTTATTGTAACATTTTCATTCGTTATTTCCCCCCGATGGTTGTTAGCCCTGCTGTCGTTGTTGCTGTTTTTGTAAGTGCGTTATAAAAAGAGCAAGCAAAGCATGACTTTACAGAAAAGCAACATCTACAGCAGTAACAATAACAACAACAACCACTGCACAAGTGTAACGAACGAAGCAACAACCGCAGCCATAACATCGTCGAATATGACGACGATGACAACGAGTACTCTGTATGTACTCACACGGGTACTCTATTCTCCTGTTCAGTGCTCAGTTCACAGTTCTCTTACCGCATGTTTTTAATTTGGTTGCTATTGTTGTTTTTGGTCTTGTACTTTCAGACTCCAGTGATTTTTGACATGTTGTTAGCTGTCAGTTACAAATGCCTCCACCCGTCTTATATGTTTTTGTTCTTTTCCGTCCTTTTCTTGGCGTTGAAGTAGTGTGAATTGTCCCCCTCCACACACAAATACATATTTTTAATTCCCGTGAAGTAAAAATATACCAAGCGTAGCGTTAGCAAGCTCTGGGCTAAAAATAGATGGCTGGCAGTCAGCCCTCCTCTAATCGAATGATGACGCTCTCTGCTGTGATAAAAAATACTGCCGTTGTTTATCACTACACAACGGCATTTGTTGGTAGGGGCGCCGCGTCGCCTTAAGTGTCATAAATCTCGTTCGTATTTCTGCGGCTTACGCTTTAGGGGCTGGCGTCCTCACGCTAAACGACTCACTGTTTGTGCAGTGCTGCCAATATGCCCGGCTAGCTCAGTCGGTAGAGCATGAGACTCTTAATCTCAGGGTCGTGGGTTCGAGCCCCACGTTGGGCGCAGCAATTTTTTTCGGTTTTAATTTTTGGGTAATGAAGGAACAAATGAAGGTGTGTTTACACTTGTGGGCGCAGGATTTTTTAATTTCATAGTAATGAACGGCCAAATGAAGTTGTGTTTACACTTTCTGGAATGACGAGAGATTCTCGAAGAGATTCTGCAGTGAAGAGAATCGACGAACACCACAAAAATCCACTTTTTTGTTGAATCGTCGTTCTTTTAAATTGAAAAATAGGAAAATTACTAAACTTTGTTGTTTTCCCCCGTTGAAAAATATGCGAATATATGAAGATAATCCTTGATTCCTTGCTTAATTTCAATTTTTTATAAACAAAAACTATTTTCAATTGAAATTGAAAATACACAGTTTGATATGGAGAAATAAACATTTAAAAATGAGAAAATATAAATTAATTTCACTCATTCTCTCAATTTCAATTTACTTTTCTTATTTTCAATTTGTATTTTTTCAATTTCAAATTACATTTCTGAATTTGAATAATAACACTATGGAACTAATTACAATAACAAGGTTCTGATGGAGGTAAAAGAAGAATATATGGGTATCAACGTTTTTAAAGTTTGCGTATGATGGTCATTTTAGAGAGCAGTCAATATTTCCCCTTTTGCACATACTTATGATGAATCGGCATAGGATTACATTTTAAGTATATGATGTGTTCAGCAATATTACTTAAAACACCACGAGGAAAATTTGTGTGGAACATTTTAACCCTCTAGCTCCTCAATATAGGGGTCGTTTTGGTCACATTTGTGCAAAAAGGTAAATGTTGTAATGAGTTCAAAATTTCCCCCTTTTTGAACGTTCTTATGATGAAACGGCAAAGGAAACCTTGTGATCCTTAGATTTTAAGTATGGGATGTGTTCAGCAATTTTACTTCCAACACTACGAGGAACATTTTTGTGTAATGAGTTAACCCTCTAGATGTACAATATAAGGGTCTTTTTGCTCCTTTTGTGTAAAAGTGTAAAAAACACCCCCAAGACAGAAGTTTATCGGGTCAAAATGTTCTACAAAAATAGTTGCCACAGAATTCTACTATAAGTCTCTGAATACACAAAAACTCTTAACTCAACTTAAATGACAGAAATAGGTAAAAAATTAAAATTCGCCTTAGGGTTAATTTTGTACTTTTTCCGAAATGGTGCTAAACACTGCCACAAAACTAAATTTTAGGGGGTTTGTGTAAATGGAAAAAATATTCTAGGTCAAATTTCACTGTATGTCACCGAACAAAAGAAAACTGTAGATATTATATATATTAAGAAAATATCAATATCAATATCAATCTTGGGTATTTAAACAAGAAATTATTTATTATTTTTTTGCACAAACTTATGATGAGTCGTTATAGGAAACCTTGTGATCCTTACATTTTAAGTATAGGATGTGTTCGGCAATATTACTTAAAACATTATGAGCAACATTTTTGTTGAACATTTTAACACTCTAGCAACCCAATATATGGGTCTTTATGGTCCTTTTTGTGTAAAAGAATAAAAAACAAATTAATTAATTAATTTTGTACTTTTTCCTAATTATCGCTAAACTGACCTACAAAACTGCATTTTAGTTGGGTGGTGTTAATGGCAAAAATATTCTACACCGAATTTCACTATAAGTTACCGAACAAAAGAAAGTTATAGATATTATATATATTAAGAAAATATTAATATCAATCAGGGGTATTTAATTTTGCACAAACTTATGATGAGTCGATATAGGAAATCTTGTGATCCTTATATTTTAAATATATGATGTGTTCAGCAATATTACTTAGAACACTACTCAATATAGGACTCCCTATGGTCCTTTTTGTGTAAAAGAGTAAAAACAAATTTATTTATCAATTTTGTACTTTTTCCGAATTGGAGCTAAATTTTCACCTAAAACTACATTTTAGGGGGATAGTGTGAATAGAAAAAATATTCTACGTCAAATTTCACTATAGGTTACCGAACAAAAGAAAGCTGTAGCTAAAATATATATAAATAAAATATCAGTACCAATTTTGGGTATTTAAACAAGAAATTATTTATCAAATTTGTCTCTTAGATCTTGGTAATTCTATACAATTAGTAAAAAATATGCTTGTTCGATTGGACTTACAAGTTTAATACTTAATGATGCTGACAGATTTTTCTTGTTGATTCATTTAAGAAAAACAAGAGGTGTAAGTAAGCCCAATTGATCAATTCCAATCTATGTTCAGCATATGTCAGCTGTAGGCTGAGCCATTTAAAATTTTAAATTCGAGCTACGGATTATTTTGACTTTGAAAGTTAGAATAACTTTCATTTTTATTTTCAGGTTTCAGGTTTGACATTTGCCTACATTAACCTACTTCCAAAGTAGTGAGTCTTTAACACAAAATGTAAGAAATTTACGTGGAAAATTTGCGAGAAAAGATCGGCCTTCAGTTCAACCTTCATGAAGCTCATTTTCATCTCGATGGCTATGTCAATACGCAAAATTGTCGCATATGGGGTTCAGAGAACCCACACGTGACTATGGAGAAGCCAATGCATCCACAACGAGTCACTGTTTGATGTGAATTTTGGGGCTGTACTAAAAGATTTCGTTGAAGACGGATGAGTTACTGCCGTGGTAGTCATATGCATCATATTGTGTTCCATTATCAAGTGACAAAGTTCAACCTTCCCAATAAAACCAGAATTTTGGAATAATAATCAGTACTTTTTTTGTAGCCGATTCTAATTAAAAGTTTTATATGGCCAGCATATATCAGCTATAAGAGAGTTAATATTTTTACCTCCATAGCGTTCTTCAATAAGTGAATATTTTTTATCGTTTACATATCGAGCATCAGTTGGCAACAGAGTCCGATGAGCAACTCTGTTGCCAACTGATGCTGAGTACTGAGTAATCCCTACGAGAATTTATAAGTCTGAATTTTGTTCATTTTTTTGCTGTCTTTCATTCTAAGCATACCTTTTAAATATCTCCCATTGTGTTTCTAACTGCTACTACTCATATTGTGCAACCCTGCACACGGATAGTACCGCTATCAACAATCAATCTTCTGCTGTGTGTCATGCTAAGTGGGCGTTCTTACACTTTAGAATTTCCTCCACATACAAACGCTCGCATATCTCTATCAGATCTTTAAGTATAAACTTGTGTTGTTGAAATTATGATTTTAAAATAATAGCTTAAATATGCAAATTACCTATCAAATGTTAAATGTTGATATGGAAATCATGCAGCAACATATGGAATGGAGGTGCTAAATTATCATTAAATGAAAAGTAGGTGAGAAAAAAGCTGAACAATTTTTACGAGATCCATTCTAATGATAATGATACAAGATTGATGGACCAATAAAGCAGCACAGCATGTGTTGGAATAAAAAAATGGAATAATGTTATAATTTAAACAACACTGAAATCGTACAAATTAAATCTCCGCCATGAATAGAACTTTAAGATTAATGCTGCAGACTAAAGATAGGGGATTGGATTTCAAAATCATTGATTTCAATTTTTAAATAATGATGGCAAGTTGAATATACTAAAGCAAACGACTATGTAATGCACAATGTGCTATATTTCGTGGATTACTATCACCTAAAACATAACCTTAAAAATCTCCCAGTTTACACTTCACTTTTAGTACCCCAGCTAACGCTGCTAACCTTTGTGACATTTCTTTGCTTGTATTTGATAACCCCAAAGAGTGAAACATCAAAATTAGCATACAAAAGACTTTCTTAATTGTTTTATCACATTTTATAAATCAGCCTAAAATGAGCGAAGACAAACTAGGAAAATTGTGCTAACATTTAGCCTAGCGCCCATAAAACAAAACAATGGCAAATAAACAACAAACAGTAGTGGTAGCTGCGAACTCCCCAAGCCAAACACCTTTGGCCAAATGTCATATCTATCTGTCACGCAGTAGTGGCTGTCAAAAGTCATTTGTCATTTTTAATGACAGCCACGACGACATCGTACAAACACAGTATCTTGAAGCGACGATTTCCGCTACATTTATTTGTTGGAGGGCGGCTCGGCGCGCCGCCGCCACCGCCTTGACAAAAACCTATTTAGTACTTGTACCACATTTTCTTTTGTTTCGGAGGTGTTTTTTTTCTAAATTGTCCAAAGAAAGATGAGAGAAAATTGTGTCTGCAATGAAAAGAGTTCACACCTTTTCTTACATTTTAATCTAAAACGAAGCAAATGGAAGCAAAGCGAATACTACGACGTAGAATAAATTAACATTAACATTAAAAAGTAGATAAATGGAAAATGTTTATAGCGGCATAAATTACGGAAAAGCTAAAAAGACTTACGGACTGACAAGAGATTCGCCGTGGTTTTTGCAATTTAGATTTGTGCAAAAACCTTTTGAATGGTTTCGAATGCAGTGCAGTGTTCTAGACAGACGTTGGTTGATGCATATCTAAATATGTCGTTAAACTGTCATTTACTTGGATTTTGTAAGAATGATTAATCTAGTGATGGAGTACAGTTCGATTATTGTATAAGATGGGAATGAGATCATTTGTAAGAAAACAGTTACAACAAATAAAATTTCAATTCGAAATTATACAAATATTAATTGTAAATAAATATTCCACTTGAAAATACAAAATTCCATTTGAAATTTAAAAATTGAAATGCTGTGGATATTATATGAAATTTAAATGACATCTCTGTAAATTCAATAGGCATCATTCCAAACTCAAAATTTCCATCTGAATATATAAATAAATATATATATGTATATATGTATGTATCTAATCATTTCAGTGTTTTGTGTCTTTTCAGGTAAATATATTCACCTAAAACTTCAGACTATCGTTGGCATTCAAACAATACTGCAGGTATTTATTGTCGGCGATGACAACTTAATAAGTTTAAAATTAAATTTCTAAGATCTGTTTACTGGTAGTTGGGGAAATCCACAGCCGTTAGAATAAAGACTTGCACTTGTGTATTTGATTTTAAAAAGCTAGCATTTTACTATTTTACTGGCAAAATATCACTTTCCCAAACACTTGCTAAGTGTGTTTTTGACAACTTGGCTGCATTGTCCAATATAATTAAATGTAAAATCAAAAATTGTAAACAAACAATTGTATTTAAGTAAAATTTTTGATAAAATTTGACTTCTATATTAATATTAAAGAAATGATACAGGAGATAAAGAACATATTATATTTGTCCTCCAACGCGATTGTGGCTTCACACATGTCCCGTGCCTTCTAACAGGCTTGAATTTGTGGGTCCTGCGAACAAATTAAATAATTACATTTTCTGGGACTCATTACTGAATAAAATCAAATACCACACGAGGTTTACAACCACTACTTAAAACATCTTGACTTTCCACTAAAAATATTAATATTTAACGATTTATCAATAATTTAAAATGCAATGTATTTTTCACTCATTTTGTGCAATTTCTTTAAAATTCGTAAATTAAAAAAACGTACTTTGGCTGTTGTATATATTGTCAGGATTTTAGAATTTTCACGAAAATACTCCAGGAATAATTAATTTTGTTAGTTGGATTATTAATAATATTTGACCAGAATATGTCCATTATTGAGGCAACTGTTTACGAATACTTACATGTCGTTTATATCACGAGCAGGCACGTTCCATGTCTCACAACCATATAATAAGATAGACTTCACTCTGGAGTTGAACATTTAAATTTTGGTGTTTTTGGATATATTAGAAGATTTCCTTACTGTGTTCTCCTCCAGATTTTTCATAAATGCATTCATTTAGTCTGCGTAGGACATACCACAGAGGAGAAAATTTTAAAGCCAACCGAAGGCCGGCAACGAGATATTTTTAAGCGATTTTTTTATATTAAAAACTATTCAAATTGTTTTCATATTGAAAATGGTCCAATTTTTGACGATTTTTTATCTTACATTTATATTTGGGCGTAATTTCTTCTTTATTTTTTTGTCCTATGTTTGTTTTAGGCGATTCTTCATTTATTTTTTTGCAATTTTTCATGTCGCCGGTAAATAAAAGACGGCAATTTAAAAAAATAAAATTAAATACATAAATGTTTCGTAAAAAATATGTTTTTTGTGTATCGAGGCATACTGATTCATAAAATTAATAAAGTTTAAAGGATAGTTTTTATTACTATAATTGCAATATTTGTATTACATTATTTGGCAATATAAGTCCGATTTTATAGAAAAACGCTTTTTTTGTTGTCACGAAAAAGCCCACAAAAAGAAAAAAATCACAAAAAATGTTAGTCCGTAGAAAACAATGGTTATTTGAAGAAAATCTATAAATAATGTTAAATGTTTATAAGTAATTTCATTTTTATAGGCAACGTTTTTCTGCCACGATATACCCCATTAAAATATAGAAGAAATGTTACAACCTCTACATTTATCCATAGTTGGCCTTTCTTTATCTTCTTTCATATATTAGAAAATGAAAAATATGTTTTAATTTCTAATTTTAATGTTCGTGCCAGAAAAAGGATATGTTAAAAAACGTGATTTTTTTAAAATTTCAAAATTTATGATTCTCTCTCGACATCGTGTGGTTTTGATTAAACTATGCGGGCGACTGGATTGCATTTTTTAAAGGCTGCGTAACGGGGCATATATTGCCCAAATAAATCAGAAAATACACAGTCCAGCATCGATAAAAAATGGTGATTAGGTATGTAGGGATTGAAAACCCTGTTTCACTGTCGCCACTTAGTGGCCATAACAAGCATTTTATCTAATTACTTAAGCCTTTTCAGACTGCATGTGAAAACAATTGATACCAGCTTGAAATGACATAAGTTCGATTTACAAATGTCAAATTTGTATGGGATCTGACAATTCACCCATATTTCAATGCAGGCTATTACTCAATTATATTGGATCAAATGACAGATATCATTCTAAAGAATTAATAGCACATGCAGTGCACTCTTCCGCACTTTCTCATGGTTGAATATTCAGCTATTTCTTCATCAGGGCAGTTTACACTTGAAGATTCACTACAGACGAATGGATACACGGTGTTGCCAACAGAATATGTAAATCATTTAGCCTTTTCCGACTTTTTTCTAGATTATTTTTCTATGATTACTAGAAAGAACGATATTTGTTACAAACGAACAATTTTTGATTTGTAGAGGATGAAAAAGCCGATTTTTTTCAAAAGTTATGAGCATAAGAAAATTGATGAAATCAAGAAAAAAGTGCCGATGTAGAAACAATGATAATAGCCCTGTTCGATTGGGCTTACTAGCTTAAAATTAAGAGACTTGGTAAAGTGGTTGCCACTTTGGTCTTATTTAACTAAATAAGAGATAAAAATCTGGCAGCAGCTTACTCGGTAACTAAGAGAGTAAGTCCCCTTTTCCACAGGCAAATTTTTATTTGGCAAATTCTGAGTTTGTCGGCGAGAGGGGTGCGAGGAAGAGAAACAAAACTTTGCCTGTTCAGAATTTGCGGTACACGCAAATTCTGCTTTGCTCTGTTCGTTGAAAACAATTTTGTTGACATTTCCTTTTTAACCTATTCGTTTTACTGACACACAGCCGGCTTTTGTTTACAAACCTGTTGCTTTAATTTGTGCAAGTGAAATTTAATTTTTAATTTTATGTATATTTTAAATTATTATTATATTATATTATTATTATATTATATTATTATTATATTTTTTATTTTAAATTATGTATACACTTCTTCGAAAAATTCTTTAAAATGTAAACACTTTTGACGTTTCTTTCTTTCTTTTGTATTTTGATTCGCAAATTTGGCAAAGAAAAATTTGCTAGTGGAAAAGCAAGCGAAAATTTCAAAAGAGAAAACAAAAAATTTGCCAAATAAAAATTTGCCTGTGGAAAAGGGGACTAAGTAGTAAGCTACTTTCTTGTTAAGCAACATGATTTTGATTGACGGTCTTGGATCTATACTGACCAAATATTTATAATTTACAGTTTTTCATTTTCTTTTGTGTTTTTCACTATGAAAACACCATCATAAAAATTAAAAAATGTAGGCGTATTACCCACCACTTCTAAACAAACTTTGAAAATGTTAGAGTGGGGAAATAGCGGGTTATATTTTTAGAAAAGATCTTTACTAAATTTAGTCGAGTGAAAATCCTATTTTTTAAACGAATATACACATTAAAGAGACCTTTGTAGTAAAGAAGATTTTTAAAATGTTTTTACGCATTTCCAATTGGAATTTTGAAAAAAAAATTAAATACGTATAAAATATTTTTAACGATAGAATATGTCTGAGCAGAATTGTAAAAATCTCAGTCGTCAACGTTTTGTTTTTTTTTTTTAATTGTTTGAATTGACAAAAGAAAAGAAAAATACTGCAAAAAAAGCGAGTGCTATATGGACTTTTTTAGCTATAACCCTGATAAAGAATGTTGTGTAATTAATAAAACACCCCTAATGTGTTAAACGAAAAGTGATCTATGATCTCTAACTGATAAATTTGACCTTTAAACCTCGATAGAACATTTTTGGCTTTCACGAAAAAATGAATTTAATTACTGGTAACAGTCTGGCAGACCAGACCATTGAAGCGAAACCATCTACCCATTATTTTGAGTGTTTGGGAAATTTATTTAATTACACAAAAATGCATTTCCCTCCACTTTTTCTCTTTCTCTCTCTCTCTTCAATCATCTTGAGAACTTCCTGTTTCGATTTTATGCGACGGTGTGGTTGGTGCTATGTCTTCTTTCATTCTAGAACACATAGCGTGACCATTACTTAAGGAAATGGTTAGTAGCCATGAACGCCCGTTCCCGGCGGTCACATGCAGCCAGCACTTGACGCAACAGGTTCAAGTAGTTTACATAACAAAAGTGGTTGAAGGAAATGCAAAGGAAAAACAGAAGAAAAATGACTTGTCTGCATTATGAAAATGAAGATGATGATGATATTGTTTTTTGTTGTTGTTGTTTTGGTTTCGTTGATAATTTCCCAGGAAAAGCTGCATGCACCTTGGCCATCGTACACGAAAAGGAAATTGCAATTGCACTTAAATGCACTGAAACGTAAAGATCGCACAATGATATCGTCAAATATCATGGCAGGAGGTTCTTATGCCAAATTGCCAAACAATTGTTATGCAAAAGAGGGCGAAGGCGACGGCAGCGGCAACGGTGAAGATGTTGAGCAAGATACCATATAACCCTGGGGATAGCTTGAGAACATGAAAATTGAAATGAATTAAAACGCTTTTTCCCCTTCTGCTGAGAATTCAAAAGGGAGACACATATATTTGAAATGGCTGTCAAAATGCTAACAGAGTTGCATGTTGAACCCCGACAGCAAGCAGCAGCGTTAAATATCCACTGAAAGCTGAAGGAATCGTGGAACACAAAGAGTGTTAACTTAAGCATTGGATTTTAGGGAAACATATTTCAAATGCCAGTCACTCCGTCGTGGCGTGTTTAGCACCAGACACCAGCCGTTAAAAGCTTCCCCCCGTCAGAGTTGCATGTTGGCGCGCCAGAGTTATGGCCACAGTTGCATGTTAACGTAGCTGCATAAATGCATAAATAGGTAGTGTTTCTTTGGAAGTTTGTTCCTATGACTGCCATTGACCATTTGTGGAGCTTAACTAATTCGTGGTAGCAGCGTTTATGAGGTTTGACTTTTTTAAACAATCAGACTTCCTTTCGAAAACAAAACAAAACAATTCAAACTTAAATTCATTT
The DNA here is from genome assembly GCA_947397865.1 of Polietes domitor. Lineage (NCBI taxonomy): Eukaryota > Metazoa > Arthropoda > Insecta > Diptera > Muscidae > Polietes > Polietes domitor. Next base: position 126,206,820 of record OX377622.1, read on the forward strand.
CACGTTCATTGTCTATGACCTTTTGTTTAGCTCGTTTCTCGGCGGCGTATCACATAAAGCGTAGTTATTTTCCAAATTATTGTTATTTTGTGTGCACTTTTTATCCATTGATCTCACAGAAATGCCTGATTAATTGAGAGCTGACAGCTGAAGGCAGTGAAGGTGGTGGTGATGGCATTGAATTAGCCGTCGAAGAAAAAGTCTGGCAAAAATGTTAACTACTGCTGAAGTAGCAGTGTTCGACAAATGGTTTTCAATCGGACACCGCTGGGACATTTAACCGATGACGCGGCATGTTTGCATGTCGGTTTAACTTGTTGTGGGGGTTTGAATAGATGTTCTTGTAAATTAACAAAACGTGCTGACCTTAACTATTAACTGAGCTGGGTGGATAAATATTTGCTGATACATCACTTCCTATGATTCTTAGGATTTTACAATACGTTTAGTTTTGAAATGCCTTTAAATTGAAATCGAAAATTGACTTTCTTTGGAAAAATAAGTCATTATTGTTTAAATATAAATGGGGGAATAATGGCAACACACAGATTAATATTTTCATACAAGTTGAGGAAACACACCTCTGTTCGATTGGGCTGTAGCTTAAAAAGCCAGTTACTTGTTATCAGTTTTACCCTTCTCTGTTTTGGATAGTATTTATTCAATATTAAATTTCATGTTTCATCCTTTTTTATAGCTCACATTTCACGATACTTTAATTGGTACAAATTTAATCCCTTTTTGTCCCGTAACCCCTTAAAAGTATACATTTCGAAAAATCCACTTATGTTGCTAGTCTACGTTGTCAGAGGAATGTATATGCGTACCTACGGACTATGCACTGAAAGAATTATCTTCATAATATTTATGATTTTTTTTTAACCTCAGTGAAAATTTACATTAAAAGTCGCCAAAGAAACATTTCATAAAATGTATGAAACATGTTTCATAAAGCACAAATCATAGAATTTATGAAACAAAAAACAAATTCATTATTTTTCATTATATGATTGAAATTTGAAAATTTTCATAGTTTATACTGAAGTTTCCAATATCAACAAAAAAGCAAAAAAAAGGTCTGACTCGTTGACTAACCAATCAACACACCACCATTGGGAGAGTCTTTGCAATCAATATGTCTTTGACCTAAATCAGGGTTCATACGTATGCCAGAGTTAACAGAGTATAAATGAGAATTGCTAGCATTCAACGAAACATTTCATAAAAACTATGAAATCCTTCATTATATTCATAACACATTTCATAACACAACTATTTTGTTGGTTATGACATATTTCATAATATTTAAGAATTGTTTATTTAATACTATCAAATCTTTCTTTGATCTTATGAAACTAAATTTCTCTAATTTAACAATTTTGTTTTATGAAATGTTTATGAAACAATTCATGTTATTTATGCATTTTTCATACATATTAAGAAAAAATTCACTAAATTTATGAAAAACCTTTTGTGAAATCGCTTCATAAATATTATGAAGGAAAATTTTTCCAGTGTAGCTGCAATACAAACAAGTAAAAAGGCATTAAGTTTGGTCGGACCCCGAACGGAGTGCATTCCATAGTATTACCGGCAAATTAGAGGCTGTCGATTTTACATAGAAGTGCAGCATCGTATTAGGAAAATTGTTTATTTTGTATGCACAATACTTTATTTGTTTTATATTTTAAACTGCCTTGTAGATTAAAACTTCTGCGCACTGTTTTAAATAAACTGCATTGCTTCATTATTATAATATTAATATTCAACTATATATAAATATAATACTGAAATTGTAATCAAAAAGTCAACAAGAGGTAGGAATCTTCAAAAATGTGGCCTAAACATTGTCAGTCGTCATTGGGGAGAAACATTTTCTCTCAAGGCCGATTTCTCTCATTTACAATTTCATGATTCAGCTACAAACAGAGTGATTGTATCATTCTGATAAGAAAGGTACAAATTTCAAAGATCCGTTATGTTTCGCGGTATATCCGTTTGCTTGGTACTAGTTAATTTTTTTTATTTTTAACCTAAAAGTACGAATTTGGAGAAATGCTCATATTTTGCGTGACTGCGAAGACAGACGAATGTAACTTCTGAATTTCATGATTCTAGCTGCAGCCGTTTGCTTGGTACTATTTTTATCCCGTTTTGATCTTAAAGTTACGAACGTCACAAGATATCTATATCGTGTCAACGCAGTCAGAGCACCGAATTTCACTATTTAAACTCCAGCCGTTTTGTTGGTACCATTTTTATGCCCTTGCCCAATTCTCCGCCTAAAAGTAAAAAAATTCGAAAACTCCCTTTATGCTTCGCGTCTACACAGTCAGACGAGTGCATAAAACCGAATTTCATGATTTCAACTTCAGCAGTTTGGTTGGTACCATTTGTATCCCTTTTCCCAATTGTCTACCTTAATAGCACGAATTTCTAAAAATCCCTCTATTTTACGTGTCTACGTAATTATAGGGATGTACAAACCGATTTTCATGTTTCTAGCTGTTGTCGTACCATTGGTACCATTTTTATCCCATTTTGTCACTGTTGGTCCGTTAAACTTTTTTGGACATTTTGGTGCTTTCACGATACTAGAGGAGTGTACGCAACAAATTTCAAGTGTATAAGAAGCAGAAAAAAGTGCTTAAGATAATAAATTTTCCCTCTGGGCCGATTGAGCCCACTTTCAATACCAACCAATCTGCAACCATAAGACACATTTACGAAGATTTTGAACCTCTTATTATTATTATTTATTTTTCGAATTCTCAGATAAAAAACCTTTTATCATTTAATCGATGACTAGCTATATAAATAAATAAAGCTTAATATATCAGCTCGAAATTAGCTCTAAATCAATGAGCGATGACTAACCATTTTATGTTAATTAATCAATCATTCCAAATAAACATATTATTGGTATTATTAGTCAATCCTTACAGCCAATCTGCAGTATTTTTGAAGTATAATTTCAGGAGTACCTTTTTAACTCACATGTTATAGAACCTTACATCCTTACAACACTCCAAGTTTTCTTATTGTACATGATTTAAATGAAATTTCCTTACGATACGTGGTTCCCGAGATATACGACACTAAAGTAATCTCTAAAATGATAATATTTTCTTTTTCATATTAAAATTTATGGAGAACAGCAGTATTTTGCCACGATATCGCCAGAACCTTTCAGAATATACTTAATTGGAAATGCTCAAATGTTCGCAGAATTCAATCATGAAAATAGAGATTGGAAAGTTTTTGCCTCTAATATACCACTGTGCGCCGTCACAGTTAACACTAAACCCCTAAGACATTCACTGTAGAATACTTAACATTTTGCTGTTAATATCGGCGCAACGTTGGGGAATAACAGGGAATAGTGATTTTACAGTCATATTTATACGTCAAAGCAAAAAATGAAAATAAGAAAACAATGGTTTGATTGCTAAATGTTGTAAAATTATTATAATATTTTAGCAACACCATGTAAAAATAATCAAACAAACGAACTTTGCGGAAGCAAATGTTATTTCTCTTCGGTGACATAGGTTTCCTCTCCGCAACTTAAAGTACAAAAAGGTTTACGCTCTTTACGAAACCGCCTCTCGATTAATGATGGTAGTTCCCCATCACCAAACAGTTTGCGAAACCCTGTCGCTAGGATGTGCACAGTCAATAATCCATTCCACCCCAATGCAAGACGCAGGCAGCCATTCAACAGTCTTTGTGTGAGCGAGCGGTGTGTCAATAACATGCACTCTACTCAACTCTACACTAACAACACTACTGTCAGTAATGCTTATAATTGGTGTGAATAAATTATGATGATGATGGTAGTAAACAAAAGTGAAGACAGACATTGTTTTCTTTCTCTTCAAGTGCAGCAAAACAAAGGAAACGCATTTATTAAATAAAAAAATAACACTAATTATTAGTGGTGAATAACAAAAAGTAGAAAAAAAACAACAAAATTTACGAATCATTGAGATGCAAGTTCTCCCCGACGGGGAATTGAACCCCGGTCTCCCGCGTGACAGGCGGGGATACTGACCACTATACTATCGAGGACTGTGCTTGCCTTTGGCCAATGTAGACATTTACAGAGAAGGTACTTAAGGGAAGTATTAAAATAATAAAATTATCAAAAGTATAAAAAACTTCCCATACCGGGAATCGAACCCGGGCCTTCTGGGTGAAAGCCAGATATCCTAGCCACTAGACCATATGGGAGGATGTGAGATGAGTGAAAAACTCTGTATATGAATATAAACCAAAATTATTTTTGATACGAATGTGAGTTGTTGACATTGTTAAACCATAAATAATTGTTATGGTTACTTGCCTTAGGAACTATATACAACATTTATGATGTTCCGTTATCAATTGTTTATAACATGCTCTGATAAAGCCTAGTATGTACGAAATTCGTTCATGCGGGAAATATTATTGACTTCAATGGCACCAAAATACAGTTTTCATAAAACTTTTTAAAGCTAAATTTTTAGTCATATGTTACTTTGCCAATGACAACTGTTTCCCGCTATAAATATTCTCAAGAATGCAATGACATCGAAGTTGGTTGGCAACGTTACCTTTGAATTTAGCTCTGTTTACACATGAGAGTGTGGACAATGTAACGTGTTCTTTTTTAAAATCCAGTAGCAATGATGTGTTTTATTTTACGCAACGACAAATAAGCAAATATTAAATTACAGAAAAATGATTAAAAATTTCTTGTTTCATAAGCAGATTGTCATATCGATTAATTACAAATTTTGAGCTTCATGTTCTATTACACTATGCAACAAAAATGTGCGTCCAAGATCTAAAACTGATTCATAAACTCAGTACAATTAAGTTTTTATGTGTAAATACTAAAATTCAAATTATCGTTGAAGGTACCTTTAATATTCGTACTCTCATTTTGGATATGGGCATTTCCGCAGAAAGGTCCACCAAGACCAAAAAATTAAAAGTTCTTGTAAATGCTTTGTTTTATTATATTTGCATAGATAAATAATCAAATTTAACTTATGCAAACAAATTTTACTTTAATTCATATCCTATCTTGAGATATTTGAACGCAAAGTCGTCCGAGTGCAACTTTACTCGTCTGAATATTTCTCTTGCATATTTTGTTTTGATAAAAGTTCTTAAATAGAGACATTACACTTTGACTTTTGCTGTCCAAAATCTTTCAGGGAGTACAAAGAGTCAGAAAAGCAAGTATGCGAAGTCATACGACTGCTATTAACTGTATCTTTTTGCTTTGCATTATCACATATTTCGATGTCAAATAAAGATCAAAGATCATAAAATTTTGAGTACAAACTGAGATTTTTATACAATTTAAATAAAAATAAACATTACTGGAAAATGAGAATATTTGTGACCGTGGTAATTCATTAAAGTTGGTCACGTGCGACATCTTAAGTGTGAAAATTAAAAATTAAAAAATTTTTGCAAAAAAATACTTTTATAATTTATTTATTAGCAATAACGGATGCGAAAAAAGTAAAGAGAGCTGAAAACAGCGGTGAGAAAGTTGAAAGAAGATCAGCTAAAATTTCAAAACAATAAATTGAAACACAAAATTTTGTTTTTTTTGCTGTTATTATTTGAGAATGAATACATTGAATACTTCTGTGGATTACAAAAAATATATATTTTCTATAATTTCGTAAAAAGTGCAACTGAAACAACATAATGGTATATATGTATGAAATGGAAAAAAATGTTAAAATTAAATTACAAAAAAAGTATTAATAATTTTCGGATAAAATCAAAGCAATTTTTAAGAGACATCGGTACGCAACGTTCTAAAATTGGTCACATTGAAATATTGCCACAGGTTTCGCTGAAATCGGCGTTTGAATTGTTGGTCGCGCAAACGACTTCTGTTTTGGTCACGTGCGAATGCCTTGGTTTTTTTAAATTATCTTGAAAACGAAAAATTACCCAAAATCCACATTAGCACCAATTATACAGTTAATTAAGAGCTATAAGTTAATCATATGGTCAAAATAAGAAACCGTTATAATTTGACTTTCTTGTCTCTTTAAATGCGTACGATGGTCACGATCGACATCATGGAAGTGTCCATATGTAGATCAGATCACATCCTCTTAAATGTTAAATAGAAACAGTGGAGAATTGAGAAAAATTTATTTTAGAAAAAAAATTTTGCTGGCATGAAAACCACTAAAAAATTGAAAAAATGAAACAAATATTTTGTTTTGTTGTTATATAGATTATATTCTAACAAAGAAAACAATCTATATGTAAAACATCTATGGATGATATTGTAGACGCAAAAGAATGTTTAAAAAATCACGATTTTTGTAAGTTTTCGTTAACTTACGCGAAAAACTGCTTTACACTGATAACAGAATATTTTATTTTATAATAACTGGGATGTTTCTTGTGTAGAAAAAACTAAGTTTACTTGGTAGTTTAGGGGTTCAGTGCGTATATACCTTAAAATAACTTACGCGAAAAACTGCTTTACACTGATAACAGAATATTTTATAATAACTGGGATCTTAAAACAAGCCCTATTACAAGATAATCTACAGAAAAATGTATAATATAATTGAGAGTAAATTTATTAAAAGTACCTCCGCAGAAAATTTGAATTTTAGAAGAAAAAATATCGATACAAAGTGCTTCTTGTGTAGAAAAAACTAAGTTTACTTGGTAGTTCAGTGCGTATATACCTTAAAATATTCCCCTATATTGTTTTTCTAATATATAAATTTCCAAATTTTACAGTTTTTTTTGATAATTTTCAAAATTGCAATATTTGAAATTACAAATTTGAGAAAAGATTAGTGGGTATTACATTAGTAAGTATATTTATGTTGAGTTGCCAGAATTCATTTTAAATTCAAAAAACGTTAAATTTGCTTATTGCCAGAGAATTTCTTTCTTAATTTAATTTTACTTGTTAGTTGTTGTTTGAAAATTAGAAATTTTTACAAAGTTTTTTTTTGCCAATTTCCCAAATTGCAAAAATTTAAGTTGAAAGTTCCTTCATTTGTTGTTAGTTATTTGAGAAAATATTGCGGGAAACTCTGCATAGTACATTAGAAAAATCTATTACAATCAAAGGAATACATTCACATCGATCCATATTGCTAGAAAGCGAAGTGAGTGAGCAATAAAAGAGTAATAATCACTTAATTTAAAATCAAATATGTATTGAAAGCGAAAAGTAACTAAATCTACTAAAATATTGCTTAAACATTATCAATGTATAATTATTATTAGGCCTGTTCGATTGGGCTTACTAGCTTAATTTTTGTATGGAATTTACTCGCTTAACAAGAAAGTACTCTCTTAGCTGCGTTGCCAGATTTTTACTGCTAATCCATTTACGAAAAACCAATGTGTCGCAACGTTGCCAACTCGAACCAATCGAACAGGCCTATTGTTTACCGAATTCCCGTCTATTTTTTAATCCCGAGTTCTCGGTTATTATCTTGGCGTATTGCTATTACGCCCATTGCCCATTACCATTTATACGATGATTTTTTCTTTGTTCTTTTCACGTGTTTATGTCACAGCTTATTAAAATTAAGAGGAAATCGGAGTTTATGTTAAAATGGACATATTTTCTGATTTAGGCTAAAAATCAAAGGACACTGTCAGTATCAATTGTCTCCAATATGTACTGGAAAATTTATCTACAATTTCAATTAAGGGAATACAGAAATGGATTGAACGTGAAGCTTGTTTTGGGACTATTAAATAAATAGGGAAAATCTCTTTGACTGTGGTCCACTATGGTCTTTGAAGTTCCAAAGAGGAGAATTCTTTTATATATAAGATATTGTTCTTAATTTCAATAGAAAATTACTGATTGAATTGCCCAAAAATTTCCCGCATTCCTGGGATTTCCAAAATGTCGGAAGAAACCCTAGTAACAATCAATCTGCTTTGAAAAACAATTGAATCAAAAAAGTAATCCATTAAAAATGTGCTTAATCCGATTATCGAGTTTGGCAGACCAAAATGTACATACAAATAATCGTACTTAGCAAGCGAAATAGATGAAGAACTAGCGTTATTGATTGGTTTCGTAGCTTATATTTATTGCCTCCTACATTGAACTTATAGAAGATGTGTTTTATTTGTCAAACAAAGTTTTTAAATAAAATTAAAAAAATAACCTATTTTACTACTTCTGTTCGTCAAGACGGGTAGAAGAAAAAAATTAATTATGAAGAAAAATATGTTGTTATTCTCCGTTGCACAAATTATTCTTCGAATCAAGAATGCTTTTCAACTTGTTAGATTAAATTTCCAACTAGATTCCCCAAATCGCTAGAGCTCCAGACTGACTCTTTCAGTTGGTGCTTTTAGTGTTTTCCTCTTGTTTAATCCAATCCCAATATGGAGAATTCTGACTTATTTTTTATTTAGAAGTGTTCCTAAAATGCGAATATTTAGGAATTCTGTGATTTATTTAAAAAAGTTCACACTCTAAACAAAATTTGCGCAAAAAGCCCAAGGCTGATTAACAGTATCTGATTTTCCCTTATAGCCTTGTCACACTGCATTCGAAATCTAGCTGAAATGACATAAGGTCGACTTTCAACGGTCAGATTCAAATGTGACAATTGAAAATCGACCTTATGTCATTTAAACTAGATTTCGCATGCAGTGTGTCAAGGCTCTTAGATTTTGTAAAAGACAAGTGACAATTCGCTGCAAACTCCATGTCAATAAAATGGTGTTGCCAACTGTAAAAAATCGAGCAGAAAATTAGATCGTGTGAACTGGCCTTTAAGGAAGACACAAAACCAAGTATTAGCACAGCAGAGATTATGAGAAACAAAATCTTCTTATGCTACGTTCGGATTACAGCCAAAATCCACTAATTGTGGATTTAATTTTTTATATAGAAATTTTTGATATAGAATTTTGGCTGTAGATTCGAACTCAGTATTTTCGTTTTTCTCGAAACAAAATGTTCGCCCTGCACGCCTTTTTCAACAGTCGTGCATTCGATTTTACGCATTGTCGAGTATCCCATGGTTTACTTAGACGCTCTCACGGGAACGTCAAGTAACCCCTTTGCTTCGAGTTTGCAATGGGATTTTGGCTTGACAACTGTTGTCGGACCTTACTGCTGGCGATTGCAATTATGCGGCGCCAGGTGTATTGCCAATTTCTTCAAAGCCATAACCATTTTCCTAAATGACCATAAACACCCAGTATTTGCCATGAGATTTTGTGGAAAAAGAATTCAAATCTTGAGAACCTGGAAAAAACTGTGCATAATAATAATAAAAATAATTATGCCAGTCACATATTTAAAATATAATTGCTTATTTTACAAGAAACGATGATGACTGACTGACTGGCTGGCTGACGGACTGAAGGTTTCTTTCAGTATTTTATTAAGAAATCACATAAGAACAACACATATATCTTAACACACATCACATAACATACTTACTTAGCTATTCTTATAATTTCCACTTGAGATATGAATTTAAATAAAACAGAAATGACAAAACCCCACCACCTGTCAATTATGCACACAAGTCGATTTCAAACTAAATTAATGCATAATCAGCAAATAAAAGAAAATAATAATAAAAAAACAATTAATATGCTAGAAATGCAGTGCTAACAAAATGTTGTGGATACAAGAAAATGCAAATGTAAATAAAAATGTTGTAAACGGCACGGTACGATGATGGACACGGACAACGGTGGCGATAAATATCAGGAAAGAAGCAGGCAGGCAGGCAGGCACAAGAACAAAGAGCTTTCTTGATTGGGGGTGTGGACAAGTTGATGGCTTGCGTACACTGGCATTTGTGTAATAAATTAATTGTAATAAATCTTAATGACTTTATTTATTTAAACAAATGAAGTGTTTTACATATGCTGATGGCGGCAACATGAAAATGATTTTTTTAGTTTGAGTAAAATAATATTCTTGTGATTGGATTTTATTACAAAAAATCCAAAAAATCATATTTCTCCCCGACGGGGAATTGAACCCCGGTCTCCCGCGTGACAGGCGGGGATACTGACCACTATACTATCGAGGATGTTGTCGTGAAATCGAATATTATAATTAATCAGTTTAAACAAAAGTTTTAATTAAATGTAAATAAATAATTAGAAAAATACATTTCGTTGATTGAATGAAGGATATTGTAAATACTACGATTTTTTCCTTTTACAAATATTTTGTAATAATAAAAAGACGATCGAGGCCAATATTATTGCCCTAAAATGAATTAAATCTTAATAAAATATTTATTACAATAAATTAAATTAATTTTTATTCAATCCTATTATAAAAATTTTGGAAATTGGATACTCGACTACCAAAAAATAATAGTGTACAATGAAATTATTATTATGAAATTGTGGAAATAATGAAAATCAGCGAATATCATCAGAATCAAAATTAGCGAATATTGACAAAAATTCGATAAAAAATCAAACAAAAAGTTTAAAAATATTTTAAAAATTTTGTTCCCTTTTCCCAAAAAATTTCGGAAATGAATTTCATAATAGATTATACCTCATAGGTATACTAGAAAACATTTTTGAGTAAAAAAAATGACTTAGTACTAAGTTGTCCTTTGCATCTAGTCATGAAAATGTTTTATTTTTAATATTTATTATTATTTACTTATAGTAAAGTTATTATAGAAGATACGTAAAAAATGTATTTTTCTCCCCGACGGGGAATTGAACCCCGGTCTCCCGCGTGACAGGCGGGGATACTGACCACTATACTATCGAGGATATTTTCGCAAAAGATGATAGTTTAAATCAGTTGAAAAATGTTTAAAAGAAATCTGTCTTTCCTGGTAATTAATTAATAATTAATTAATAATTAGTTGAAAAATGTTTAAAAGAAATCAATCTTTCCTGTGAATGACGGCTTTCGTAAATATTACGAAGAGAGATGTGTTCGGAAAATTGAATATTATGAATTACTAGAAACTGATTTTATTTTTATTTCTTTTCGTTTGTTTTATTTTGGCCTGTAATAAATATGTGATTTCAACTCAAATATTGTCCTTGCTCAAGTCCTTTATGCATCTATATTTTTAACAAAATTCAAATTTATTTACAATTGAAATGGTTAGGTTACCTAAATCTTAAATCGTTTATTCTATTGCTGAAACTTTTCTGGAGTCAAATATTTACTATTGCTATTCCTTGTATTTAGTTAGGAAATATTTTCCTTTTTTCAATATTTCTTTTGTTTATAGTATTGCTATTATCTACAAAAAATTGTAAAAGTAATATTATTCTCCCCGACGGGGAATTGAACCCCGGTCTCCCGCGTGACAGGCGGGGATACTGACCACTATACTATCGAGGATGTTGTCTTGCAATAAATTAATATTTTAAATTTGTTAAAAAAAGTTTCCATAAACTCCAGCTTTCTCCGACAAATTATAACACAAATCGTTGTATGAATAAAGACTTTCGTAAATATTACGAAGATTTTTTAGATTTACAAATGTCTTTATTTTGCCCATAAATGAAATCAATAATCTTAAATCGTTTCTTATATTGCCGAAGAGCCAATATCTTCGAAAAATTATGACAAATATTGTTGTGTGAATGATGGATTTCGTAAATGTTACGAATGACATTCTCTAATTCTTCCAAAATAATGAAGCATTAATTACCAAATATAAAAAATCTAAAATCGTTTAGTATAATGCTGAAGTTGATAATGTGGGAAACTTTTTTCTCGATTTAAACATTTTCCTCTACATCCTGATTATCTTCCCTTTGCTATTCCTTGTATCAAGTTATGATATATATTTTTTTAAATATATCTTATGTTTGTTAAAATTATAAAAATATCATTATTCTCCCCGACGGGGAATTGAACCCCGGTCTCCCGCGTGACAGGCGGGGATACTGACCACTATACTATCGAGGATGTTGTCGCAAAATATGTAATTATAAAACTATTGCAGCTAAATGAGTTTAATTTTATTATATAAATCGGTTGAGATACCCTAGCTGAGTCGATTTAATGATATCCACCTGCTGTTCATCCAAATGTGAAAAGCCAAGTACCTGCAGATAACAAATGTGTGAGATGATGATTCAGACAGTGAAATCTGAAAGATTCGATACCAAAAATTGTTTGTACCAAATACGGAGAGCATCGAATTTCAAAGAAATCGGTTTATACATATTTCGTCAGAACTTTATTTTCCGGCTTATTTGGTCTAAACGTATACCGCTCATCGCGGCGTTACATTTCACTTACAGTCTTTTCAGACTGCAGCCGAAATCGAGCTGTCATCCGCATAAGATCGATTTCAAATGTCAGATCCTATATAAATTTGACACTGAGCTCGAATTAGCATGCAGTCTGAAAAGGCTATTGGAAACAAAGCCATTCATTCGGTTGGCAACTCTTACACAAGTCGTCGTTTGAGTGCACAAAATTTGTTGGTCCTCTCGCTTTCATTCTCCGTTAACTTCAACTAAGAAAGTCAGCTTGCCTTGATTGTGGGAATTAAAGACGCTGATATGTCATAAAATACTGAAAAGCCCATACATAGTACATAGTAGGCATGTTCGATTGGGCTTACTAGCTTAATTTTTGTATGGAATTTACTCGCTTAACAAGAAAGTAGCTTACTACTCTCTTAGTGTTGCTGCCAGATTTTTCTTGTTGATCCATTTAAGGTAAACCAATGGGCAACAATGATGCCACCTTATCAAGTCTCTTAATCGTAAGGCAGTAAGCCCACAGGCCTAGTATTTAGAACACTGATGTAGGTATTTGTTGAAAAAATATAAAAATTTAATTTTCAATAAATATTTTTAAATTTTTATTTATTCGGTAAAAACTAATCGGCCTGTTCGATTGAGCTGTGGAATTTACTCGCTTAACAAGAATGTAGCTTACTACTCTCTCAGCATTACTGCCTTTAAGAAAAACCATATTTTGCAATAATAACCATAGGAGTACTTCTACATTTTCGACGATAACTCAGAAACTACTAAAAAACTCAAAACGTGGTGGCTTAAGGCACTAAACCCATCAACCACTTAAAATTTAAAAATTTCAAAGCAGATAATAGCGGCAAATAAAGGCATGGCGATCGCAAAACAATTTGGAACACATTTTCCCCACTTTGGGAATTCGACTTTTTTTGAAAAAAAAAATCAAAATTTGCAAATCTATTAACTATTTCATCATTCTTAACACGATCACCATTTTATTTAAAATCTCAAATTTTGGAACACATTTTCCCCACTTTAGGAATTCGGAAAAAATCAAAATTTGTAAATCTTTTAATTATTTCAGCATTCTTAACACGGCCACCATTTGAATAAAAATCTAAAATTTTGGAACACTTTTTCTCCACTTTGGGAATTCGACTTTTTTGAAAAATAAAATCAAAATTTGCAAATCGAGTAATTATTAAATCATTTTTATCATTGCCACCATTTAAGCAAAAATACAATATTTTTGGAACACATTTTCCCCGCTTTTATTTTTGGAAAAATCAAAATTTGCAAATTTAATAATTATATTTTATTATTTTTAGTAAATAATTTTAGTAAAAGTCCCATATTTCATCTTTTTTATCATGACGACCATTATAGTAAAAATCCCAAATATTGGAACATAGTTTCCTCACTTTTATAATTCGACTCTTTTTTAAATCAAAATTTGTAAATCTTGTAATTATATTTCATTATTTTTTAATTGTAGTAAAAAGTCCCACATTTTTGGAACACATTTTCCGACAATTATCTTTCATCTTTTTTATCATAACGACCATTACAGTAAAAATCCCAAATGTTGGAACACATTTTCCCCACTTTGGGAATTCATTCTTTTAAGTGCAAAATCTGCAAATATTGTAATTATATTTCATCATTTTTATCATAGCCACAATTTTGGTAAAAATCCCACATTTTTGGAACTAATTTTCCCCACTTTGGGAATTCGACTATTTAAAAAAAAAATCAAAATTTGCAAATCTATTAATTATTTCATCATTTTTATCATGGCGAGCATTTTAGTAAAAATCCCAAATTTTGGAACACATTTTCCCCTCTTTGGGAATTCGAATATTTTTAATTGAAATTTTCAAATTTAGTAATTATTTTATAATTTTTATCATGGCGATCATTTTAGTAAAAATCACACATTTTTGGAACACATCCAAGATCTCATTTTTATCTTGGCGATCATTTTAGTAAAAATCCCACATTTGTGGAACACATTTTCCCCACATTATGAATTTGACTATTTTATTATTCTTTTTTTTTAATCAAAATCTGCAAATCTAGTAATTATATTTCATAATTTTTATCATGGCGACCACTTCTGTCAAAATCCCACATTTTTGGAACACATTTTCCCCACTTTGGGAATTCGTTTTTTTAATTCGAACTTTGTAAATCTAGTAAATATATTTCATCATTTTTATCATAGCGACCATTTTAGTAAATATCCTCCCATTTTTGGGAGATATTTTCCCCCACTTTTGGGATTTAGACAATTTTTTGAAAAAAAAAAAATCAAACATGGCAAGTGTAGCAATTATATTTAATCATTTTTATCATGGCGATTATTTTTATAAAAATCCCACATTTTAGGAACACTTTTTCCCCATTTTGGGAATTAGATTTTTTAAATGTAAATCTAGTGATTATTTCATCAGTTTTTCCTTTAAAAAAAATGCAAAATCTGCAAATCCAAGTCATCATTTTTATTTTGGCGACCATTATAGTACAAATCCCAAATTTTGGAACACATTTTCCCCATTTTGGGAATTAGTTTTTTTAAATGTAAATCTAGTGATTATTTCATCAGTTTTTCTGTTTTGATGAATTTAAGGTATTTATCAAAATTGAATTCAAAGAGATTTGAACGGAAATGACCAAAAACTCCGCTTTCTGGACGAGGGCCACAAAAGAGATTATCGAAAGTGGTTAGTCCACCTTGTAAGAGTGACAAACGAAAGTTATTATATTAAGATTCAGACAACTTACAGGGGTCACCAACCGTTTCCCACACCCAATAATATCCGATAATTCACCACCGAAAAGAACAAATAAATGAAGGCAATGCAATGCCATGGAATGGAATGGATGGCTAGGGAAATATGATTATCTTTCTTCGTTAAGAACAGCAAAAAAGACTAAGAAAGAAAAGGCAAACAAACAAAAGAACCGCAAAGAAAGAAAAAAGAATATGACATGAATACCACCAGTAAACGTGGCTCACTGTGGCCGCCGTTGATATGTTTTCAACCACCAGCAGCACCAGCCACCATTTCTGGCCAGGCATAAACTTTTGATATTTATCTGAAATCCACGATGGATGAATGAATGAATGCGAGTGGAGTGTGTGAGTCGAGTGTGTTGTGGGACTTTTGATGTATTGTTAATATGTGGAATATGACTGAGGTGGTGGTTGTGGTGGTGTTGGCCATTGTTGGTTATAACCAAGTGGTGATTTATGATGATTTGCATTCGAAACTCAAAAAATTAATGAAAACCGTTAAAACAAACTACTAAAAATGTGTTAAAAGAAATTAACGGTTATTCTGTTGTTGGTTTGGTTTGCTTGTCCTCCATCTGTTTTTCAGCTTCTGCTTCTACCAGCAATGAAAAGATATTGATTTGTTTGTTAACTGGAAGAAGAAGAAGTAAAAACTAACTTAACAAAAAGAAAAGAAATTCAGCCAGCAACAGATAATCGGTTTGTGTCTAAACAAACAAACAAATCAAGACACAAATCAATGTTTCAGTGAAAGTGAAATTTTTGAAAAATCACAAAATAACCGAGAAAATATTGGCGATTAGCCGGCTGACAAGAAGTTGTCAGAGTTAGTGCGCTTGCGTGCGTCTTCAGTCAGTTAGTTATCGCGATTATGGGGCGCAAGTAAGATGTGGGCAGTGTAAAAGGTCATCCACAAACAGCAGCTCGCGCACGCACCCCCCACAAACACTTGAACGTGCCACATTGTGTGATCGTGTCATTCTGATAGTGAAAATTGATCAAAACAAACCAAAAAAAAAACAAGAAAAATCACCAAGAAAATTGAAAACAAAAAACCAAAGAAAATAAACTTGAAAATTGTGCGTGGAAACTTGTTTGGTTTATAGCCAGTGTTAGTCACAGTCTGTCCAGATTTTTTCTTTATATTTTTTTATCAATTACCCATACACTACACTATCGAGTGACGTCTCTCTCTCACTGGGAGGAGATGTGAGATGTTGTTGTTCATCCATGCATCCATGTGCGAAGCCCACTTATATTTTTTTTACTATTTTAAAAATGTGTCTGCCAGAGATGTCTGTCTAAGCGCCAGCATCAACTAAACTTGACTTCAACCACATAAAGCAGCAGCAGCAACGGCAGCCAGCATTTAGCAGCAAGCCTAACCAAACCAGCCAGCCAGCAAGCCAGCCATCCATCCATCCACCCAACCATTCAGTTAACCATCGCTTTGTTGGTTATTAACCTTTACCTCTTCTGCCTGGCCAATTAGAAGAAAAAATAAACATTTGTTGTTGTTGTGAAAAGGAAAAGATCTTAATAAACATGTTGCTGGAAATGTTTTGCAAGAAACGTTGGTAAGTTGTTTTAGTTTTGGTCAAAACGAAATATGGAATGATTTGGACTAAAACAAAGGAAAGGATGATGAAATGTGATTTGCAAAAAACTAAATCTTTATCTAACATTATCTCATTCTCAAATTTTGGAAGTTTTGCTAGTTTAGTTTTTGGAAGAACTTGGAGTAGGTGGGGATTTTGGGTATTTTGTTATTTATTAAAATGTGTTTTTTTGGCATAACTTGTACATTCAAATATGGAAGTTATTAGCTCCTTTTTCTGATTTTTTAAAAAAAGGAAATTTTTCTTTTTGGAATTTTCTTAGTTTAGTACTACAAGAGCTTGGAGAAAGGTGATTTTGGGTATTTTATTAAGTATCAGAATGATGTTGGACTCTTAAGATTTTTGTAGCCTGATATTCTAAGACATTGGGTCATACTTTATATATTTTTGCATGGATTTCCTTCAAATATAATTTATATTTAGTTTGCTCAGATGCTAGCATATATAAAAACAAATCTTAAAACTTTGGTAGGCTCTTTTATTTGTTGGAATTATTTTTAGGCAAGAATGAAATTTTTATACCTTTTTGCCCACTGTTCTTGAACTAGTTGCACCAATTTTGGGTTATATTCTCTGACAATATACCATACTATCTACATAACGGCGAGAACGACATCTTCTAAGTCCTCAGCTATGAAATCAGGGATTTCAAGCACCATTGGTTCGGATGGTGTCGCTTCTGTGGCCCTGGCTGCTTCTACGGCCCAGGCTGTTTCTGTGGCTCCAACTGGAGCCGATTCGGTGGCTCCCGCTGTTATAGTCGAGGGGTTGGTCACAGTGGACGGTGATAATCCGACGTATGCTTCGGTTGCTGGGCCGACGTCTGTTGCTGCCGATCAGCCGCGGCATAATCAAGCAACGGTTTTGGCGGGCCATTCTCTTGCCCGTGTGGACGCGACTGGTCTTCCGCACCCAGTGAATGTTACTAGTGGTGGCCGCCCTCACCGTTCTAGTGGCAATTCTGGATAATTGTCCATGGCTCCGGAAATGAAGATGGTATTCGTTACCCTTTTCGCGCCGGACACCTCCGTAGATGATTTGAATTTGAACATTAGGTCGAAAATTGAAGGTGACTTCTATTTGAAATCTTATAAATTGAAGTCATCATTTGCCCAAAGTCGGGCTTCATTTAAAATTATAGTTTCAAGGGAAATTTTCGAGAAATTAATTGTCCCTTCGTTCTGGCCATCGAGGGCTTTTGTCAAGGAGTTTGTTGATAGGGTTGACAATCTGGCGCGTTTACCAGTAAAGTCAGATACGATTCCAAAAAACTGAATAGTTCTTTTTGCGTTGGGTATCAGAATGTTAGAGGCTTAAATACAAAGTTAAATCGCCTATTTGTTGATAGTTTCGATTTTGACTTCTCGGCTCTAGCTTTTTCTGAGACCGGGTTGAAAGATTCAATTTTGGACTCCGAGGTTTTATGTGGAAAATATCTTGTCTTCAGTAGGGAGAATTGGTGGCGGTATTCTTATCGCGGTTGCTAATGCATCTGAACGCTTTATTCTGCAAGGGTTTGATGACATTGAATTTATTGCAGTCCTTATTAACATGGGACGTAGTAAGTTGTTTGTTACATGCTCTTACATTCCTTCATCATCCGAGTTATGTGTTTACGAGAGTCATTTGACTGCAATTGGTATGGTTGTCTCGAGGGATTTAGAACATACTATGATTTTAGGAGATTTGTATCTTGGCTTACCTTGCCAGATGCCGAGGCTTTAACACCGTTGACGTCAACTTTTGATAGGTATGATTGTCCCTCGCATATAGTTAGACTTTTTACTGATCTTAACTTGTCTGAGATAAATTATGTGGGAAATGTAAATGCTACTCTGGTGAATCTTCTCCCTCTACTTCGCAAGATAATCGAACCTCTTTTTGTTTCAAGAGAACCAATTTCGAAAAGCTTAATTCACTTATTCAGGATGTTGACTGGAATTCTTTTTGTAGTTGTCGTCACTATACTGATCTTGACAATGTCGTTTTCGTGATCTCAAAAGTCTCAATAAAAAATTGTAATTTTTTTCGTGCTCGATTTTTTAAAGGACTTGTTTTGTCCTCTGTAATTAAACTACTTGCACAAATTTTGAGAATATTATAATTTACTTGTATTGTCTCTAGGAGATATTAAGAGGAGGGATTTTGCGTATTTTATTCAGTATCGGAATCTTATTTAATTATTAAGTGGTTTCTACGAGATACTCAAAAAAGGCCATACGTTTTATATTTATCCATGAATATCCTTAAGATATAATTGTTCCTATTTTTCATTTGTTTGGTTTTTTATGAAAACTGAATTTTTCTATATTTGTATAATCATATTAATGTAACGATTTAAAAACTATGGTCACAACACTTGTAGTCCACATATCGGGCGGATTTAAAATAGCGAAACTGCCTCCTACGAAAAGTAAATTTGAAAATCTATTAATTTTTTTATACCCTCCACCTCCAGGATGGGGGTATACTAAAGAGTGATTTTTTTGAGGTTAGGATTTTCATGCATTAGTATTTGACAGATCACGTGGGATTTCAGACATGGTGTCAAAGAGAAAGATGCTCAGTATGCTTTGACATTTCATCATGAATCGTCTTACAAACGAACAACGCTTGCAAATTATTGAATTTTATTATCAAAATGCGTGCTCTGTTAAGAAAGTTCATTGCGCGCTTCCATTTTATGGTCAGTTTAATCGACCCACTGAAGCGGCTATTCGGGCTATTGTGACTAAATTTCGCACCAAATTTACATTGTTGGACATTAAACCACCAACACGCTTACGTAGAGTGCGAACTGAAGAAAATATCGCAGCTGTATCGGCCAGTGTTAATGATGACCACCAATTTTCGATTCGTCGCCGTTCGCACCAATTGGGTCTCTGTTACTCAAAAACGTGGAAATGCCAAAATTGGACTAAGCGGATGGACCACCTAAGACGCAGCCGCGGTCAACATTTAAATGAAATTATCTTCAAAAAGTAAATGTCATGGACCAATCTAACGTTTCAAATAAAGAACCGATGAGATTTTGCAAATTTTATGCGTTTTTTTTAAAAAAAAAGTTATCAAGCTCTTAAAAAATCACCCTGTAACTTTGTCATTCCGTTTGTAACACATTGAAATATCGATCTGAGACCCTATAAAGTATATATATTCTTGATCGTCATAAAATCCTAAGACGATCTAGCCATGTCCGTCCGTCTGTCCGTCTGTTGAAAGCACGATAGCATCTAAACGAAAGGAGCTAGAAAGTTCAAATTTTCCATAAATGCGTCTTATAGTCGTAGATCGGTTGGGATTGAAATAGGGCGAAATCGGCCCAAAGGGAAAATTTTTTCCCTCACAAGGACTAAATATACCCATAATAATCCCTAATATTTTAGCGTATTTAAGCATGTTTTTTGAATATTTCTGTATCTATTTGCTTGATATTTGGTATGCGCATTCCCCCTACAGCAAAAAAGTGCACCATAAAGTGATTCTTATTTGTAGCGGGTGAAATGGGGCAAAAAAAGGGATAAAAGTGGTACATATTAAACGACAACAGCTAGAAACACGAAATTCGGTGGGTACATTCCTCTAAATGAGTAGAGACATAATATAAAAATATTTTTTCCAAATTCGTACTTTTAAGGGGTAAAATGGGAATAGAGGGATAAAAATGCTACCAACCAAATGGCTGTACCTAGAATAATGAAATTCGGTGTATACACTCCTCTGGTTGCATAGACAAGTAAAATAAACGGATTTTTTATAATTCGTACTTTTTGGGGTTAAACTGAAAAAAGGTGATAAAAATAGTACCAATCAAATGACCGTAGCTAGAGTCATGAAATTCGGAGTATTCATTCCTCTGACTGTGTAGACACGGAAAATAAACTGATTTTTCGAAATTCGTACTTTTTGGGGTCAAAATGAAAAAGGGGATAAAAATAGTACCAACCAAATGACCGCAGCTAGAGTCGTGAAATTCGGAGTATATATTCCTTTGACTACGTAGACATGAAAAATAAAAGGTTTTTTTCCAAATTCGTACTTTCAAGGGATACAATGGGTACGGAGGGATAAAAATGGTACCAACCACCAGGAATAATGAAATTCGGTGTATACATTCCTCTGATTGCATAGAAACGCAAAATAAAAAGTTTTTTTCCAAATTCGTACTTTTTCTTTTACGGCAAAAATTGGTTGAATCATGAAGTTAGGTTATTTTGCACTTTGCAGATGTACGTCTGATAATTAATTTTCAAAATTTGTACTTTTGGAAATAAAATAGAATGGAAGTACAACCAACTGTAGCACCCACTACCTTCCAATATTTATGGTATTTAAGCTTTTTGAAAATATAAATATAAGAATATTTATTTTTTGTTTTGAAATAGATAATGGTTTGATATAATTAAAATATTATATTTATTTATATAATTATTTTTTCAATATTTGTATTTGTTTTGGCTATATTACAAAATTTATATTTTAATGTAATATTACTGCACTTTACGAAAACCGACAACCTCTGTGGAATGCAGTCCATGGTGGAGGGTATATAAAGTTCGGCCCCGCCGAATTTAACGCCGTTTTTACTTGTTAGATTTTAAAATACCAAAATGCATTGATCGCAGCAATTTTTAGGACTTTCCAAATCCCATCCCACTGTGAAGCTAAAAACCACATTAATTTTCCTTTCTAATGTGCTAAATAATAGTTATACCATATCTAAGGATATCAAATTCTATTGACAATATTGATCTGCGTTTAAAAAAAATAATCTTAATAAGAAAAATAAATTTGTGAGAAAAAAATTAGGAAAATTAAAGAATTAAATAACGAATCTTATTATTTTCGAAAAAGACTCTGAAATGTTTGGTCGATTATGTATTTTATTTTTGGGGTTAACCGTTGTTTTTTTAATTTTTGCGTTGATTGAGTTGGCTAATTCTAGCATTTTTTCGGAAAAAATATATGAGCGTTTCCCTGATCACATACATACATGACAATCGATGGGTGAGAAACAAGGAGAAAATTCTTGGTTATGGTTTTAACAAATATTTTGTCATAAGAGAGTACTTGCATAATTGCGCAATGAAACAATTTTTTAACAAAAATGTTCTTAAAAATATGTTGTCATTTATTTTGGTTCAAGACTAAAGGTTGTGCTGAAGTCTTCAGCAGAACCCAAAATTAGCAAAAAGGCAAGTTAAAAATAAAAAATGTGAATAAATCATCAATGAGGCTTTGCAGTATGATCATCGTTTAATTTAATTATATTTTCGTTTACTAATACAATATTTTAGAAACAATATTTTTTCAACTTTTTATTTTTCGAGCATAGTGGTCCTTTCTGAAGAAATGCCCACATTACCATTAAGAAAATATGAGATTTTTGGGATTAAGACATTCGATATCAAATCCCAGATCCCGTACAAATTTGACATACGATATCGATTTAACCTCGATTTCTTAGTCAGTGTGTAGATAATCTAATTTGTATTTAATATATCTTGCAGTTCACTTTTTCTCTGAGTGTACTTAGTTCCACTACTAGTGAAAAAATCTTTATAATACCATAAAAATCTATTCACTCATTGCAAACAAATGTTTTATCAGCTTAAAACGTTTGCTAGCATATACAATTTCTTCGCGCTCAGTGAAGAGTAAGGTCAATCAACGTTAAGGTCGAATTTGTCTTTTAATTGAAGTCATTGTCAACAGATCACCACGCCACGCCGTCTAAACACTCCCACAATTTGTTTACGATCGTGTGTTCATGCTCATGCCAAGCGTAAATTTACAATTTAATGATGGTCCATTAAGGTGCCCCTTTTTGTGTGTTTGTTTCTTTGCTTTCGAAACTCTCTTAAGTTGTTGTTTTTTTATGTTCAGTTGTATGTCTCTTTTAAGTGTGAGTTTAACAATAAACTATTAAATGTTATGAGCTCTTAAGCGACGGGCCTAAATCAAACATGATTTGACAGCAATTTAAGCATACGGACGGACAGACATTGTCGTGACAGACAGATGGACAGTCAGTCATTCAGTCGGTGTGTCATCCTCACCAGCCCATAAATAATACTTGCATAATTGTTATGGCTTTGCGATCGTGATGATCGGCCATACAATCAAGATGATGTATTACCCGATAACATGTTTGCCAACAACATCATTAACTAATGCATTTCTTTCCTCAATATTTTTTGTGTCATTTCAGTGAGTTTTCCTCGATTTCCCATAGTTATCAAATGGCTCCCAGTGTCTGTCAAAATTCACCTAAATTACCGCCGCACAACAATACCCAGTCGGGTGTGCACAGTGGTGGCACAAGCGGTGGCGGAGGCAATAATTGTGTTGGCAGCGGAGGAACTGGCGGCGTCGGCGGCGGTTCCTCATCCATTACACAACGCAGCAACTGTGGCAGTAGTAGCATTAATGGTTCAATGGCTTCATACAAAATGTCAACAACATCGGAAACAAGCTGGTCGCAGACGGTCTTCAGCAAGGTAAGTGTAGTCGTGGATGGATGGGGTCGAAACGTGCAAAAGAACATATTAAAAGAAGAAAAATTCCCGTACCGGGAATCGAACCCGGGCCTTCCGGGTGAGAGCCGGATATCCTAACCACTAGACAATACGGGACTAGCAAGAACCAGTAGCAAATGTGTAAACAAAAGCCAGCTCTCATACTAACAAATGACTCAGTCTGCGCACACACATCGTGGTTGAAAATAAATCACCACCACCACTCACCATTGTGTCGAATACAACTCTGTGTCGTTGTTCTTATAAATAGCTTTAGACACCACGATTGAAGAATAGTGTTGCCAGATGAGAATTAGGTGGTAGCACTGTTGTTTGGAGAATGAAAGTAAACAAAAAGTGTTGCCAATCAGTTAGATAATAGAAACAGTGTTGAGTTTGTGCTCGAGCACCCAAAACTATGCTACGATTTTCTACAGTTTTAAGGACATGTTCTTAAATAGGGTTGCTTTTCTTTAAGACTGGATAACTAAGCTGCGATAACAAAAATCTAAATAAAATGTTAACATTTCACTCAAAATAAAAAATTATTTTTTAAAATTGTCGCCAACAGCAATATCAAAGTATGTGTGAAAACAAATTTTGTAAAAATAATTTTGTGTTAAATATTTTGACTTAGCCTAGATAATTATCCAGTGTAAGTCAAATTTATGGTTATCGAGGCTAAGTCCAAAAAAGTCAACACAAAATATTTTTTTGGAAAATTTGTTTTGATAGTTGACGACAATATGAAACGATAGTTTTTATTTTGGGTAAAAAATTAACTTTTTAACGTTTTTGTTATCGCAGCTTGTTATCCCGGCTTAAAGGAATACAGCTCTAATATTTATCAAAGGTTTAAAAATTATGTTTTTACACAGAAAATACGTCTAAACCTGCGATCAAACATAACTCCAGCTTAGTAAAAAATTCATGAAAAGTAAAAAGTTAACTAAACTTAAGTCGGTCCATTTTATATAAAAATAGGAATAATTAAATGTGTGTAATCACACTTGTTTGCCATTCTCTCCGATTTTGATGATGTAATTTTGAATTATTGATAAAATTGTGTACTTAGCTATGTGCCGAATAAAGCTGAAGTTCCCTGTTTTCAAAAAATAAAACATTGTAGTCACTAGTGTGGATCGAAGATAAAGTATTTTTGTCAAAAGGTAATTAAAAAAAATGAGATTCCGAATATTTTGAATAACATATTCAAAGAAAATATTTGGAAAGTAAATAAAAATTGCAGTAAAAAGTTTCTAGACGAACAACATGCAAATATGGGCATCTCCCAAAAAAATGAGATCAGACCACACTAATAGCTTTTAACTTTATTGTTTCCTTATTTCGACAACTTTTTTTATTATTTAACATGAAGATAACTCTTTTATTTTTATTAAAAGTTGAAGTGTTATAACGAAATTTTTGTCCCGTCCGTTTTGTCGCGTCGTATTTCTGCTGTACGTGGTTAAAAAATCTAAGAAATAATTCTCATATTTCATAAATCTACGAACAAAATATATCATCTGACCTTCATTAAGATTTATATATGGAAAAACAAAGTTCTCAAAAAATCGCTGAACTTTGTATATTTCTATAAGACCTTCAAAAGTACTTCTGTAAAATTGTTTAAAATTTTGTATTAATTTGTACTAAATCCTGACGATATATTTTTAAAATGTACTACTCTTTAAGCGCTTTAGAACACTAAAAAGACTGATCGACTTTTTCAGTTTCTTTCTTGTTTTTGGCGTAGGTTAAGGCGTGCGAATGTCGCGTCCAGGCCACTGGGAGATGCCTATATGCGAAATACGCAATAATTTTTTGTAATTCTGCCTTGAAATAAAATAATTTATTTTTCCATACTCACTTTCATTTATTTACTTTTTTGAATTACAATAAAATATTTCTTTGGTTTTATAGAGATAACCTTTTTCAATTATTTATTTATTTTTCAATTTTGAGTAGAATGAAAGTGGGTAAGTCAGTGCAGGCTCTGAATGTAGTTGTTGCCTTGACTCGATAGAGTAGTAGGATATTCAAAAAAAAAATTTCTTCGGTGGAAAAGTATTTTTCAATTGACTCAAACCATTGTATATATCAAAACGGATAAAGTGTAACTTAGATCACTATCATACTAACTGGTACATATATTCTAATTTCAAGCAAATTTCTTTAAGTTTTACAGAAAATTTTAAAAATGAAAAAAAAAATTCTTATTTACTTGTTTATTTATTTCATAAATAAAAATATATACCTTCGATTTTTGTTAAAAAATTTTTATTTATAAAAAGTAAATTAAAAATAAATAAAAAATAAATTAAATAAATATTATTCGAATGCGTTCTAATAGCCTTGTCACACTGCATGCGAAATTTAGCTGAAATGACATAAAGCCGATTTTCAAATGTCAAATTTGTATGGGATCTGACATTTTGAAATCGTCCTTATGTCATTTCAGCTGCATAGATTACGCATGCAGTGTGACAAGACCATAACACAATTATAAACGAGATTACTGTCGAAATTAAAAATATTTAATGTAAATAATTAATGAACACGAACGCATAGTGAAAATGTCGAAATATTTTACGACAACGCATTAATCTAACCAAAGATAATTTTAATCGGGAACCTCCACAATTTTTTCGTAAGCAGTTTAAAATAAGTTATTTTAATTATTTATATTAAATATTGTTAATTTCGTCAGCAATCACATTTATAATTGTTGTAAAGTAAGTCCCAGCAACACCACTATGAAACTTATGGAGCGCCTTACCATTATACATTTTTATAAATAAACAAATAATTTTGTTTAAGATTTGACAATTTTCTGTAAAAATAGAAGAAATTAGCTTGAAATTAGAAAAAATATATTTGTATCTCAGACCAAAAACAATTTAAAAACTTTTTAAAATTACTTTATGACAAAAATGCTGTATTTTCGATACACCTTAGTGCCTACAATTTTCTTATTTTTTTTTTGAAAATCCGAAAAAGCAGCAGTTAAATTTTTTTAAGATTACCTTATGACCAAAAATAGTGTATTTTCTACCCACCTTAGTGTCTACAGTTTCCTATTTTTTGAAAGTCGGAAAATTCAGCTTTATTCGCTTTGTCAAAATTCGGAGGGAAGTGCTAAATATACAATTTGTAAACAGATACTTTTTTCCATTTGCAATGAATCAGAATAGAAAGCACAGAAATATTTTATTCATTCTTTTTACCACATTGTAGGCTTACCTTTTTCTGAGTCGATGATCTTTTTCGGCGTAAATTTATATCATTTTCAAGAATTACAATATAAAATAACTACATTCCCTCGACATTTGTATATTATTATGTTATTATTATATTAATAATAAACAATATCTCCTTTATTCGAGAATTATATGGTAATAAAATTTCCCCTCTTTCTGCCATTCTCCCAGGAAAATCAACGACCACCCGTCTACAATCCCGAAGATTATGTGGTGGCTTTAAAAAAATTCGGCAAAAGACAGACTGGTCCCAATCCTCGGTCCATATACGATGCCAGCGATGCGCCGATACCTGAAGATACCGGCAAATCGGCCACATTGCCACACAAACACTCGGACTACAAGTAAGATGGTTTTGAAATTAAGATCCATTCATATAAGATCGTTTAGCTAATGTGTACTTTTCTTTCTCTCAGAAGTCCCATTATGGCCCCCGTGGCCAGTGAAAGCGAAATGTCTCTGCGCCAATTCTCCACCATAACCGATTTGCTCACCAAATTGAGAGCCGATTTAAGGGTGTCATTTCCAAGGTGAGTAGCTTAGAAAGAGGAATATTTCTCATATAGCATACTAATGCATTGGCAACTCTTTTTAGTTTTGTTCAAGAATTCGTGGCCACACCTTCGGACGGTGTTAGTTTGCTGTTGGAAGTTTTACGCTCGATACAATTGTCGCAGGCTGTAAATGCCCCCATAAATATGATTGGCAATGCCGGCACCATGCCCAGAAATTCACAAAGCTATCAGCGCCGAGCTTTATTAGATGAGTTGGCTTGTTTGTAAGTATACATTGGGAATTACCAAATAATAGTTGAAGAATTTACTAAAGTTATTGATTTCTCTTCCAGACAATGTTTAAATATCTGTTGCTCTCGTTCCTTGGAGGCTACCGCCCGTCTGGGCACTACACCGGTCGGTCTAATGCCTTTGGCTTCCTCCGCCACCGGCCAAGGTATACGCGCCCGTATTCTGGCCATGCAACTAATGGCCAATGCCTGTGACAAACACTCCTTTGGTCATGGTAACCAGAAATTTGCCGCTTCAGGCCACACGGCCATCTCAGAGGCTATGTCCACTCTACGTTTAAGATGTAGTGAACCTGTACGTTTTCGCCTGCTAATGGGCATGCTGAACAGTGGTGGGGGATCAGGAGAGCTGCAAGCGGTGGGAGTGAAGTAAGTAAAGTCTTAGTTTTATATTGGAACTCTTAATTTAATCCACAACCTTTCCGATACTAGATTCATAAACGCCTTTTTGGAAAGCTCCGAGAATCTCCAACAACGTTTATACTTACAAGCGGAACTCTTTCAGGCCGGTTTCGATCCCAACAATTTGGCCAAGGTAAGCAAGTTTTCCTTTAGTCCGTTGGAATTTTATTCATATTCTCTCATTTTCCATTCCAGACCATTTCATCTTCCTCGCCCTGGCTGGACGTTTTACGCAGCGAATTGAAGAAGTTCCACGATATCTATGTCGATGTGGACAAAATGATCACACAATCACGCGAGGCCGACCGGGTTCGCAGTCAAATGGTTATACTGGAGCGCCGGGTACAGATACTCCACGAAGAGAAGGCCGTCCTAACGTCCATGGAGCGCCGACTACAAGAACGCTGTGCCGAATTGCAACGAGAGATTTTCCGCTTGCAGGGAGTACAGAATGAGAACACCTTCAAGTCGCTGGACAAACAGCCGGTAACACTGCCACGCCACATACCACCGGGCAAACAGCAGGACTCATCCGAGCATGAAGACGAGGGCATAAGCAGTTCCGACACCGGTCCCTCTTTGTCACCGGTGCCCATCCTAGTGCTGCCGCAAAAGTCCAAAGCACTAGACAGCCGCAAAATCTCCGGGGATCCTGCCATTGAAGACGCCATGGAGGAGCTGGACAATGTGGTGAACGAGGCCGAAAAACAGATCTCCACCAATGAGGGCAAATTCTCCAAAATCTCTAAGGCAGCTAAAGAAAAGGAAATTGTGCCGGTGAATATTGTGCCCCAGCCGCCACGCAAGTCCAGATCTTTGGCTCATTTGGTACAGCCGGATGGTTCCGATATGGACGGCTCCGAGTATGGCATGCTGATGCTGCAAAAATCCGTTAATCCTAACCAAGAAGTGGCCGCGCTCAAGACATTCTTCGACGAGAGCGATTATGTTATACAGGATCAGGATAAGTCCTATCACAGATCGGTATTGGACTCACCCGAGGTACCTGACAGTGTGGCAAATAAGCAGCATTCGAATAATACCACCCGAGAGCTGTTGGATGTGATTATGAATGCCCGTCACTGCGAGGACGATCCCACCATGAAAGCCTTACGGGAGGGAGCCAACAACAATGATACTCACAACGGTGATGAAGAGGTGGATCCCAATGCGATTGTCATGAGCACAGCCAACAAGCGTCACAGTTTTACGGAGACGAATGGCGTGCCGCCTCAACAGTTCAATGGGGTCTTCTTTATGGCCGGCATGAATACCGCTCAAAAGTATCCCAAACCTGATCTGACGGCCGCCCTGCAAGCCAGGCGGGTCACCAAGAATGTGGAACGTCTGGAGGCCGTCTTTGCCAGCCATAACGAAGCGTACAACGAGGCCGATCAGAATGGCAAACGGGCGAGTTTAATGCCAAATAATCGCGAAAAGTCCAAGAGCAATCAGCAGATATACTTTGGCAGCAACCCCACCATACGCATCGGGCCCTACACCAGCCAGAACACGCGGCCGGATCTGCTGAACACCAATGTGACGACCCGAACGCGTTCGTACACCCAAGGCTCCAAGGTTACCGATATACCATCCGGTTTATATTAAAGGCCACTTAGATTAAACCACTTGAACTAATAGTTAGCATTTATTGATTTTGAAAGTTTATGGAAAAAGCTTTTGTGCAATAATTTACATAATTTGTGTCTCAAAATCTTTTTAAGCTTATGCTTCGTACTAATTTATTAACAAAATAAACCAGAAACCAACATTACATTAGGATTATAGAACTAAAACTAAGTTTAATATTGATTAAATAAAGATTTAAGAAAACATATATATATTTACTTAAAATTAATTAGTTAAACATAGTTTTCTTGGCAAAAGAAAGAAAGAACATATCCAATGGAGGGTTTAAATCAAATAAGTTCAATTATAGAGAGAACAAACATTAAAAGATAACTCATGGTTTAACTAAACCACAAACACTTAACCAAGCAACTAATGGGTTAACTTAGAAATGAGAATGCACTCTGTTTGAAAAACTGGAGCTTTTTAATGTCTCCTCTATCTCTCTAAAATTCAACTTCTCTGGTTTGAGTTGTTTTTTTCTTAATCTTAGCTTATGGTAAATTTAGCTAATAGCTTTAGTTAAAATTACTAATTTCTATTTATAAATATATATATTTATTTATAAGACTTTAATTCTAAACTTTCAAATCTATCGCCTTCATTCACTGCAACAATCGCTTAGAGACTTGTTAAAATTCTAAAATCTCTTCAAGAATTTTATTCAAAGTTCATTAAACTGTATTAAATGTTTATCTCATCTCATTCCATTCTAGTTCACATTTAAATGCACTGTAATTTTGTTTGCTAAATTACAAAACACTTTACTAACTTTTCTATTATGCAAATATTAGCACAAGTGTTTCAAAACAAAAAAGAAAACAACCACTATCTTTCCTCCTCCTTTTTAGAGTTACACAACAAATCTATATATATTATAAATAAATTGTTTAATTATATATTTGGAATATACAAATTGCTGTACAATTGGCCTTTTATTTTAGTTTTACACTTCCATCGTTTCCAACTGCACAATTTTCTAAGCACAAGGCCTATTCGATTGGGCTTATTTTTATTCATTGGTTTTAAATAAATAAGAGATAAAAATCTGGCACCACCTTACTCGGTGACTAAGAGAGTATGAAGCTACTTTCCTAGCGAGTAAATTACATACAAATATTAAGCTACTTAGGCCAATCGAAAAGACAACATATCACCTAGGGCCCGTTTACACTATCCTCTTATGATTAGAATGATGTTTGACGAAAGAAGTCGTATGAATATGGGGCAAATACATGTAAAAACGGTTCATTGATCATTTGAGAATTATAAAAATAGCACATAGGGCCCTTTTACACTATGATTTGGGTGATGTTTGTCGAATAAAATCGTATGAATACAACTCTGATCACAGGAAAAAAATAAAATTTGAATTTTACCCACAACTATGGACAGATCTCATGACTCGGTTACAGATGGTATATTTTCAGAATTATGGCAAAATCGAGCTTAACTTGATTTCCATCCAATTCAATCGATTCCTCAAAATCGACAACCTTTCCATGCATAATAAAAGTTGCGCTGCTGGATTTGACAAAATCGACACCAGAGTGAAGTAGGTTGTACGTCTACATAATAAATGTTTGGTCATAAACTTATGATAACTTCAGGGCAAAATATAAACTTAAAGAAACACTGTCCTCTTCTAAACAATAGGGTTGTTTTTCTTTAAGCCGGGATAACAAGCTGCGATAACAAAAACGTTTTTACTCAAAATATAAAATTATTTTTTCATATTTTCGCCAATTACAATATAAATATTTCTATCAAAACAAATTTTCAAAAAAATTATTTTGTGTTGACTTTTTTTGGACTTAGCCTCGATAACATTAATTTTGACTTACACTTGATAATTATCCAGGCTAAGTCCAAATTTTTTAACACAAAAATATTTTTGGAAAATTTGTTTTCACACACAGATTGATATTGCTTTTGGCGACAATTTTAAAAAAACGATTTTTTTATTTTGAGTGAAATTTTAACATTTTATTTAGATTTTTGTTATCGCAACTTAGTTATCCAGTCTTGAAGAAAAACAGCCATAATATTTGTATTCTTCTAAACAAAAGTCTTAGGAAATCTTCCCCCTTTTACCCTTCAAAATTCTGTCTGAGAACTCCTTTTCGATACAGAAGTCTAAGATTTTCGTCAACAAAAGCGAATTCATGGGTTTTCTTCTCAGTAAAAATCGACCTCAAAAGTATTGTTCTTACAGATGTCGCCATCAGATCTCTTCTTCAGAGAACTTGACTTCAGAGTTAATTTTCTGGACAAAATTCGACCGATCTGAAGGTCGAATCCTTCAGAAAAATCGATCTCAAAATATAAACTTTAATTAAAGAAATACTGCAGTTTTTTGTATAGTCCTCTTCTAAACAATAGTCCGAATTTTTCTTCTAAAGAAGACTCAAGTCGACTTAAAAAATCTTCTACTAAATAAAAGTCGACATTGGAAATTTTCTATTAAACAAATCTAAGAACTCCCTTGTTGATACAGAAGTTTAAGGTTTCATCAAAAAAATCTATCTCAAAGGTATAAATCTTGAAGATTTTCTTCAGAGAAGTTGACCACAGAGTTCATCATAACTAAAATTCTAAAAAAATAAATAAAATTCTACTTCAGAGCCCCGCTTCTTCGGAAAAATCGATCTCAAGAAGATATACTTAAATTAACGAAATACTGTAGTGATTTTTTTAAACAAAGTTCAACCATATAGTCCTCTTTTAAACAAGAGTTGACCTCCGAGATTTTCTTCTAAAGAAGAGTTAAGTAGACTGAAGAAATCTACTACTAAATAAAAGTCGACATTAGAGATATACTACTAAACAAATTTCGGAATTCCTTTTTGTTACAGAAGTCTAAGATTTTCATCAAAAAACTGTTTCTTCTCTATAAAAGTCGAGAGAGAGGTATGTTCTCGGAGCTGTCGGCATCAAATATCTTCTTCTTCAGAGAAGTTGGTCTCAGAGTTCATACTCTAAACAAAATTCGTCTTCAAAGCTCTTTCTCATCAACAAATCTCAGAACTCCATTTAAATGTATCTATTTCCATGCCTCAAATATTTTTTCGAACACGTAAAGTTAAAAGGGTTCTCGCAAATCTCGTCGTAAATAAATCTCCGGGCCCGGATGACATTTCAGCACTTGTCCTATATAAGTGCTCTTCGACGATAGCGCGTCCACTTCGCAATCTTTTCAACCTGGCATACCGTGCAGGGGCTTTCCCAGTGCGTTGGAAGATTGCGAACTTCCAGTCCATCCCTAAAAAAGGTGAGGCTAATAACCGTGCTAACTACCACCGATTGCGATTTGCTCTGCGCTCTCGAAGGTTGTGGAGAGTAAGGTTAACCACCATCTTTTGAGGTATTTATAAACCAATGAACCAATAAAGATCGACAGTATGGCTTCCGTAGGAATCGATCTACGACGGAGCTGATGATGGTGCTATTCAAAAAGTGGAATCAATCCATTCACCAGTTTGGTGAGAGTAAGGTCGTTGCTCTCGGTATCTCTAAGGCCTTTGATAGAGTTTAGCACAGTGCACTCCTATCTAAGCTCATTGCTTTTAGAGTTGGTAGTGACTTCTCTCGATTTATATTGAGCTTCCTCAGAGATCGCACTATACGAGTTGTTGTAGATGGGTTCTCATCCGACGAGCATAGGTTAACCGCAAGAGTACCACAGTGCTCTGTCTTTTTCCCTTCCCTTTTTCTTATTTTCATCGACGACCTCTTGGATCTCTAATCCATTTGCGGATGACATCAACCTCTGTCATTCATACTCATTCGATCATAAACGACTAAAGTCGTCAAGAAATCGAAGACAAAAGGCGATTGATGGATGAGTCACTCAGCCAGAATTTACTGGCCATTCCCGAATGGGGTCAATTGAATAGAGTAGTTTTTAGTGCACGTAAGACCCAGTGCTCCTTGTTCTCTCACAGCGATTCACAGATCCAGCGGTGTCAATTTTAATGAACGGATAATTGATGGATGAGTCACTCAGCCAGAATTTACTGGCCATTCCCGAATGGGGTCAATTGAATAGAGTAGATTTTAGTGCACGTAAGACCCAGTGCTCTCACAGCGATTCACAGATCCAACGGTGTCAATTTTAATGAACGGTGCAGATAATGAGCAATCAGATACTCTAGATGTTCTAGGCATGAAAATACAATTTGATGTGTCGAAAGAAACATTCAAGTGTTTAGGCTTTTTAAAGCGGCGTAATAAATACTTCCCTCCATCTGATATTTGAATCTCAATATCTACACTACCTACATCAGACCAAAGATGGGTGGATGGGTCTTTTACAAAAATTTTGCCCTCTGAACTCTTCCTGAGTGCGTTCTTAAGATCCTCACTATCTATGTATCGAATAAAAGTAAGCACGCCATAAAATTAATGTTCCAGGGCACATCCTGTGACTAGCCTTTGGTGGGTAGATATCGTGCTAATGCAATTATATGATGGATTAGGCAATGGAGGTGTGAATTGAGCCCTACTGGCAACGCTACCTATCGTTCTCGCCCTGCTCAGGACTACTACTATGAGTGTTCCTGCCAGAATGGATTAGTCAAGGTCACTTACAGTAAAAATTGCATTTATATATACCCTCACTCCCAGAGAACATGTGTATGGAAGACTTACATTTTACTTATGTGTGCTGGTACTGAAAGTTTGTAGCAATTGGACCCAGCTTCCATATTTAATATTTTATAAGTTTAATGCGATTATAAAAACCATTTTCAAATATCAAATTACAACCGATTTTGACTACCCGTACGTACGTGTGGAACGTACTAGAAGGGGTATATTTCAAGTGTATCAAACGTCCATAAAAGCATTGTCAAAGGTCAAATTGCAGAGTATTCCGACCATCAGTTATAACAGCCATAATTTTAGGTAGGTTGGGGTGATTTGTGTGGGAGGTACCAGAAGGGGCATGACACTTTCGCTCATCTTCAAACTTAAACAAGGTTTGGGAAAAATATTAAAATGTACAAAGTTTGAATTGATTCCTTAATTTCTTTTGAGAATTATCGTGTACACCAGTCAGCCAGACAGACGGACGGACGGACATGGCTCAAACATCTTTAAATGTTGTGAAACGGATTTGGTCCCAACATACCCTTCACCCCTTCAATGCGTTACACTTTTTGTCTGTCCCTAATGCAATATATACCCGCCTACTCTGTAGAGTAGGGCGACTAAAGTCCAGACAGAATTTTTTCCCTAACACAGAGAGTAAATACCACCAATAACATTTTTGAAGTTTTCTGCTTTGTATTTACTTGATATTTGGTAAGTTCCATCCATTTACAGAGTTAACGTGCACCACAAAGTGATCCATTCCTTTGGGGCCGAAATGGGTTCAGAAAGTGATTCTGAACCGATCTGTATAATAAACGATGGACCGATCGTTTCCTTTTGAGTTTTACAAACAAATGCTCAAAGACATACAAAAATATTTTTAACAAGTTACGGCGTTTTCTGGTCTCTCGTCTTGTTTAAAAGATAAATTGGTGTTTTAAATATCAATGTAATTTATGAAAATTTTTAATCTACCATATGGTTGACTCCAATCTAAATTTTCAAAATATATAGTGGAAGTGAACACTTTATTTTGTAATGATTAGAGACCTGTATCGTGATTATCTTACCAACAACAATGATTCATTTATTCAAAAGTAACGGCCTTCTATGGTCGATAATAGCGTTCGTCATGTAAATACAACCATTGGTTTAGATAATAACGGATATATGTATGTAATGTAAATCGACTACTAACCAAATATGGCAACTCTAGTGATTTTATGACAACTTTGACATTTATAACAAACCATCTCTCCTTCGCTGTTTATTTACATTTATCGCCAGCGAGTGTTTAGTGTGTTTTCTTTGTAACAGTGCTGAGAAAAATAATTATTTAACGTTTATCGGGATAGACAATAAAACGGGAATGTGTAAAAACGTTACTTTTCAAATCCTCGTTAATGTTTTGCCAAAAAAGTTGCTCAATTTTTTGAAGATATCAAACTATTTTACTCCAACCTTTGCAGTTGATAAGAACGGCTAATCTGCAGTAATTCGATTAGGAATAATAAAAAGTGTATCAAATAGAAGCTGGTGCGTTTTATGTTATTTAAATTTAAATAAACGGTAAAATTATGTGTGCGTGTGCAGCGTTGCTTAATCAATTGCTCGCAATTTTCAACCCAAATATATATATACAATGGAATGCTTAAGCATTGAATGAAAATGAGGTCATTCATACTCAAATAACATTCGATTATGAAACAAGCAGAACATATTTCACCCGGTTGAACAGATTTAACGACCGACTCTCAGTGCCCCAAACCAAAAAAATAGTTTCGAAGACTTGATATATGTATGTTTGAGTCATTCCAGCAACAACATGATAGTATTTTTGGCGACCAAAGTAAATTTTTATTTAGAAACGAAATTGTCCTGGAAAACGTTTCATCGCATACATTTTTGTGGAATTTTTCTGAAAATTCAAATAAAGTTTTGAAATTTTTATTTTTATAAATTTATATTTATAAATTTTTTAGTTTAATTTTATATAGTTTTTCCGGATAGTTTTGCTTCAGGTCATGAAAAGTATTAAAGTACCCCCGCAAAAAACAGTTCCCCGGAAATATCAAACATTAACTAAAATTTATGAATATTGAACTTTATTCTGGACATAATTTAAAATTTATACTAGACATGCCATATATTTTCTAAACCAAGTAATATTTTGCTTGAAATAAGGGAAAAAATGTACACATCGTAAAAAAAAGTTCAATTTTACTACAACTAGCGAAACCTAAAATCTTTGTATCCAAACAAGTCTATTTATTCTTTACGTATAATAAGGCCATTATTTGAATTTTATAAAATGTCGATAACCCCATGAAAAATCGTGCAACCGGTACTATAACTCTCTCCCGAAAAAATGAAGTCAACCACAAAAAAATTAAAAATCACCCAAAAACCGTTCCATATAAAATAAAAGGTAATATTTTAAAAGCTATAAGAAAGTTTTTCAAAAAAAAAAAAACATTAAATTAAGAAAAATTCATGAAATCTTTATTTGAATCGATAGTACTTTCCATATAATTTAATGTTTGAAGATTATATCATGCAAATGTTGACCTTATCTGCGCCTCAAATGGTCCATCCGCTTAGTCCAATTTTGGCATACTCTTTCCAACATTTCGGCCGGTATCTCACGAATAAATGCTTCAATGTTGTCTTCCAATGCGTCAATTGAAGCGGGCTTATCTGTATTTTTCGGTAAAAAAGTGGATCTTCGGCTTTCTTGAACTTTCTTAACAGAGCACGCATTTTGATAATAAAATTCAA
Organism: Polietes domitor; assembly: GCA_947397865.1. NCBI lineage: Eukaryota > Metazoa > Arthropoda > Insecta > Diptera > Muscidae > Polietes > Polietes domitor. The sequence goes on from OX377622.1 coordinate 126,243,461, forward strand.
TAATTTGCATGCGTTGTTCGTTTGTAAGACGATTTGGTTAAATTATAGACCAAACTGAAGATGTTTAACAGTGAAACGAAACACGAAACGTGAGTCAGCTGTTTAAACCAGTGTTGCCAAAAAGATAATAGCTAAAAAATCACCCTTTACATACATGTGAAGATTATCCCAATAAATTAGAAAATTAAACATTAAAAATGAATAACCTCCCAAAATAGGGAAATTAAGTAACGACAAAAAGATGTTCATTTGCTGTGAGCGATCGTTTTTTTTAAGAATTTTTTTTATCTTTATAAAGGTTTCATACATTGCTGCGAAGAGTAAGGATTTCCAACATTGCCGGCCTTTGACCGGTATTAAAGATTTTCTCTGGGGATATCCAACAAATAGTCCAACATTCTGGACGATTGTTCCTTTTTCAATTTGTATTATTTTTCTTATTTTTTTGGATGTTGGTTAACTTCCGAACATTTTTGGCATATTTTTATTTTTTTTTTGTGAGAATTTGACATATTCTAGTGATGCGACTTGATTTTGACATAGTGTTTTCTATGTCATGCGGATATTTCACTGGGGGAGGCAAATCTCGTTATAATTATGAAGCATAAAAATACACTTCTTATAAAACTATTATACCATTTTTGAGAGCGTTGAACAGGGGCTGGTGGTAATTAGAAAATAATTTTTTGTGCTTCATTACTCGTAGAACTTCTCGAGAAAAAAAATCACAAAATATCATAACGAAATTTTAGAATTATGTAAAAAAAATATTTCTGAAAAGAATGGCTAACAAGGATTTTCATTTTTCCAAAAAAATACCCGAATTCCTAAGTGGGGAAAATATGTTCCAAAATTTGGGTTTTTGTACTAAAATGGCCGTCGTTTCTCTATTTACCGCTGGAACCGCTATGTAGAAAAAATATCCTTTTTTTCCATTTTTCCAAAAAATTAACCGAATACACAAATGGGGAAATATGTTCCAAAATTTGGGAGTTTTTACTAAAATGGTCGCCATTTCGGGGATGTGGTAGTATTTCTTGACTAAGAAATCAGTATATGAGGTTAAAAAATACACTGCTATACAAAATTTGTTTGTAGTCGAAAATTGGCAATTTCGAAAAGGACCTATCGTTGAGGTCGTTTGACAAAAATTATTCTAAATAAAGTCTTCTTCACGAAAAAACATTGAAATTGTCACCTGCAGAAAGAAACGAATATAAAAATTATCTATTAAAAAATACTTCAGATTTCATGCTTCCATTATATTACTTTTATTATATTACATTAGCATTAACAATTATTTCATTTGTTATTGCTAAACTAATACTACATAAGCATATATAAGCATGAAATTTAAAGTATTTTTAACGAATTTTTTCTCTTTCAATTGATACCGTCCTTATATGATTCATGAATGGACGAAAATGAATTACTTAAACATAAATTAAACATGTCATTTGGAAATTAGAAGTCCTGTAAACAAGAGCTAAATCATTTCAGTACACAGTGGAAAATGTCAATTTTTTAATATTGCCAAACCAAAACAATTAAAAATATTGAAAACAAGTAAAAACGGCGTAAAGTTCGGCCGGACCGAACTTTATATATCCTCCACCATTGATTGCATTCCACAGAGGATGTCGATTTTCGTAGAAGTGCAGTAATATTACAGGAAAATATAATTTTTTTATATAGCCAAATCAAAACAAATACAAATATTATATTAAAAAAATAATTTTACAAATAAATATAATATTTTAATTATTTCAAACCACGCTTATAAAGCAATGCTACCAATACGTCAATTCAAAAAATAAATATTCTTCTATTTATATTTTCAAAAAGCTTAAATACCATAAATATTGGTAGATAGTGGGTGCTACAGTTAGTTGTATTTCCATTCAATTTTAATTCCAAAAGTACAAATTTTGAAAATACATTATCAGACGTACGTAGTGCAAAATACCCTAACTTTATGATTCAACCAATTTTTGCCGTAAAAGAAAAAGTATGAATTCGGAAAAAACTTTTTATTTTGCGTGTCTATGCAGTCAGAGGAATGTATACACTGAATTCCACGATTTCAGCTGCGGCCATTTGGTTGGTACCATTTTTACCCCCTTGACGTTTCTACGCAATTAGAATTTCATCATTCTAGCTGTAGTCGTTTAGTTAGTACTATTTTTATCCCTCTGTACCATTGTATCCCTTGAAAGTACGAATTTCGAAAAATCCGTTTATTTTTCGTGTCTACGCAGTTAGAGGAATGCGTACTCCGAATTGCATGACTCTAGCTGAGGTAATTCGATTGGTACTATTTTTATCCCCTTTTTCTATTTTGAACCAAAAAAGTACGAATTTAAAAAATCAGTTTATTTTCCGTGTCTACACAGTCAGAGGAATGTATACTCCGAATTTCATGACTCTAGCTGCGGTCATTTGATTGGTACTATTTTTATCCCCTTTTTTCATTTTAACCCCAAAAAGTACGAATTTTAGTTGTCTATGCAATCAGAGGAATGTATACACCGAATTTCATTATTCTAGGTACAGCCGTTTGGTTGGTACCATTTTTATCCCTCTATTCCCATTTTACCCCTTAAAAGTACGAATTTGGAAAAAATACTTTTATATTATGTATCTACTCAGTTAGAGGAATGTACACACCGAATTTCGTGTTTCTAGCTGTTGTCGTTTAATATGTACCATTTTTATCCTTTTTTTGTCCCATTTCACCCCCTACAAATAAGAATCACTTTATGGTGCACGTTTTTGTTATCGGGGGAATGGCCATACCCAATATCAAGTAAGTACAAGCAGACATATTGAAAAAATATACTTAAATAATCTAAAATATTATGGATTATTATGGGTATTTTTAGTTCTTGTGAGGTAAAATGTATCCCTTTGGGCTGATTTCGTTTCAATCCTAATCGATCTACGACTATAAGACGTATTTATGCAAATTTGCACCTCCTAGCTCCTTTAGTTTAGGTGCTAGCGTGCGTTCAACAGACGGACGGACACGGCTAGATTGTCTTAGATATCACAGTGCAACACGAAAAAAAATAACCATATACGGACACCGCTACATGATAAAAGACAAAAAAAAAAGACCCGTGTTTTTTTTTTTCCCCCAAAGTCATGCACTTTTTTTTTATGGGCACCCAGAGATTTGAGGCCTCGGTGTAATTTTTGGAAAAAAGTGATCATATTCTCAGGCTCATATCTTGCAAACCGTTCGGAATTTTGATTTACTCTCTGAGGAAAAGTTCTAGCTCATGTCATAAGCGCTACCTAAACGGTGTTAAGAATAATTCCTAGGAAGTTCATATGTTCTAGAAAGTTGTTTATTGAGATCTTAGGTACATTTTTATACCCTCCACCTCCAGGATGGGGGTATACTAACTTTGTCATTCCGTTTGTAACACCTTGAAATATCGACCTGAGACCCTATAAAGTATATATATTCTTGATCGTCATAAAATTCTAAGACGATCTAGCCATGTCCGTCCGTCCGTCCGTCCGTCCGTCCGTCTGTCCGTCTGTTGAAAGCACGCTAGCATCTAAACGAAAGGAGCTAGAACGTTCAAATTTTCCATAAATGCGTCTTATAGTCGTAGATCGGTTGGGATTGAAATGGGGCGAAATCGGCCCAAAGGGAAAATTTTTTCCCTCACAAGGACTAAAAATACCCATAATAATCCCTAATATTTTAGCGTATTTAAGCATGTTTTTTGAATATGTCTGTTTATATTTGCTTGATATTTGATATGCGTATTCCCCTTATAGCAAAAACGTGCACCATAAAGTGATTATTATTTGTAGGGGTGAAATGGGGCAAAAAAGGGATAAAAATGGTACCAACCAAACGGCTGTACCTAGAATAATGAAATTCGGTGTACACATTCCTCTGATTGCATACATAAGTAAAATACACCGATTTTGCAAAATTCGTACTTTTTGGGGTTAAAATGAAAAAAGGGGATAAAAATAGTACCAATCAAATGACCGCAGCTAGAGTCATGAAATTCGGAGTATACATTCCTCTGAGTGTGTAGACACGGAAAATAAACTGATTTTTCGAAATTCGTACTTTTTGGGGTTTAAATGAAAAAGGGGATAAAAAGAGTACCAATCTAATGCAACAGCTAGAGTCATGAAATTCGGAGTATACATTCCTCTGAGTGTGTAGACACGGAAAATAAACTGATTTTTCGAAATTCGTACTTTTTGGGGTTAAAATGAAAAAAGGGGATAAAAATAGTACCAATCAAATGACCGCAGCTAGAGCCATGAAATTCGGAGTATACATTCCTCTGACTGCGTAGACACGAAAATAGACGAATTTTTCGAAATTAGTACTTTCAAGGGATACAATGGTACAGAGGGATAAAAATAGTACCAACTAAACGACCACAGCTAGAATGATAAAATTCTAATTGCGTAGAAACGTCAAGGGAGTAAAAATGGTACCAACCAAATGGGCGCAGCTGGAATCATGGAATTCGGTGTATACATTCCTCTAACTGCATAGACACGGAAAATAAAAAGTTTTTTCCAAATTCGTACTTTTTCTTTTACGGCAAAAATTGGTTGAATCATGAAGTTAGGTTATTTTTCACTATGTACTTTTGATAATGGATTTTCAAAATTTGTACTTTTGGAATTCAAATAGAATGGAAATACAACCAACTGTAGCACCCACTATCTACCAATAGTTATGGCTTTGAAAATATAAATATAAGAATATTTATTTTTTGAATTGGCGTATTGGTAGCATTGAAATAATTAAAATATTATATTTATTTATAAAATTAACTTTTCAATATTTGTATTCGTTTTTGTTTGGCTATATTAAAAAAATTATATTTTCCTGTAATACTACAGCAGTTCTACGAAAACCGACAACCTCTGTGGAATGCAATCCATGGTGGAGGGTATATAAAGTTCGGCCCGGCCGAACTTAACGCCGTTTTTACTTGTTGTAGTTGATTGTTTCCCTAAATTTTCAACGGTTTGCTACCTATGGACCTGAACAGGGGAAAAAAGGTTAAAAAAATCGAATTTTTTTAAGTTTTTTGCGATTTTGACCTTGAAGATGAAGTTTTTTTGATTTTATATGTTCACAATTTTTGTTCTTTATGACAAGAGCTAGAACTTTGCCTCAGAGAGTAAATCAAAATTCCGAACGGTTTGCAAGATATGAGCCTGAGAATATGATCACTTTTTTCCAAAAATTACACCGAGGCCTCAAATCTCTGCGGGCCCATAAAAAAAAGTGCATGACTTTGGGGGGAAAAAAAACACGGTCTTTGGTCTTTTATCATGTAGCGGTGTCCGTTAGAGCGTACCAGGTTACAAGTAAAAAAAAAAAAGTTCGCCGTACACCTTCGAATATGAAGTATTATTGAAAGGTAGTTTCAAAAAAATTTTTTTTATTTTTTTATGCCGAACGTAGGGGTCGCGCTTTTACATTTTTCTATATAACTTCTGCATTTATAAACGGATTTTAAAGTGTGATACATCGATGTTTTTGTCCGATTTTTTTGTCTTTGAAGTCATTGAGCTCAAACATGATTCATGATTTTATGCGAGCTTTAATTTTCGATTATTAGAGTGGTACATTAGGGTAGTAGCAACTGAGAAATGATGGGTAAGTACCAGAAGGGGGTGCTTGAGCTCAATGACTTCAAAGACAAAAAAATCGGCCTCGTCGAGACAAAAACATCGATGTATCACACTTTAAAATCCGTTTATAAATACAAGTTATATAGAAAAATGTAAAAGCGCGACCCCTACGTTCGGCATAAAAAAATAAAATTTTTTTTTTTAAACTACCTTTCAATAATACTTCATATTCGAAGGTGTACGGCGAACTTTTTTTTTGAGGTACGCCCTAGTGTCCGTATATGGTTATTTTGAAATGACTTCAAAAATGTTGCACAGTGTATTTCAAGGTGCTACAAACGGAATGACAAAGTTAGTATACCCCATGCTAGAGGTGGAGGGTTTAAAAAGGGCCGAAGATTATATACCCTCCATCATAGAGTAAATTATACAGTATCACCGGTAGATTAGAGGCTATCGACGCACTGTAGGTCCTCTGCCAGGAATCAGTGGCAAAAGTCGAAAATTTGATGAAAGCTTTTGGTAAAACTGATAATACCAATTGATAGAGAACTTATTACCCATCAAAAATCCGAAAACCGTTTCAAAATCGGACAAAAATTGTGTGCCGCTCAAAGTTGATTCATTTCTTCAGAACTCAAGAAAAAAAAACAAAAAGTGAATAAAAATGTAAGATTCATAATTGAGTTACAGACAAACTAACTATCTATCCAATTTTTACGTTTGAAAGGTATGTTAAATGAAATAAAATAAAACAAATATTGGTGGTTTCTGAGGCTTAGTTACCCAAAAATCGAGGTAGTAAAAAAACACTATATTTTGGTCGTTTTTCAACTTTGGTGGAATAGAACTAAAAAAGTTTTGATACGTTTTGGAAGACATTACTTTTAGGTGATTTAGTACACATTACTCTGCTGTACTCAATTAAAGTTGGCTGCCGATAACATTCACATGTTATTAAAATAAAAGTGTGGCACCACCAACACAATTTTTATTCTTTTCGCATTTTAAAAAGCAACATATTTGGAGTACTATGACCATCAGAGTCTTGAAATTTTGTGAGAGTTCATTAATTTGGACAGTTATGCAAAAAATTGGCGAAATTGGAAAAGGGGGCGTGGTACGTCCCATACGAAATTAAAATCAATTATCAAATATATTTTCTATGACACTGAGAGTTCTGAAATTGTATGTGAATCCATCCATTATTAATATGGTTAGTTGGGACAAAATGGGCGTTATTGTTGAAAGGGGTGTGACAGATACCATAAGAAATTAAAACCAGTTATAGAGTATTTTCTCTTACATGATACCAAGTATCCTGAAAATATGTGTGAGTTCATTAAGTTTTCACTTATGTAGGTAAGATACAAATGGGCGGGATTTGAAGATGGACGTGGCTTCTTCGTCTCTATAAATTTGAACCCAATATATATTCCTTTATATGGCAACAAAAATCTTGAAATTTTGTGTGAGTTCATTTTGTATTAATGTGCAAATTTGTGGAAAAAGTGGGCGGTACGAGAAGAGTGGGTGTGGCACCTCCCACATAAAGTAAATATATATTCCTATTAATATAGAACCTTTTGTCTCTTTTTGGACCTACACACTGATAGTATCTATAGGCTATATATTAAAAAACTAGCACTGGTGGCGGGTGGGGCGTGGAAAAACTGTTATTGAGAATAACTTTATAAAAATTAGTACATATACATATAATAATGAGCACGAAAAAATAATATAACCAGAATTTTGATTTTTCGGTACGTGTTTTTTTGTCTGGAGAAGCGGTCGTGGTTCAGTTAGTTAACTATAACTATATTACTAATTATGTGAATATATGTTATGTTAGATCAAAAAATAAATGAAAAATGAGTAGTTTGGTAACAAAAAAGTAAATGTAAAATAATACGAATTATAATGTTTTAGAAAAGAAAGAAAATCCGTATTCAACGTATGATTTTAAAGCTCCCAATAAACATAGGATGAACTTGGTGGTTTCATTTTAAAGCCTGATGATGTCTTCTTTACAACAAAAGTTTAATTTTGTAATTATGTTCCCTATTCCAGAAGTTATGATTTTTGCAACGAAAAAAGTCAAAAGGCCCCACTGTGCGACGTCACACTGAAATTATGTAGAAAAATTATGAAATGTTTTTGCTAATTGCGAATTTATTAAATAAATTCTGATGTTTACAGTAGAATGTACACACCTAATTTTATAATTGTAGCTACAGCCATTTGCTTGGTATCTGTTTTCTCTAAAAGTACAAATTTCAAAAAATTATTAATTATTTCAAATATTGTACACGGCCAATGGAATGTACACACCGAATTTTAAGATTCTAGCTGCAGACATCTGTTCGGTACCCATTTCATCCCTTTTTGCCCATTTTGAGCCTAAAAAGTACGAATATCGATAGGTTGCGTATACACCGATTTTCATAATTCTTTCCCCCCAAAAATAAAATTTTTGAAAATTTTCTTTATTTTGCATGTACACGCCGAATTTTATGATTCTAGCTGCAGCCCTTTGGTTGGTACCAATACCTTTTTTCACATCCCCCCCCCATATCGACACATTTCGAAAAATCCCTTTATTTTACGTGTAAATGCGATTTGAGGGATGTACTCACCAAATTTCACATTACTAGCTATTGTAGTGTCATTGGTACAATTTTTATCCCTTTTTGCCTCAATTCTCCAGCTGAAAGTATAGGTCAGTTTATGGTGTGCGTTTATAAAACGTGAAATTTTAGAAATTTCCTCATTTTAAATAGACAATTTCGAAATTGTTTGGCGTAGAAATTATTCAACTGTGAAATGATATTGGAAAACACATAAATAACGAACTATCCAGTCACTGATTATAATGGTTTAACAATTAGCTAGCTATTTGCTATTGTGGAAATTTAGTAGTTTTTTTTCCGAGTCGATTCGAAAACGTCACGTGGGGAAGAGAAAATAATTGGTGGCTTTTAAAGTGAGTCATATATGAAAAATCTTGGATGACGATAAAAAAAATTCTATAAAAATCTGAATTACAGAAATTAGTACTACATGGGCCTTTGTGATTGGTCTTAGTAGCTTAATAAGGGACCTCACATCAAAAGATTCCACTCTACGAAAGTTGTAAAAGAGGAACATATTTATTGTATAAAGTTAAATTTGGATCAGGGAGCAAATGCAAGAATAAAGATGGACAAATGTCTAAATGGACTCAAAAGTGATTCTAAATCGATCGATTTAATAAATGATGGATGAGTCGCTCTGTTGTGCTTCCTTTTTTGATGTTACAAACAAATGTCCATAACAATAATACCCTGATGAAGGGAGGGTATAAACGTGTATTTTAAATTATTAGAAGTACATAAAATTTAATTTTGATTGTCTACAATTAGACAACAGCCAAGTGATAATTTCACATTTTAAATGACTTTTGATGCAGAATCGACTGATAAGGAAGAGCTCTGCTATAAATTAACATGAACTGCGAAGAATTTTCGGTGGCAGTGGAATTGATTGTGCTCAAAATGTATTCAAAATCATCAACAACATTTTATTATCACATAAAAATTTTGCAAAAAATCGGATTTATAATTAAAAAAGGGCATTGGCGATCTATGATTACGGTGAGCGGGGTACATTAAACATTTGCTGTGTTTAATTGGTTTATTTGATAAACGATTAATGTCCATTTTTTCAGTCAGAGATCATCTCATTGTTAGATTTAAACCACTGAGAACATATCGTTACCCAAATATGAAAGAGACTCAACTAACATTTTTTTTTTTTGAAAATCGATATTTTTGTTTATTACGACCGAAGTTGTTGTGTTTTGTTAAAATAACCAAAAATCTCGATTTGTAAAAAAAAATTAATTGAGTCTTTTTTATATGTGGGTAACGATATGTAAAATCTAAAGTCGTTTAAACCTAACAATGAGATGATCTCTCACTGATAAACTGGACATAGAGAGAGATACTTGGTAAGGATTTTCGTAAATGAATCAGGAATAAAAATCTGGCAGCACCTTAATCGTTCTCTTAGAGAGTTGCAAGCGGGAAAAAATTCTTAAATTTCAAATATTAAGCTAGTAATAGGCCAATCGAACGGCCTATTGTTCGTTGTATAGCACGCGGAGGCTCTGCAACATAATTCGCAAATAAATAATTTAAATAATTCCACAAAAATAGGGAAACCTTAAATTTTGGGTATAATTTCAAATTCTTTAGGAGTCTCTTTGAAATTTCACCAGAAAACAAAAAACACGTGAAAAATCGCCCAAAGTGCCATGAAGTGAAAACCACCGAATGATTTTTTTTATATAAAATCAAATAAATTAATGCGGAACGAGGAAACTTGAACGAACGCATAACACTCATCACGCAATTTTCTACTTACATATGTACGTGTATATAATGTCATAGCGTCTTAATTATGGAATACTTTAAGTATACCGTTGAATTTCATATCAACGTAAGCGATATATTTGTGTATATTAAGGCGGCTGTAGCAAAGAAGTATTAAATTAGCCTTAAATAAAATATTTAAAATGTCGAAATGTCGTCTTCAAAAATTGTTTAAAAATGTAATTTTTAGAAACGAAAAATAAAAATATTTTTTTTTTAAATCGAAGATATAATTTTTGATTATTAAAAATTACGAATTATTATGAAAAAATAATTTTTAGTAATTTTATATTAAACCATATCCAATTGAAATTGATAAAATAGAAATAGAGAGTGATAAACAAAAATTAAAATTGAGAAAATACAAGTAGAAATTCAGAAATGTAATTTGAAATTAACAAAAAAAAAAAAAAACAATAATTATTGTGGAAAACATATTAATTAAAAACAAGTAAGGAAAGGCTAAAGTCGGGCGGAGCCGACTATATAATACCCTACACCACTCCCTGCGTATATACCCCGCTTTTATTACTAAACCCAGGTGTTTCATGGGAGCAATTTTATGCAGTTCATATAAATTATACAGTATAGATTCATCTTTAGTCATATTTAACAAATATGGTAAATAATAGACACAATTTTCCGGCAGATAAATGCAAATTATACAGTAGTAATAGGATGAATCGGACCGACATTTGAAAGAAGGCCTTTAGCAACACTTGGGGCCTGGTCCAAAACATGGGCCTATATATTTCTCATTCACGGTTGGTATTCAAAGTTAAAATATATCATGATCCGATGTAAGACGTAGTTTCTATAGCTGCATTAGAGTAGAATGGGGCCCCATTTGGGTTATTCCAAAGTATGGACACATATATTTGACTTTGTATTCTTAGTTGAAATATAATATAATCTGCAAAATTTGAAAAAAAAAATCCGATGTAAAATTTGTTCTTGAGGGCTAAAAATTAAAATGGGGCAATTGTTCAAAGTAGGTATTCTTAGTTGAAATATGACATGATATGCAAAATTATATCGAGATCTAATGTACGATGTGGGTTCTAGAGATGTAATAGAGTAGAATGGGCGCCCAATTTGTATGGGGCTTATACCAAAATATGGACCCATATATTTGACTTTCATAATATGTCTTCTTAGTTGAAATATAAACCAAAATGCAAAATTTGATAAACTTTCGATGCAAATTGTGGGTCCTACAGGGGTAATAATAAAAAAGGAGGCCATTTGTAAGGGCGCTACATTCAAAATTGAGCCCATATAGATCACTTGTAAAGTAGGTATTTTTAGTATGAAATACAAATATATTATAATTTGCAAAATTTGAAAAACTTCCGATATAAAATGTCGGTCCGGTAAAAAGTGAAATCGGGAAGGATTTTTGCATCTTGTAAATGTATGTATTTCACAAAAAATGTTAAATCGGAAAGGACATTTGTATGAGGGTATATTGATACCTGGAACGATTCACCCCTTTCACCATGTATGTTTATTGGTGAAATATAATATGTAAAGTTTGGCCAAAATCGGTTAAACAACATTTGTATGAGAGCTATATCTAAATCTGAACCGATCTTACCCACTTTCACCATAGGTTTTTTAGTTGGATTTTTAGATGTTGTGCCAATTTTAAAGAAAATCTGGTACAATATGTCTTTTCTAGAGCGGAAAATGTCAAATCGGGAGCGAGATTTGTATGGGGGCTATATCTAAATCTGAACCGATCTTACCCACTTTCAGCATAGGTCTTTCTAGTTCGATTATAAAATGGTGTGTCAATTTTAAAGAAAATCGGGTGCAATATGTGGTTTCTAAAGCGGAAAAAGTCAAATCGGGAGCGACATTTGTATTGGGGCTATATCTAAATCTGAACCGATCTTACCGAATTTCTGCATAGGTGTTTCTAGTTGGATTATATGATGTTGTGTCAAATTTAAAGAAAATCGGGTACAATATGTCTTTTCTAGAGCGGAAAATGTCAAATCGGGAGCGATATTTGTATGGGGGCTATATCTAAATCTGAACCGATCTTACCCAATTTTTGCATAGGTTTTTCTAGTTGGATTATATGATGTTGTGTCAAATTTAAAGAAAATCGGGTACAATATGTCTTTTCTAGAGCGGAAAATGTCAAATCGGGAGCGAGATTTGTATGGGGGCTATATCTAAATCTGAACCGATCTTACCCAATTTTTGCATAGGTTTTTCTAGTTGGATTATATGATGTTGTGTCAAATTTAAAGAAAATCGGGTACAATATGTCTTTTCTAGAGCGGAAAATGTCAAATCGGGAGCGAGATTTGTATGGGGGCTATATCTAAATCTGAACCGATCTTACCCAATTTTTGCATAGGTTTTTCTAGTTGGATTATAAGATGTTGTGCTGAATTTAAAGAAAATCGGGTACAATATGTCGTTTCTAGAGCGGAAAATGTCAAATCGGGAGCGACATTTGTATGGGGGCTATATCTAAATCTGAAACGATTTCATCCAAATACAATATCAATGGTCCTTTGCCAGAAAAAATAACTTCTGCCAAGTTTGATGACAATCGGACAACAATTGCGACCTGTAGAGTACGAACAAGCTTAGATGGTCAGCAGACGGACGGACGGACAGACAGACATCGGTAAATCGATTTAGCTGGTGATTCTAAGCCGATCCGTATACTTAAAGGTAGGTCTAGCTCGATTATTTCTTGGTGTTACAAACATTTGGCGGAAAACTAACTTATAATACTCTAGTCCACGAAGTGGTGTAGGGTATAATTACCTAAGAACAGAGACGAATAAAACTTATAACAAATAATTGGCTGTTTTCGGGTACGAAGTAGCTGGCACTGCAAGTATAATATATTTACATTTGTGGCAGTTAGGAAGAGCCGTCTTAATATACATGCGTGCGACATCAGTTTACTATTTTTATTTGCACGCAACTTCGAAGTGTTACAAAATCAGTGTTGTCTGCTCTGTACTGTTTGGGAACAAATTAGTGTTGCCAGTTCAGCTTTTTTGGGAGAGGTTCTAGTAGCCTTTTCACACTAATCAAAATCAAAGTAGATTTTGTTTAAAATCGATCTGCGGCCTATTTATTAGTAAAAATCTATTTAAATCTTTTCAGACATAGAATAGATTTATATAAATTCAACATTTTGAATCAATTTTTTCCTCGATATTCAATGCAAAAATATATCAAATTTAAGATTTATAGTTTTTATACCGAAATTCTCATAATGTAATGATAGATTAGACACACAACCAACATTTATTATGACTGAGACGATTTGGAGAAACAGACTGGATTTTAGAATGATTTGCCTTGCTGTGAATTAAACCGTCAATCATTAAAGTTTACAAAACTTTTTTGAGCTATTTGTCATTTTTCAGAATAATGCAATTTTCTATTTCATTTCATTTATCTTTAGTGAAAAAATTCCACGTGCGAAGTAGCTACTGCACTAACTGCTTACTAGTTTATATAGTACATTGGTGTCCCGTCGATTTTTAATACCTCTGCATGATTAGGCAAACATACAAATGTCGTTTTAATGCTATTTAACAGATAACTAACCCCCAGCCTTTAAAAAACTAGCAGCTAATCACACTAATATTGATTAAAATCAATTAACAACAGGTTATTAAATAGCTCTTTACGATTAGTGTAGTTGGATGTAAAAATCGCTGTCGTTAGCCGTCAAGATCAATAAAATACAATCCGTATGGAAGACAAAGAGTACTCAATTATCGTTGTATATAACAACAACAACAATATTGAAAGCCAAACGATTAAAAAAAACAGAAACAAAACGTTGATCATTGTGATGAATGAAAACAATTTCAATTAACAAGAAGTAAAAAGGGTATTAAGTTCGGCTGGGCTGAATCTTATGTGGCTTAGATACGATCTAAAAACCACACATTTTAACCGATTTTATTTTGAATAAAAACATTTAACGCGAAGGTGGGTCAAATAGGTCCAAGTTTTTATATAGACCCCATACAAGTGTCCTCTTCGATTTGACTTCTTACCGCCTGGAACCTATATATTTCATATTTTTGACTTAAATTTGCTACACTGTTTTTACTGAAATTTTTAGTCATCCAGATTTGGTAATAAATTCTTGTAGTTGGATTGAGAGCGGAGGGTATCATATAGTCGACTTCGCCTGACTTTAACCTGTACTTACTTGTATAATATTAATAAAGAGGTCCACATTAAATTTTAAATGCCAGCCAAATTGTAAATGCAAATGCACATTGCAGAATATATTACTACGTTGTGTAATTTGACCGAAAATCCGCTTTTTATGCATTTTATCGAAATGCATACTTAAAACTATTTATCTTTGGAAAAAAAATATTTTTAAAACGATAAAATGTTATTGTCATTGTTGTCGTGGAAAATAGTTGAATACATATAAAATTCAACGAGTCACCTAAGTGTACAATAACAAAAAAAGTTATAATAGTGTTATGATCGTCACAGCTGAATTATTTATACCCTTCACCCAGAACTGGATGTAGCCTACAGTGGGGGAAAAGTCACTCCTAAACGACTCAACCGGTTTTAATGAAATTTCAAGCCGACAAAGCTAAAGTGTTGTCGGTCAGTTCTGTGCTGGGTCTCCCTAAATGTAATAGGGTCTGCACAGTGGGGAGGTGCTTCGGAAAAAAAACGAAATATTTTCCTAATTAAATTATACAAATTTTATTTGTGGCAGTTCACACTGCTGCGTTTCATGGTCAAAACTCTGATAACTGACTTGCTGTGAATTAAATTTGTTGCTACCGTTTAAAAGGTAATAAATAGTCCAATTAAGAAAAATTCACAAGGATTTTTCATAGAAATAGTTTTTTTGAAATTGATTTTGAAGTTTCTGTCGTGTGTAGAATAGAGGGAAAATATTGTTCAAAATACATTTTTAGACGGAATTGAATATTCTTATATTTTCTGAGCTGAGTGATACGAATATTGATTTTTTCTAAATCTTTAAAATATTATTTGTAATATATAATTTATATTAAAATTTAAAAACAAACTCCCAACTTTTGATAGTCCAGAAAAAAAAACAAGTAAGGAAAGGGGCCGACTATATGATACCCTACACCTAGTCAATATACCCTGTGGTGTAGGGTATAAGAAGGTCGTTGCATTTGAACCTGGTATATATATATATACTAAAAATTTCATACTGTATTTGTAAGAAAATTTGAACACAAATTTTGAATGGGAGCCATATATAAATCTGAACCGATCTAACACATTTTTAGCATAGGTTTTCTGAAATATAAGACGCTTTCCCAAATTTGATGAAAATCTGTACTTTCAATAATCAATTCAGTGGCGAAAATTGTATTGGAGCTCTATATATATTCATATCTGAACCGATCTGACCCATTTTTACCAGAGCTGTCTAGTTGAAATATAATTTGTTTTGCCAAATTTGAAGAAGATCTGTTAAAATATGTGGTGTTTAAAGCGGAAAGAGTCAAATCGGAGGAGACATTTGTATGAGAGCTATATATAAATCTAAGCCGATGTAATCCACTTTTGCCATAGATATTTGTAGTTGAAATATGAGCTGGTATGCCAAATTTTAAGCAAATCTGTTCAAATATGCTATTTTTAGAGCGGAAATAATCAAATCATAGGAGACATTTGTATGGGAGCTATATATAAATCTGAGCCGATCTGGCCTATTTTTCCCAGAGCTATTTCTAGTTGAAATATATGACGATTTGCTAAATTTGAAGCAAATCTGTTGAAATATGTGGTTTCTAGAGCGGAAAAAGTAAAATCGGAAGCAAAATTTGTATGGAAGCTATATCTAAATCTGAACCGATTTGCTTCAAATTAAATAGCGTTCGTCCTTATTCCATAAAACTTCGTTGTGCAAAGTTTCGCTGCAATTGCGACCAGTATCGTGATTACAACAATAGATGGACAGACGGACATATTGTACACGATTTTCTTTAAAATTGGCACAACATCTTATAATCCAACTAAAAACACCTATGGTGAAAGTGGGTAAAATCGGTTCAGATTTAGATATAGCCCCCATACAAATGTCGCTCCCGATTTGACATTTTCCGCTCTAGAAACCACATATTGTACCCGATTTTCTTTAAATTTGACACAACATATTATAATCATGTAATGTCGAACACATATATTTACAGGATACAAAAATTCTTCCTGATTTCACTTTTTTACCAAATTGAATTGTAATGGGATAGAAAGTGGAGTGTATCATATAGTCGGCCCCGCCCGACTTTAGCCTTTCGTTACTTGTTTTATCTTGCACTATTATATAAAATTTTTCTCTGTCTTAATACACCCTTTGAAAGCACTTTAAATATGAATTTTATATTTTTGTCTTGGTCGAATTATTGGACGTTTATAGATTTTGTTTGATGAATGACATCGGTAGGAAATTGACGCCGCTGCGCATATTTATGTAAAAAGAGTTTGATAATTTGGATCTGGGAAGTTTAGGAAGTTTTTACTTAAAAATATATTTATTCTTTGAAATAAAGTAATGTGTGTACTTAAATGTATGCCAAGTTCTTCATACTAATATTTATTAATAATTATTTATAAAAAATACTTCAGTGTGTTTAGACAAATACATGAATAGTAGCCTAAGAAACAATTCTCGTTCGTTTTCCAAAACTTTCGTCTTGCGTACTTGTAACATTATTAAAACATAAACATATATAAACAAGCACTGCGAAATAGCTCAACTATTTATGGTAGAAGTCACATGAAACGTTTGTGAACTATTCCATGTTGTCATTTTTGATATGAGTGTTGCATACTTTGAAGCGACATAATTTATTTCAATTATCAAGTAATGTTTTAGTCAGGATAAATACAACTTTACGTGGCTTAAGGAAATTTTTATTCAGGCTAAGTACAAATTTACTTGGTTTAAGGAAAAATTTCCCTCAGATTGAGTATAAATGTACTTGATTTGTTTACAAATTTACTTAGTTTGAGTAACAATTTACTTGGATTGAGGAAAAAATCGGAAAAATTTCCTCAGATTGAGTATAAATTTACTTGATTTGAGTAAAATTTCTTAAACATTTTCCTCAAATTAAGTAAAAATTTACTTGGTTTGAATAACAATTTTCTTCAGTTTGAGTAAATTGTACACCAGTGTTGCCAAAAAGATAATAGCTAAAACGTCACCCTTTCGTTGACGTACCAACAAATTATACCGGTTCTATCGAATTTCAGGCAATGGATTGGCTCCCAGATAATTTTGTGCTCATTGACCGAACGTACGGTGCAAATGAGGGTCATTTGGTCTGTTCATGATGAAATGCCAAAACAAACTGAGTACAATTGATAGTAATAGTTGTTAGGTCCGTGTTATCGGAATGTAATACCTCTAAAAAACAAACGATACGTGGAAACATTTATTCTTCCAGCTAGTGTCCTAGATTTGTTAGTGAGATTTCAAATGGCAGACAGACGGATCTTAGACCTTACGATCTTATCTATATCCTCCTAAATATCCGATGAAATTCTATATTCTGACATATAGCGAATGAAACATGGAGGTGTACTCAATCTACCTTGTGGGTGAACCCTCCAAATGCCAGAAAATGTTTACTCAAAATGAATACCAGTACAACCTTAACATTTCACATTTCAATACCAGCCGATGAGAGTCTATTGCTACGAGTATGACAATAAACAAGTACTCATATGATGTCCTATTTTATTTGCTCAGTAGCAAACGCTGCCAACCGCAGGCAGCAGCGTTAACTTTCTGTCCGGCTTTTGAGAGGTTTCAATGTAAACAAGTTGCCACTCAAACGGCAGTTTGTGGTGCGTTCCCATGCGGTGAATACAACGCGCGAATCGCAGCAAAAAAAGAGGTGACTAAACAATAATTACGTTTGTTCGATACGAATACAACAACATCATGGCGGAACTGAAGTACCACGTCCGTCCGCTCTGTAGATTGTTGTGTTGCAATTGAATGGTATCTTATCAAAGACATTTTTATGTGTGTAATTCAAAAAGTGTCTCCCTGCTAATCGTTTGCAGCATGTGCAAAAAAATATTGACGGCAAATAAAAATTCAATAAAATAGTAAAAGAAAAACGAAACGAAAATATGGCAAAAATAAACAATTAGATTTATAATGGCAGGTCGTCAACTCACCCGTCCAAAGAATTTACAAACAAAATCACCAACAAATCGTTGTCGTCGAGTTCTTAATAAATTACTAATTTAAATATGCTTTTACATTACTAACAACAACAAGTGCTCAAATTAATTGAACCAAATCAAAATATTGAACATCAAATAGATTGTGACGGCTGATTTAGTTGCGACCGTTTGATAGGCACGACGACAACCACGACTGACTGCATCGATCACATAATTGACGCGCGGCAGCAGACAACAAATTGATTTGTACACCGAAAGAAAATTGTTGTGGTGATTGGCAGTCACCAAAATATAGGCGTGTTCGAGTGGGCTTACTAGCTAACAATTAAGAGACTTGATAAGGTGGCAACGTTGCTACACATTGGTTTTTCTTAAATGGTTTAACATGAAAAATCTGGCAACACAACTAAGAGAGTAATAACCTACTTTCTTGTCAAGCCAGTAAATTCCATACAAAAACAAGTAAGGAAGGTTAAAGTCAGGCGTGGCCGACTATATTATACCTCGTCACTATACCCTGTGGTGTAGGGTATAAAAACGTCGTTACATTTGAACCGGGTGATCCGTCCGTCCGTCTGTCCATCTATTCTTGTAATCACGATACAGGTCGCATTTGTAGACATAACTAAACGAAACTTTGCACAGTGAAGTTTTTTCGGGACAAGGACGAACGCTTTTTAATTTGAAGAAAATCGGTTCAGATTTAGATATAGCCCCCATACGAATTTCAGTCCCGATTTGACTCTTTTCACTCTAGATACCACATATTACAAAAGATTTTCTTTAAAAATGGCAAAACATCTTATATTTCAACTAGAAACACCTGTGGTGTTAGATCAGTTCAGATTTATATATAGCTCCCATACAAATGACGCTCCCGATTTGACATTTTCCGCTCTAGAAACCACATACGGTAGTCGATTTTCTTTAAATTTGGCACAACATCTTATAATCTTACTAGAAACACCTATGCTGAAATTGGGTAAGATCGGTTCAGATTTAGATATAGCCCCCATATAAATGTCACTCCCGATTTAACTTTTTCGGCTTTAAATGCCACATATTGTACTCGATTTTCTTTAAATTTGGCACAACATCTTATAATCCAACTAGAAATACCTATGCAGACATTGGGTAAGATCGGTTCAGATTTAGATATAGCCCCCAAACAAACGACGCCACCGATTTGACATTTTCCGCCCAAAACCCACATATTGTACCAGATTTTTTTTTAATTTGGCACAACATCTTATAATTCAACTAGAAACACCTATGCAGAAAGTGGGTAAGATCGGTTCAGATTTAGATATAGCCCCCATATAAATGTCACTCCCGATTTAACTTTTTCGGCTTTAAATGCCACATATTGTACTCGATTTTCTTTAAATTTGGCACAACATCTTATAATCCAACTAGAAACACCTATGCAGACATTGGGTAAGATCGGTTCAGATTTAGATATAGCCCCCAAACAAACGACGCCCCCGATTTGACATTTTCCGCCCAAAACCCGCATATTGTACCCGATTTTTTTAAATTTGGCACAACATCTTATAATTCAACTAGAAACACCTATGCAGAAAGTGGGTAAGATCGGTTCAGATTTAGATATAGCCCCCTTACGAATCTCGCTCCCGATTTGAATTTTGCGCTATAGAAACCACATATTGTACCCGATTTTCTTTAAAATTAGAACAATATCTTATAGTCCAACTAAACAAAACTATGGTGAAAGTGGGTAAGAGCGGTTCACATTTAAATATAGCCCAAATACAAATATTGCTCCCAAAATTTAACCGATTTTGGCCAAACTATACATTTTATATTTCACCTATTTCGTTCCAGGTTTCAATATTTTTTGACAAGCACATACATTTACAGGATACAAAAAACCTTCCCGTTTTCACTTTTTCACCGAATTGAATTGTATTCGGATAGAAAGTGGAGTGTATCATAGAGTCGGCCCCGCCCGACTTTAGCCTTACCTTACTTGTTTTAGTTGAATTATGAGCTGGTTTGCCAAATTTGAAGAAAATCTGATCAAATATGCTATTTCTAGAGCTGAAGTAATCAATTCGTTGCCAAAATTTGTATTAGAGCTATATATATATATATATCTGAACCGATCTGGCCCATTTTTACCAGAGCTGTTTGAAATATAAGTTGTTTTGCCAAATTGGAAGAAAATCTTTTGAAATATGTGGTTTCTAGAGCGGAAAGAGTAAAATCGGGAGAAAAATTTGTATGGGAGCTATATTTAAATCTGAACCGATTTACTTCAAATTAAATAGGGATCGTCTTTGTCCCATAAAACTTCGTTGTGCAAAGTTTCATTTAGTTCTAACAACAATTGCGACCTGTACTTTGATTACAAGAATGGACATACGGACTCAAAAAGTGATTCTATGTCGATCGGTATACTTAACAATGGGTCTATCTCGCTTCCTTTGGGTGTTACAAACAAATGCACAAAGGCATTATACCCTGTGGTGTAGGGTATAATTAACCTAGTAAGCCCAATCGATAAGCCCTTATGTGTAGATTCTGATTAGATTTTTGAAACATTATGCACCATTATCGCATAGTCCGATTAAAGTGTATAATTAACTAATCGAGATTTTGGTTATTCCGGGGTTTTCATTCCGCGATTAAATTGTTCTTATAGCCTTATCAGACTGCATGCGAAATCAAGCGATTTTAGTTGAAGGTCGATTTACAAATGCGAAATTTGTATGGTAACTGACATTTTCAAAATCGACTTTATGCCATTTCAGGTCGATTTCGCATGCAGTCTGAAAAGGCTATTAAGATAAATGTGTTAGTATGGCAACACTACTAACAAGTATCGAGTGAAATGAGATTAAAATGGCAATGTGATTTTTGTTTGTGACTTTTGTTCAGAAGTGTAAAAAAACTGGGAGTTTGTCGAAAATGATCCAATAAACAAGGATGGAAATATGCTTAACACGAGGACAATCACTTTCTTAATAGGCTGAACATAGATAGTCCGAAACAGTTAAGCATTCGCCGCACCGAGGCGTGCGTCTTAATGTAGACGCGTAGAGTCCATGAATTTTGCGATGCTTCGGTGTAAAGGCTGCCATAAACACATGTGTATTAGAATGGGTCACGAAAATAATTTATCGCGGTCCCCTAACCAGAAATAAAGATTAGATTGTTTAACGATGATCTGCAAAATATTTCGTCCCAAAATCAAGTCGTCGGTGAGCAGAACGATCCAGAAAACACCTCCTAAAATCATGTTTTTTCCTTGTAATTATTTTTATGTTGCATTTTTGTTCATTAAAAAATTAAAATGAACGAATTAGTATACCCTTGGAAGCACTTTAAATATAAATTTTTATACCCTACACCACTTCGTGGTCTAGGGTATTATAAGTTAGTTTCGCGCCAAATGTTTGTAACACCAAGAAATAATCGAGCTAGACCCACCTTTAAGCATACCGATCGGCTTAGAATCACCAGCTGAGTCGATTTAACGATGTCTGTCTGTCCGTCCGTCTGCTGTCCATCTAAGCTTGTTCGCACTTTACAGGTCGCAATTGTTGTCCGATTGTCATGAAACTAGGCAAAAGTTATTTTTTCTGGCCAAGGACCATCGGTATTGAATTTGGAGGAAATCGGTTCAGATTTAGATATAGCCCCCATACAAATGTCGGTCCCGATTTGACATTTTCCGCTCTAGAAACCACATTTTGTACCCGATTTTCTTTAAATTTGGTACAACATCTTATAATCCAACTAGAAACACGTATGCCGAAATTGGGTAAGATCGGTTCAGATTTAGATATAGCCCCCATACAAATGTCGCTCCCTATTTCACTTTTTCCGCTTTAGAAACCACATATTGTACCCGATTTTCTTTAAAATTAGCACAACATCTTATAATCCAACTAGAAATACCTATGCAAAAATTGGGTAAAATCGGTTCAGATTTAGATATAGCCCCCATACAAATGTCGCTCCCGATTTGACATTTTCTGCTCTAGAAACGACATATTGTACCCGGTTTTCTTTAAATTTTGCAGAACATCTTATAATCCAACTAGAAACACCTATGCAAAAATTGGGTAAGATCGGTTCAGATTTAGATATAGCCCCCATACAAATGTCGGTCCCGGTTTGACATTTTCCGCTATAGAAACCACATTTTGTACCCGATTTTCTTTAAATTTGGTACAACATCTTATAATCCAACTAGAAACACCTATGCCGAAATTGGGTAAGATCGGTTCAGATTTAGATATAGCCCCTATACAAATGTCGGTCCCGGTTTGACATTTTCCGCTTTAGAAACCACATATTGTACCCGATTTTCTTTAAAATTAGCACAACATCTTATAATCCAACTAGAAATACCTATGCAAAAATTGGGTAAAATCGGTTCAGATTTAGATATAGCTCCCATACAAATGTCGCTCCCGATTTGACATTTTCTGCTCTAGAAACGACATATTGTACCCGGGTTTCTTTAAATTTTGCAGAACATCTTATAATCGAACTAGAAACACGTATGCAAAAATTGGGTAAGATCGGTTCAGATTTAGATATAGCCCCCATACAAATGTCGCTCCCGATTTGACATTTTCTGCTCTAGAAACGACATATTGTACCCGATTTTCTTTAAATTTTGCAGAACGTCTTATAATGCAACTAGAAACACGTATGCAGAAATTGGGTATGATCGGTTCAGATTTAGATATAGCCCCCATACAAATGTCGCTCCCGAATTCACTTTTTCCGCTTTAGAAACCACATATTGTAATCGGTAGTTAAAATTTAAAATGGTAAATGGCCCACCTCAAATAATTTTTCGACGTCGGCATCAAGCGTAAATGCTTAACTGGGCAGCAAAAAAATGAAGCTCGAGACAAATTGATGAGGGAAGTAATTCTTTCAGACCAGAGGCGGAAGGTATTGATTTTGGAGAAAATTGGTTCAGATTAAGGTGTAGCCTTAACAAAATCTTCCCTCCAATTAGACCTATTATCGCTCTAGAGTCCTCGTATTACATCGAATCCCGACCTTTTGGGTCAGACTTGGAATCTAATCGTGGAATTCAGTCATACGTTCGACCATAGACCAAGTCTTCAAGAGTTTGAAATGAAATGACGGTGGATGAGTGCGGCCGCAGTCCTGCATTTATTGGCCATTTCAGAATGGGATCAAGAGAACAGAGTTCGCTTGAGACCCAGTGATTCTAGAGATTGAAGATAAATTACGGTGGATGGGAGCGGCGCTTGTTCTGCATTGGCTGGTCATTTCCGAATGGGATCGAGATAATGAGAGTTCGCTTGAGACCCAGTTATTATTATGGTCTCACGAGTTGCTTGTGAGACCATAATAAACTGATACCATGGTGTCCCCAGGGTTGTTGTTAACCAGCAATTGATAATCTTTTGGGCCAGACTTTGAATCCAATCTAGAAATTCATATTCATTCGATCACAGACCAAGTCTTCGAGAGTTTGAAGATAAATGACGATGGATGGATACGACACTTGGCCTGGATTTACTGGCCATCAAGCAATTCTGCGATTCAATTTCTGTGAACGCTGCTGACATTGAGTAATCAGACGCTCCTGATGTTCTGGGCAGGAAGATAAAATGTTATGTTCGAAGTCCAAAACTTGTATTGAAAGAAGTATTCGAGTGTTTAGTATTTCTAAAACTGTGCTAGAAATACTTCTCTTCATCTGATCATCTCAATATCGAAGACTACTATAAACGCTCGGATACGGCCCCCATACAAATGTCCCTCCTATTTATCCAATACTATCGCTTTAGTATCCACATTTTTCATCGAAACTTGATCAAATCTTCCACATCATTATATATTTCTCGCAATACTTACCTTCATATAGATCCCGCATAAATCTTCCTCCAATACCATGGAAAATGTTGTTAGAAGTTGTCGCTTTTATTTTCAAAAGCTTCTGAAATTATGTGACCTTTATATAGTTTCATTTTCGCCAACTTCTAGAATACCCCGCAAAACGGTAGATTATTTAAAAAGTGGAGCAGAGTTATGACTTCTTGAAGGTTGTGCATTTATTTACCACGGAAACGATTATCGCCTTTATTACCCCAAATTATTGTGGCCCATAATACAACCCACATAAGTGCATGCACATAAACGCATACATCCATACATACATACATATGTATGTACACATGAAACATGTTCAGTGGTTAGCAATTTAATGGTTATTGCGGTTTAAATGCCATGTTTGCTTTGTGATAATCGGATTTGAAATCGAAATAGATATCGATTGACAATTAAGGGCTCCAAAAGTGTACACAAATTGGATTAGATAGTGCAAAAATCCACAGTAAATAAAATAAACCTACCCCAAAAAAGCAAAAGAATAATGAACATGTATATCAGGTTATCATGTGCAGCCAGGGTTGCCAATATATCAATTTCAACGTATTCCAAAAGGAAATACGTGTTTGTCAAAATTGTGAGGTTTTTTAATGTTGGTGTAAGATAATTAGAAGATTTCACTATTGTGGTCTGTTGTTCAGTTAGTGATTACCTTTTTGTTATATTTAAATCAGTGATAACACATTTAAAATAAATGAAAAAATATATGATTAAATTCGATATTACAAAATATACGACAAATGTAAACTCTGCTTTATAAGATTTCGGATTTTTCCTTCTATAAGTGCAAAGTCTTTGATTCGACGCTAGCCTTATAGGTTGGGAACTTTCATCCAATCGCTAAGAAAGGCGAGGCTAATAATCCTCAGAACAAAAATCCTATTTCGATTTATTCTGTTCTCTGCAAGGTTATGAGAAGTATGGTTAACAACCATTTTGTGATCTTCCTAATGATCTAAAATATGACCTCCATAGGAATCGATGGAGAGCGGCCATTGCCCGGGATATCTCATCTAACAAGATGGATTCTCATCTCTCTATCTTTGTTTTTGGTGATAACCTTTTTTGACAGACTCCGAATCCAATCTAGAAATTCATATTCGTTCGACCAAAGGGCAAGCCTTCACGAGATTGGATATAAATGAGAGTGCATGGATGCGACTCTTGACTTGCGTTCATTGGCCGCTTCCGAAATGGATCGAGAGAACAGAGTATGCTTGGGACTCAGTGATCCTTGTCGTCTCTCACGCAATTCAGTGATCCAACAGACGTCAATTTCTATGAAAATTGTTGTTATCCAGCAAATGGATGACCTTTTGCTTCAAACTTTGAATCAAATTTAGAAATTTATATTCGTTCGACTATAGACCAAGACTTCAAGAATTCAAAGACAAATGACTGTGGATGGATGCGGATGCTTATACTAGATTTACTGGTCATTTCCGAGTGGGATCGAGAAAAATGAGTACATTTGAGACATTGGAGATATTTCAAGAGATTGAAGATAAATGAGGGTGCATGGATGCTACTCTTGACCTACATTCATTGGCTATTTCCGAATTGAATTGAGAGAACAGAGTTCGTTTGAAAATCAGTGATCATTGTTGTCTCTCACGCGATTCAGGGATCCTACAGTCGTCAATTTCTATGAAAGTTGTTGTTACCCAGCAATTGGTGACCTATTGGGTGAGACTTTGAATTTAATCTTGGAATTAATATACGTTCGACCAAAGACCAAGTCTTCAAGAGATTGAAAATAAATTACGGTCGATAGATTCGACACATGGCCTGGATTTAATCGCCGTTTCTCAATGGGATCGAGATAACTGAGTATGTTTGAGACTCCTCTCTCAAGCGATTCAGTGATCAACCAGTGCCGTCAATTTCTATGAAAGTTGTTGATATCACGAAAGTGGATGCTCCGATGTTCTGGGTGTTGAGAAACAACGTGATGTTCGTAAATAATGTGTGGGAAGAATCTAAGCTTTCTGAAGCTATGTATGTAAGAAATACTTCACTTCTTCTGATCTTCTCTATATCGCAGAAGGAATGCAACTTCACATATGTGGTCAGGAGCTTCAAGCTCATTCTCGCAGCTTCTTGACCGTGCTTAAAGGAGAGTGAATGTGAATATAGGTAATTCAAGCAATTCAGTAACCCAGGAGTGTCGTCAATTTCTATGAAGGGTGGTGATCGATCGAACAATCCGATGCTCTGATGTTCTGGCCATGAAGACACAATGTGATGACTTTAAGGCAAAACATGTGTTTGATGTGTCCCTTGCTATGGCCAAAGATGGAATACAAACACATAATATAATCAATTTCATCTTCGCTCGCGCAATCCATGTGTGAAATTGACTTCTGATATCTTTTCTACCATATATAATTCCTCCATCTGCAATCCTTCCATCAACGTAATGAACTGTATTTATAGGGGATATTACCTTCCTTCTGTACCCTTATATTCCTTCCATCAACGTAATGAACTGTATTTATAGGGGATATTACCTGAGTGTTAGCGAATTGAATTGGGACTGGAGTCCAAGAGATATCAAAAGATATTACGGAATTAGAAAGATCGTGTTTAAGACATAAATATACAATTCCTAACAATTCACCCAAAACTGTTTAGTAGACCCAAAGTATTCTTTTGAAACTTGATATTTATAATATACATGTTAGGCGGGATTGCGATCCATACAAATGGAAAAACAATTGCCAGTCACTCAACGAAAATAAAGTTTGGATTGTTTAATGACGATAAATATTTCGTTCCTAGATCTAGCCTTCTGCGAGCTTAAAGCTCCTGAAAACACCTCTAAAAATAATGTTTATACCCTACACCACTTCGTGGTCTAGGGTATTATAAGTTAGTTTCGCTCCAAATGTTTGTAACACCAAGAAATAATTGAGCTAGACCCACCTTTAAGTATACGGATCGGCTTAGAATCACCAGCTGATTCGATTTAACGATGTCTGTCTGTCCGTCCGTCCGTCCGTCCGTCCGTCCGTCCGCTGTCCATCTAAGCTTGTTCGCACTCTACAGGTCGCAATTGTTGTCCGATTGTCATGAAACTTGGCAGAAGTTATTTTTTCTGGCCAAGGACCATCGGTATTGAATTTGGAGGAAATCGGTTCAGATTTAGATATAGCCCCCATACAAATGTCGCTCCCGATTTGACATTTTCCGCTCTAGAAACGACATACTGTACCCGATTTTCTTTAAATTTGGCAGAACATCTTATAATCCAACTAGAAACACGTATGCAAAAATTGGGTAAGATCGGTTCAGATTTAGATATAGCCCCCATACAAATGTCGCTCCCGATTTGACATTTTCCGCTCTAGAAACGACATATTGTACCTGATTTTCTTTAAATTTTGCAGAACATCTTATAATCGAACTAGAAACACGTATGCAAAAATTGGGTAAGATCGGTTCAGATTTAGATATAGCCCCCATACAAATGTCGATCCCGATTTGACATTTTCCGCTCTAGAAACGATATATTGTACCCGATTTTCTTTAAATTTGGCAGAACATCTTATAATCCAACTAGAAACACGTATGCAAAAATTGGGTAAGATCGGTTCAGATTTAGATATAGCCCCCATACAAATGTCGATCCCGATTTGACATTTTCCGCTCTAGAAACGACATATTGTACCCGATTTTCTTTAAATTTGGCAGAACATCTTATAATCCAACTAGAAACACGTATGCAAAAATTGGGTAAGATCGGTTCAGATTTAGATATAGCCCCATACAAATGTCGCTCCCGATTTGACATTTTCCGCTTTAGAAACCACATATTGTACCCGATTTTCTTTAAAATTGGCACAACATTTTATAATCGAACTAGAAACATCTATGCTGAAAGTGGGTATGATCGGTTCAGATTTAGATATAGCCCCCGTACAAATGTCGCTCCAGATTTGACTTTTACCGCTCTAAAATCCACATATTGTATCCGTTTTTCTTTAAAATTGGCACAACATCTTATAATCCAACTAAAAAACCTATGGTGAAAGTGGGTAAGATCGGTTCAGATTTAGATATAGACCCAATACAAATGTCGCTCCCGAATCTTTAACCGATTTTGGCCAAACTTTACATATTATATTTCACCAATAAACATACATGGTGAAAGCGGGTCACATCGTTCCAGGTTTCAATATACCACCATACAAATGTCCTTTCCGATTTAACATTTTTTGTCAAACACATACATTTACAGGATGCAAAAATCCTTCCCGATTTCACTTTTTTACCGAATTGAATTGCAATGAGAATTGTTTGGTGATGCCCATATGTCCTTACTTTGGTAGACTACTGTATAATTTGTACTGTATAATTCTTTAAATTTTGCAGAACATCTTATAATCGAACTAGAAACACGTGTGCAAAAATTGGGTAAGATCGGTTCAGATTTAGATATAGCCCCCATACAAATGTCGATCCCGATTTGACATTTTCCGCTCTAGAAACGACATATTGTACCCGATTTTCTTTAAATTTGGCAGAACATCTTATAATCCAACTAGAAACACGTATGCAAAAATTGGGTAAGATCGGTTCAGATTTAGATATAGCCCCCATACAAATGTCGATCCCGATTTGACATTTTCCGCTCTAGAAACGACATATTGTACCCGATTTTCTTTAAATTTGGCAGAACATCTTATAATCCAACTAGAAACACGTATGCAAAAATTGGGTAAGATCGGTTCAGATTTAGATATAGCCCCATACAAATGTCGCTCCCGATTTCACTTTTTCCGCTTTAGAAACCACATATTGTACCC
This sequence comes from Polietes domitor, assembly GCA_947397865.1. Taxonomy (NCBI): domain Eukaryota; kingdom Metazoa; phylum Arthropoda; class Insecta; order Diptera; family Muscidae; genus Polietes; species Polietes domitor. The sequence goes on from OX377622.1 coordinate 126,272,424, forward strand.
GATTTTCTTTAAAATTGGCACAACATTTTATAATCGAACTAGAAACATCTATGCTGAAAGTGGGTATGATCGGTTCAGATTTAGATATAGCCCCCGTACAAATGTCGCTCCAGATTTGACTTTTTCCGCTCTAAAATCCACATATTGTATCCGTTTTTCTTTAAAATTGGCACAACATCTTATAATCCAACTAAAAAACCTATGGTGAAAGTGGGTAAGATCGGTTCAGATTTAGATATAGACCCAATACAAATGTCGCTCCCGAATCTTTAACCGATTTTGGCCAAACTTTACATATTATATTTCACCAATAAACATACATGGTGAAAGCGGGTCACATCGTTCCAGGTTTCAATATACCACCATACAAATGTCCTTTCCGATTTAACATTTTTTGTCAAACACATACATTTACAGGATGCAAAAATCCTTCCCGATTTCACTTTTTTACCGAATTGAATTGCAATGAGAATTGTTTGGTGATGCCCATATGTCCTTACTTTGGTAGACTACTGTATAATTTGTATTTGTCTTTCGGACAAATCGTTAAATCGTTAAATTTGACTAAAGATGAATTTATAGCATATAAATTATATGACTATAATTTATATAATTTGTATAAACTAAATAAAATTGCTCCCATGAAATACCTGGGTTTAGTAATGAAAGCGAGGTACATACGCAGGGAGTGGTGTAGGGTATTATATAGTCGGCCCCGCCCGACTTTAGCCTTTCCTTACTGGTTTTCCCTTGTATTTCTCTTGTGTTGCATTTTTGTCATCAGTTTTTTCTGAAATAATAGACACACCTCAGAGTAACTTATTGGTCGAGTTATTGGACATTTATAGTATTTTTTGTGTTTTTTTTCATAGTGACAACTGCAAACTTTTTCGTATTTTGTGGCAGTATATTAAAAAATAAATATCTGGAGTCAATATCCATCGATGCCTAAATGATGGACATCGAAGGAAAATTAATGCCGCAGAGCTCATTTTTGTAATACAAGTTTGAAATTTTTGGCTCAGAAAAGTCATCTTCTGTATTAAATAATTTCGCAAAAATTGAGTCAGTGACGTCATTTTTCGTCATATATTTTTCATAACACATTTTACAAAATTTTTCCAAAAAAATATGAATATTTAGCTTTCACTTTGAAAACCCACAAAAAATCAATTTAAACGACAATTGAGTTATTCTAAGACAAGAATCAAAATTTATATTTAAATTGATGCCAAGGTCTATTAATTCAGAAAAAAATTGGACACAACTGCAACATAAAAAATGACATGGGAAAACATGATTTTTACAGGTGTTTTCAGGAGCGTTTAGCTCACAGACGGCTTGATTTAGGGAGGAAATATTGTGTAGATCATGTTTACACAATCCAATCTTCATTTATGGGTGGTGACCGCAGCAATTTATTTTAGTGACCCATTATTACATTTGAAAATTCAAAATAAATAAATTTATTTTTATATATTTTTAAGCCAAAGGCATTTCCTAAATAAAAACTCTAATCACCAAAGCCACAGAAAAAGCTAGTATGGCAACACTAGTTGTATTTTTGTAAACAAACACAACCACCCATTGAAACCAAAAACCAAATTTCATTGTTTACTTTTAGGCGCTACATTAAAGTCGTGTAACAAATTAAAGAAGCATCAATCAACACAATGAATCCACCTAGCATTGACAGCCCACCGGTAATAAGACCGTTACCACCAATGCTACAGGAAGTAGCCATTTGTGAACTCAATGAGAATCCCGAACAGATCAACGAAGACGTACTCACACTGCGCAGATGGATATACAAACAGCCACATCTGAAGGCACGAACGAATGACCAATTTCTGTTGGCCTTCTTGCGTGGCTCCAAATACAGTTTAGAACGGGCCAAGCAGAAACTCGATCGCTATTATACACTCAAGGCTGCACTGCCGGAGGTGTTCAATGAACGGCGAATGGTGGACAATCCACAGGTGTTGGAAATCATAAGACTGGGGTAAGTGGGACATGTTGGCAATGAATTGCATTGTTTATAAACTCAATTTTTCTCTCTTCCTTTAGTATAATCTTGCAAATTCCACTGCCCGAAAATGAAAGTCGTCCCTGCGTGACCATTATCCGCGCCGCTTCCTACGATACGAATAAATACAAATTTGCTGATATTATACGCGTCGGCTCGATGTTCGGTGAAATCATGATGATCGAAGATGACCGTTCGACGGTGTGTGGGTTTCTGGAAATTATGGATATGTCCGGAGTGACGGGTTCACATTTGTTTCATTTGCAACCGGATTTACTGCGAAAATTCTCCGTATTTGCCGATGAGGCAATGCCCATGCGTCAGAAGGGCACGTGTTTCATAAACGTACCCTCGCCCTTCGAGAAGGGCTTCAATACACTGAAGGGCTTCTTTCCGGAAAAGATGAAGAGTAGGGTGAGTAGACAGGAAATGGGGAAATTGACGGTGGGTTATGAAAAAAGGCCAGATATTTTCTGATTATTCTCAATACGATGCTATAAATGGTTTATTTAATGTTTTTACCATTGAGGCCTGCGCACACCGAAGCCATTTTATTGAAAAGGCTGATTTATTTCTTGGACAGCTGATTCGGAAATTATAATAAATCAAAAATGAAAGGAAACGCATCTTCTAAAATAAAAAAATATTGTAAATGTCTATTTAATGGCTTTTTACGATGCTATAAATGGTTTATTTAATGGTTTTTTACCATTGAGGCCTGCGCACACCGAAGCCATTTTATTGAAAAGGCTGATTTTTTCTTGGACAGCTGATTCGGATGTTAAAATAAATCAAAAATTAAAGGAAACGCATCTTCCGAAATAAAAAAATGTTGTAAATGTCTATTTAATAGCTTTTTACTACAGAGGCCTGCGTACCCCGAAGCCTTTTTATTAAAAAGGCTGATTTTTTCTTGGACAGCTGATTCGGAAATCAATGGCTTTTTACCACTGAGGCCTGCGCACACCGAATCCTTTTTATCGAAAAGGCTGATATTTTCTTGGACAGCTGATTCGGAAATCAATCAGAAATGAAAGAAAACGCATCTTCCAAAATAAAACCAGTAAGGAAAGGCTAAAGTCGGGCGGGGCCGACTATATGATACACTCTACTTTCTATCAGAATACAATTCAATTCGGAAAAAAGTGAAAACGGGAAGATTTTTTGTATGCTTCCTAATCATAGGCTAATATGTCCTGGTTCAATTTGTCAAATCGAAAAGAATATTTGTATCACGGCTATATCCAAACATGGAATGAAGAGACCCATTTCACAATAGGTTCTTCCAGTTCTCAATTTTAAGAAAATACGTGGTTTCTGGGGCGGAAAAATCAAGTCGGGAGCGATATTTGTATAGGAGCTATATATAAATCTGAACCGATCTGACTCATTTTCATCCTGGGTGTTTCTCATGCAAATATAAGATATTTTGCGAATTTGAAGAAAATCTGTTAAAATATGTGGTTTCTGGAGCGGAAAACTCAAATCGGGAGTAAAATTAGTATGTGGCCTATATCTAAATCTGAACCGATCTGGCTCATTTGGTCTGTTTCATGGGTGTTTTTAGTTTAAATAGAAGATGTTTTGCCAATTTTGAAGAAGATCTGTTAAAATATGTGGTTTCTACAGCAGAAAAAGTCAAATCGGGAGTGAAATTCGTATAGGGGCTATATCTAAATCTGAACCGATCTGGCTAATTTTCACCGTGGGTGTTTCTAGTTGAAATATAAGATGTTTTCCCAATTTTGAAGAACATCTGTTAAAACATGTGGTTTCTACAGCAGAAAAAGTCAAATCAGGAGTGAAATTCGTATGGGGGCTATATCTAAATCTGAACCGATCTGACCAATTTTCACCATAGGTGTTTCTAGTTGAAATGTAAGATGTTTTGCCAAGTTTGAGGAAAATCTGTTTTAATATGTGGTATCTAGCGGGAAAAGAGTGAAATCGGGAGTGAAATTCGTATGGGGGCTATATCTAAATCTGAACCGATCTGGCTAATTTTCACCGTGGGTGTTACTAGTTGAAATATAAGATGTTTTGCCAATTTTGAAGAACATCTGTTAAAACATGTGGTTTCTACAGCAGAAAAAGTCAAATCGGGAGTAAAATTCGTATGGGGGCTATATCTAAATCTGAACCGATCTGACCAATTTTCACCATAGGTGTTTCTAGTTGAAATGTAAGATGTTTTGCCAAGTTTGAGGAAAATCAGTTTTAATATGTGGTATCTAGCGTGAAAAGAGTCAAATCGGGAGTGAAATTCGTATGGGGGATATATCCAAATCTGAACCGATTTTCTTCAAATTAAATAGCGTTCGTCCATATCCCGAAAAACTTCGTTGTGCTAAGTTTCGTTTGGTTCTGGCTACAATTGCGACCTGTATCGTGATTACAAGAATAGATGGACGGACAGACAGACAGACAGACAGACAGACAGACAGACAGACAGACAGACAGACAGACAGACGGACGGACATTGCTAAATCGATTCAAAAAGTGATTCTAAGTCGATCGGTATACTTAACAATGGGTCTGTCTCGCTTCCTTTTGGGTGTTACAAACAAATGCACAAAGACATAATACTCTCGTGGAGTGTATAAAAATGCTATAAGAAAGTGCAGCATTGAAAATAAAATGTTTTGGTGTGCGTAAGCCTTCAATCAGCTGTTAATACAAAAGTAGTAGCCAGATCTGAATGTTTTTTTCGGCAGAGGCTTTTAAGGGCTATTAGTTATAGAAAAGTGTTTTACAGAAGGTTTTTCGGATTATTTTTTAAAATTGACCATTTAAGAATTTGAAATTTGAATTTAATATCCAAAAATTTTCCAATTCCAGATAAGTGTCTCCTCATCTGTGGACATCATCTATGAGCATGTGCCCCGTGCATATCTGCCCATCGAATATGGCGGTACGAATGGAACAATGCGCGATATTGTGGATAGAATGGAGGCTAAACTGTTACAGTATCGGGACTATTTTCTGGACGAAGCGAATTATGGTACTGAGGAAAAGTTGCGCGCCGTTGAAAGACCATACGACCGTGACAGTGATTTGGGCACAGAGGGTTCCTTTAAGAAATTGAACATCGATTGATTGGCTAGGAATACTAACACCCACCACAACCATCATCATCACCCACTCCCACTCCTAGTTATTTTATGTGTGCTTGTTCTAATCTAATCTAACCTATCTATACCTACCTCTTTCATCTCTCCAAACTAGTAACAAATCATAACTGAAATTGATGAACTTGGACAAAATTGAACAAATTAATGCAAATTTTAACCAAAGAATAGTATTATTGTTAGTGTTGTAATAGTTATTATTATTATTATTATGTGTATATATATGTGCATATATATGTGGCGTTTTATATTATATATAAATTTTGGTTTTTTCATTTCAATTTATTGCAGATGGCTGGAATAAACCTAAATCGAGGTCATGGCTTTCAAATGTACAAGCATCATTTGATTGATGAATGTTGTTTTTTTTTCTGATTTTGTAAAGAATGTGTGAAAATAATTTAAAAAACAAATTTTTCGTGATTTTAAATCACTAAAATTAAAACAAAATCGTCAAAAAATATTTAAAAACTCGCATATTAAAGTTAATAAAATAGTGACTAGTTATACATACATACATACATATATGTATGTAAGTATATGACAACAGCCATGGAATAATGCTCACTTTAAACAAATTCTTTTCTATTTCAATGTTCGGCAGATATTTTATAAATGCTTTATGTCATTCGTTCCAGCGTTGCCAGCCAAACGAAGTTTCACTAAAAATTCCCAAATGCAAATTCTGATCAACTCATAATCTGGTCAGTGTTGTGATGTTTTAATATTTTAAATGCTATATTAATATTAAATCTTTAAATAAATTAAAAAAAAAACTATTTTTTTGTGAAATTAAATTTTAAATATAAAATTTGAGAAAAAAATTTGTATCTATAGATAAAAATTTATTGAGGATACGACTAGGCAAGTTTATGGGTTTCTACTGACGTCAGTAAAAAATTATAATTGAAGGATATATTGTAAACATATAGCTCTAGGAGCTAAAAGAAGGATAATTTGTAATCACACAAAAATTGCAAAAATTATCAAATTTTAGAAAATGTTAAATGGACCATAACTTCTTAAATATAGATCTAGGAGCTAAAACAAGGTTAATTTGTGATAACTTCTTAAATATAGCTCTAGGAGCTAAAAGAAGGATAATTGGTGATCCCCCAAAAACTGCAAAAATTTTGAAATTGTTAAATGGGCCATAACTTCTTAAATATAAATCTAGGAGCTAACAGAAGGATAATTTGTGAACACCCAAAAATTCCAAAAATCTTGAAAAACTTTGAAAATGTTTAGTGGGTCATAACTTCTTAAATATAGCTCTAGGAGCTAAAAGAAGGAAAATTTGTGATCACCCAAATGTTCCAAAAATTTTGAAATTGTTAAATGGGCCATAACTTCTTAAATATAGCTCTAGGAGCTATAAGAAGGATAATTTGTGATAACCCAAAAATTGCAAAAATTTTGAAATTATTAAATGGGCCATAACTTCTTAAATATAGCTCTAGGAGCTAAAAGAAAGATAATTTGTGATCACCCAAAAATTGCAAAAATTTTGAAATTGTTAAATGGGCCATAACTTCTTAAATATAGCTCTAGGAGCTAAAAGAAGGATAATTTGTGATCACCCAAAAATTGCAAAAATTTTGAAATTGTTAAGTGGGCCATAACTTCTTAAATATAGCTCTAGGAGCAAAAAGAAGGATAATTTGTGATCACTCAAAAATTTCAAAAATTTTGAAATTGTTAAATGGGCCATAACTTCTTAAATATAGCTCTAGGAGTTAAAAGAAGGTTAATTTGTGATCACTCAAAAATTGCAAAAATTTTGAAATTGTTAAATGGGCCATAACTTCTTAAATATAGCTCTAGGAGCTAAAAGAAGGATAATTTGTGATCACCCGAAAATTACAAAAATTTTGAAATTGTTAAATGGGCCATAACTTCTTAAATATAGCTCTATGAGCTAAAAGAAGGATAATTTGTGATAACCCAAAAATTGCAAAAATTTTGAAATTGTTAAATGGGCCATAACTTCTTAAATATAGCTCTAGGAGCTAAAAGAAGGATAAAAAAAAAAAAAAAAAAAAAAAAACTTCTTAAATATAGCTCTAGGAGCTAAAAGAAGGATAATTTGTGATCACCCAAAAATTACAAAAATGTTGAAATTGTTAAATGGGCCATAACTTCTTAAATATAGCTCTAGGAGCTAAAAGAAGGATAATTTGTGATCACCCAAAAATTGCAAAAATTTTGAAATTGTTAAATGGGGCATAACTTCTTAAATATAGCTCTAGAAGCAAAAAGAAGGATAATTTGTGATCACCCAAAAATTGCAAAAATTTTGAAATTGTTAAATGGGCCATAACTTCTTAAATATAGCTCTAGGAGCTAAAAGAAGGATAATTTGTGATCACCCAAAAATTGCAAAAATTTTGAAATTGTTAAATGGGGCATAACTTCTTAAATATAGCTCTAGGAGCTAAAAGAAGGATAATTTGTGATCACCCAAAAATTGCAAAAATTTTGAAATTGTTAAATGGGCCATAACTTCTTAAATATAGCTCTAGGAGCTAAAAGAAGGTTAATGTGTGATCACCCAAATATTCCAAAAATGTTGAAATTGTTAAATGGGCCATAACTTCTTAAGTATAGTTCTAGGTGCTAAAAGAAGGTTAATTTGTGATCACCCAAAAATTGCAAAAATTTTGAAACTGTTAAATGGGCCATAACTTTTTAAGTATAGCTCTAGGAGCTAAAAGAAGGATAATTTGTGATCATCCAAAAATTGCAAAATTTTTGAAATTGTTAAATGGGCCATAACTTCTTAAATATAGCTCTAGGAGCTAAACGAAGGATAATTTGTGGTCACACAAAAATTGCAAAATTTTTGAAACTGTTAAATGGGCCATAACTTCTTAAATATAGCTCTAGGAGCTAAAATAAGGATAATTTGTGATCACCAAAATATTGCAAAAATTTTGAAATTCTTAAATGGGCCATAACTTTTTAAATATAGCTCTAGGAGCTAAAAGAAGGTTAATGTGTGATCACCCAAATATTCCAAAAATGTTGAAATTGTTAAATGGGCCATAATTTCTTAAGTATAGTTCTAGGTGCTAAAAGAAGGTTAATTTGTGATCACCCAAAAATTGCAAAAATTTTGAAACTGTTAAATGGGCCATAACTTCTTAAGTATAGCTCTAGGAGCTAAAAGAAGGATAATTTGTGATCATCCAAAAATTGCAAAATTTTTGAAATTGTTAAATGGGCCATAACTTCTTAAATATAGCTCTAGGAGCTAAACGAAGGATAATTTGTGGTCACACAAAAATTGCAAAAATTTTGAAACTGTTAAATGGGCCATAACTTCTTAAATATAGCTCTAGGAGCTAAACGAAGGATAATTTGTGGTCACACAAAAATTGCAAAAATTTTGAAATGGTTAAAAGGGACATAACTTCTTAAATATAGCTCTAGGAGCTAAAAGAAGGTTAAGTTGTGATCACCCAAAAATTGCAACAAGTTTGAAATTGTTAAATGGGCCATAACTTCTTAAATATAGCTCTAGGAGCTAAAATAAGGATAATTTGTGATCACCAAAAAATTGCAAAAATTTTGAAATTCTTAAATGGGCCATAACTTCTTAAATATAGCTCTAGGAGCTAAAAGAAGCATAATTTGTGATCACCCAAAAATTGCAAAAATGTTGAAATTGTTAAATGGGCCATAACTTCTTAAATATAGCTCTAGGCTATATTTAAGAAGTTATCTAAAAGAAGGATAATTTGTGATCATCCAAAAATTGCAAAAATTTTGAAATTGTTAAATGGGCCATAACATCTTAAATATAGCTCTAGGAGCTAAAAGAAGGTTAGTTTGTGATCACCCAAAAATTGCAAAAAGTTTGAAAATGTTAAATGGGCCATAACTTCTTAAATATAGCTCTAGGAGCTAAAATAAGGTTAATTTGTGATCATTCAAAAATTGCAAAAAGTTTGAAAATGTTAAATGGGTCATAACTTCTTAAATATAGCTCTAGGAGCTAAAAGAAGGTTAATTTGTGATCACCCAAAAATTGCAAAAAGTTTGAAAATGTTAAATGGACCATAACTTCTTAAATATAGCTCTAGGAGCTAAAATAAGGTTAATTTGTGATCACCCAAAAATTGCAAAAATTTTGAAATTGTTAAATGGGTCATAACTTCTTAAATATAGCTCTAGGAGCTAAAAGAAGGTTAATTTGTGATCACCCAAAAATTGCAAAAAGTTTGAAAATATTAAATGGAACATAATTTCTTAAATATAGCTCGGGGAGCTAAAAGAAGGATAATTTGTGACCACCCAAAAATTGCAAAAAGTTTGGAATTGTTAAATGGGCCATAACTTCTTAAATATAGCTCTAGGAGGTAAAAGAAGGATAATTTGTGATCACCCAAAAATTGCAAAAATTTTGAAATTGTTAAATGGGCCACAACTTCTTAAATATAGCTCTAGGAGCTAAAAGAAGGATAATTTGTGATCACCCAAAAATTGCAAAAATTATGAAATTGTAAAATGGGCTATAACTTCTTAAATATAGCTCTAGTAGCTAAAAGAAGGATAATTTGTGATCACCCAAAAATTGCAAAAATGTGGAAATTGTTAAATGGGCCATAACTTCTTAAATATAGCTCTAGGAGCTAAAAGAAGGATAATTTGTGATCACCCAAAAATTGCAAACATTTAGAAATTGTTAAATGGGCTATAACTTCTTAAATATAGCTCTAGGAGCTAAAAGAAGGATAATTTGTGATCACCCAAAAATTGCAAAAATGTTGAAATTGTTAAATGGGCCATAACTTCTTAAATATAGCTCTAGGAGCTAAAAGAAGGATAATTTGTGATCACCCAAAAATTGCAAAAATTTTGAAATTGTTAAATGGGCCATAACTTCTTAAATATAGGTCTAAAAGCTAAAAGAAGGATAATTTGTGATCACCCAAAAATTGCAAAAATTTTGAAATTGTTAAATGGGCCATAACTTCTTAAATATAGCTCTAGGGGCAAAAAGAAGGATAATTTGTGATCACCCAAAAATTGCAAAAAGTTTGAAATTGTTAAATGGGCCACAGCTTCTTAAATATAGCTCTAGGAGCTAAAAGAAGGATAATTTGTGATCACCCAAAAATTGCAAAAAATTTGAAATTGTTAAATGGGCCATAACTTCTTAAATATAGGTCTAAAAGCTAAAAGAAGGATAATTTGTGATCACCCAAAAATTGCAAAAATTTTGAAATTGTTAAATGGGCCATAACTTCTTAAATATAGCTCTAGGGGCAAAAAGAAGGATAATTTGTGATCACTCAAAAATTTCAAAAATTTTGAAATTGTTAAATGGGCCATAACTTCTTAAATATAGCTCTAGGAGCTAAAAGAAGGTTAATTTGTGATCACTCAAAAATTGCAAAAATTTTGAAATTGTTAAATGGGCCATAACTTCTTAAATATAGCTCTAGGAGCTAAAAGAAGGATAATTTGTGATCACCCGAAAATTACAAAAATTTTGAAATTGTTAAATGGGCCATAACTTCTTAAATATAGCTCTATGAGCTAAAAGAAGGATAATTTGTGACCACCCAAAAATTGCAAAAAGTTTGGAATTGTTAAATGGGCCATAACTTCTTAAATATAGCTCTAGGAGGTAAAAGAAGGATAATTTGTGATCACCCAAAAATTGCAAAAATTTTGAAATTGTTAAATGGGCCACAACTTCTTAAATATAGCTCTAGGAGCTAAAAGAAGGATAATTTGTGATCACCCAAAAATTGCAAAAATTATGAAATTGTAAAATGGGCTATAACTTCTTAAATATAGCTCTAGTAGCTAAAAGAAGGATAATTTGTGATCACCCAAAAATTGCAAAAATGTGGAAATTGTTAAATGGGCCATAACTTCTTAAATATAGCTCTAGGAGCTAAAAGAAGGATAATTTGTGATCACCCAAAAATTGCAAACATTTAGAAATTGTTAAATGGGCTATAACTTCTTAAATATAGCTCTAGGAGCTAAAAGAAGGATAATTTGTGATCACCCAAAAATTGCAAAAATGTTGAAATTGTTAAATGGGCCATAACTTCTTAAATATAGCTCTAGGAGCTAAAAGAAGGATAATTTGTGATCACCCAAAAATTGCAAAAATTTTGAAATTGTTAAATGGGCCATAACTTCTTAAATATAGGTCTAAAAGCTAAAAGAAGGATAATTTGTGATCACCCAAAAATTGCAAAAATTTTGAAATTGTTAAATGGGCCATAACTTCTTAAATATAGCTCTAGGGGCAAAAAGAAGGATAATTTGTGATCACCCAAAAATTGCAAAAATTTTGAAATTGTTAAATGGGCCACAGCTTCTTAAATATAGCTCTAGGAGCTAAAAGAAGGATAATTTGTGATCACCCAAAAATTGCAAAAAATTTGAAATTGTTAAATGGGCCACAACTTCTTAAATATAGCTCTAGGAGCTAAAAGAAGGATAATTTGTGATCACCCAAAAATTGCAAAAATTTTGAAATTGTAAAATGGGCCATAACTTCTTAAATATAGCTCTAGGAGCTAAAAGAGGGATAATTTGTGATCACCCAAATATTCAAAAAGTTTTGAAATTGTTAAATGGACTATAACTTCTTAAATATAGCTCAAGGAGCTAAAAGAAGGATAATGTGTGATCTCCCAAAAATTGCAAAAATGTTGAAATTGTTAAATGGGCCATAACTTCTTAAATATAGCTCTAGGGGCAAAAGAAGGATAATTTGTGTCTACAGAGTCAGAGGAATGTATACTCCCAGTTTCGTGACTCTCTGTCTACGCAATCAGAGGAATGGGTACACCGAATTTCATTATTCTATGGGCAGCCGTTTGGTTGGTACCATTTTTATCCCTCTATTCCCATTTTACCATTTAAAAGTACGAATTTGGGGAAAATGTTTTTATATCATGTATCTACTCAATTAAAGGAATGAACACACCGAACTTTGTGTTTCGAGCTGTTCTCGTTTGATAGGTACCACTTTTATCCCTTTTTGGCCCATTGGGGATGACCCTACGAATAAGAAACACTTTATGGTGCATGTTTTTGTTATAGGGGAATGCGCACACCCAATATCAATTATATAGAAGCAGACATATTGAAAAAACATGCTTAAATACTCTAAAATATTAGGGGTTATTAGGATATTTTTAGTCCTTGTGAGGAAAAATTTGTCCCTTTGAGACGATTTCGCCCAGTTACAAGCCCAACCGATCTACGACTATAAGACGCAGTTATGGAAAATTTGGATGTTCTACCTCCTTTCGTTTATATGCTAGCGTGCTTTCGACAGACGGACGGACATGGCTAGATCGTCTTTTATTTACTTTATGACATATATACTTTATAGGTTTTCAGGTCGATATTTCAAGGTGTTACAAACGGAATGACATATTTGTGAATAAGGCCAAGTTCGAAAAATGTACACAACAAATATAATTTTAGACTCCAAGCAGTTTTGGGGACATTATGAGAATAAATAACTATAGAAGTTATCTTGCACTAAAGTTGTTTTCCCCTACCCTGGTAATGGGTAATTATATTATAATTGATTTTTGTAATGAGTTGATAACGATTTGATATAAAAAGACAACAACGAAGCGTTTACATTGCAACAGAAAAAAAACATTTCGAACATCGTGATAAGAATTACAGGTAAATAAGCCAGGGATTTATGTACTCTCATTACACATGACTGAAATGAGAATTACACAGCACATTTTGGGGAGATTTTAGTGAAAAAAGGAAAGCCTACTTCTAGGCTTACCTCTTCGAAATCAATTGAATTAGCTAGAAATCGAAAATTAAATAAATAAAAAATAAAAATATATTTTTGGTTGGATATTTTCCGAACCCTGCCCGAAATTATCAAAAAATCCATTCAAAAAAGAAAATAGATAAAAATGTTGATAATAGATAATAGAGCCATCCAGCTAAGTGGTTAGTGAGTGGAACACATAACCAAATTCATCATTTGCAGCTTATCAATAAAATATGAAAGTATAAAAACTTGTAACGAAGCAGTGCTACTACTGTTTTGGCTAGAAAATCAAAGTTAGTGACCCACAATTTATCAGTTATTGGAAATAGGTAATAAAGAAAACATTGTCAGTTTCTAACGAAACTCGGAACGCTTTAAACGCACTCATCAGCAATGGATGTCAGACCCCTGTCGGAGGCTTTACAGAAACTGGCCATCGAGGAGTTGAATGAGGATCCTAAACAGATACAGGCGGCATTAGATGCCTTCAAAGAATGGATACAACAGCAGCCCCACTTGAAGGCGCGCACCAACGATCAGTTCCTGATAGCCTTCCTTCGTGGTTGTAAATATAGTTTGGAAAAGGCCAAAATGAAATTGGACAACTACTATACGCTACAGGAAAAATATCCGGAATTGTTGAAGCGTCCCAATCTCGATGATCCGAAGGTGCGTGAACTATTAAAACTGGGGTAAGCTTAGGGATTATTTTGGAAGTGAAAAGGAGAGTATTTCAATGTTTCCCCTCCATTTTTTGTAGGCTAATTTTATACCTACCCCAGCCTTTGACCGAGGCCGGTCCCCGTGTAGTCTTGGTGCGCAACGGCTGCTACGACACTAACAAATTTTCATTTAATGATATTGCCCAGATGCGTCAACTGATCCAGGATATTATACTCATGGAGGATGATGTAGCCGTTGTCAGTGGGCTGATATTCATTCTGGACTTTGGTGAGGTCGGTGCTTCGCACTTCTTCCAGGTGAATCCCGGTGTTATGCGCAAAGTGTCACAGTATTCCGAGAAGGCTCTGCCTTTGCGTGTCAAAGCCAATCACTTTATCGACACGCCATCAGCCTTCGAACCTGTTTTCAATTTGATAAAACCTATCTTGTCCAAAAAGCTGCAAAGTAGAGTAAGTTCATTAGATCAATTGGTAATGTAACATTCAATCAATGCTCGCTTGTGCTTTCACAGATATTTGTCCATGGCTCCAAACGCGAGGAGCTTTACAAAATTATTCCCAAGGAGTTGTTGCCCAAAGAATATGGCGGCGACAGTAAAAGCCTGCAAGAGTTGACGGACTATTGGGAAGAGAAGATTTTGTCCTATGCCGACTATTTCAAGGAGGGCGAAAAATATGGCGTCGATGAGTCGCTGAGAGTAAAACCTGATGAGACTGCCGCCGATACGTCTCTTGGCGTGGTGGGTTCATTCCGCAAACTAGTGGTGGATTAATGTGCAAAAAGGGAAGAAAGCGATGGACTTTTAAAAGAAATATGTATAATAGCACTCTATAGACAGCAGTACGGACAATAATGCTGTTGATTAATATATGACGTGATTATATAGGACGTATTAGGCAACAAAATGGGGAAACAATAATAATACGTTGATTATATGATATATGGACAATTTGTTTTATTTTTTAAAGTTTATTGGTTTGGACCAAATATGTAGGTCACGTGATATAAAAGAATAAAATTGACAATGTCTAAACATATTTAGAACATTATCTTTCAAAGTGTATTGGTTTAGACCAACAAGGTATGTCACGTGATATATAAGACAATATCTTAAAATGTTTAGAAAATCATTTTTCAATTATTTACGTGTTTTAATTATGCGACAAAATTTGCATTGCTATTTTTTTAGATTTTGATTTTTCCACTTTTGAATACATTTCTCCGAGTTATAATAAAAAACACTATGCAACAAAATAATTAAAAATGTTGTCTCCGAGATCTAATTCTGAAAGGGAGTGTCGAGTAGACTATTTTTGCAGAATAAACTTATAGTCCAGGTGATCTGAATTTTTCCAATTTTTTTTTTTCATAGAACAATTAACAATCCTTAATTGTCCTTTTTGAAATGACTTTTTTAAATTTTCTCGAAAAAAGGGTCAAATTGAACAATACATTTCCATTAAATATTTCTGACAATAAGAAATCTCTCAGATATTAACTCAGAACACTTTTTCCGCTTAGTATACTGCTCCCTTCGACCAGAAAATGAAAACTTTGGTCCACTGTAAAAAGAAACTGAGACCAGCTGGACTATAAGTTTATTCTACAAAAATGGTCTACTCAACATTGCCTGGGGTCGCTATTCTGTTCCATTCAAGAAGTTTTAATTTGTTGGATATACTCTCGTTTTGGAAATATGTAGGAAACTATGAAGGCGACAAAGTGATTTGGAAGAGACTTCAAAAAACAAATTGATAGCAATTAATCAGAAAAAATATTTTATAAATTGGGATATTGTCCTGGAGCAAGACCATTGTGCATCTATATTTTATAGAATGCAAATTTATTTACAAATGACACGGTGACATTACAAGGAATGGATTACATGGTGATTAACGGCCCATGACGACCTTCTTCAGGTTGCTTCGCAGCGATTTTTCAACAAAATACACGGACTATTGAAATAAATAAATAAATAAACAAACTTAATTGTTTGTTTCAGTCGGTTAAACGGACTTGTATACATTAGGCTGGGTCGCTGTCCATTTCATTTCAGTCACCCCACGAAAATAAAGTTTGGATTCTTTAAAAATATTTCGTTCCTTGATCAAGCCGTCTATGAGCAAAACGCACCTGAAAATAGCCCTAAAGATCATGTTTTTCATGTGTATTTTTTGTGCTGGTTTTTTTCTTATTTTTTAGAAATAATGGACCCTTGAAAGCACTTTAAATATAAATTTTGGAATTTATTGATCGAATTTTTAGACATTTATAGTAAGGTTTTGTGTTTTTTTTTCATAGTGACAACTGGACATTTTTTCGTTTTTGGTGTTAGTATTTTATAAAAAACAGTCCGTACCTTTCGAATGATGCCTAAATGATGAACATCGGAAGGAAATTGATGCAGCAGCGCTCATTTTTGTAAAAAGAGTTTAGAAATTTTGGCTCTGAATATCCATCTCCTGTATTAAATTATTTTACAAACATGGAGTCAGTGACCTAACTTTTCGTCCGATATTCATCATTTAGGTATCATTCGAAAGGTTGCTTCTATTTATTTTTCATTACAACTCTTACAAAATGTTTCCAAGAAATATGAGTTTTTAGCGGTCACCTTGAAAAAAAAATCAATATAAACGTCCAATAATACGAATAATGAGTTAATCTAAGACAAGAATAAAAATTTTAATTTAAAGTGCTTCCAAGGCTCTATCAGTTCAGAAAAAAACTTTGGACAAAAATGAAAAATTACACGGGAAAACATGATTTTTAGAGGCGTTTCAGCAGCGTTTAGCTCACAGATGGCTTGATCCAGTCACGAAATATTCTGTAGATAATCATTAAACAATCCAATCTTCATTTCTGGGGGTGACCGCAACAATTTATTTTCGTGACCCATCCGCAAATAACTTTTTTTTTTGAAAATGCTATAAAAAAACTACTGAATATTTCCTCAAATTTCTTTTTTTATTTGAAAGTACAATCCTTCCGGATAATGATGGAAAATAATTTCATTCAAATGGCTGTCTCGGGCACCCCACAAATAAAAGTCCAACGGTTGAATAGTTGAAAAAAACGTTAGATGGCGGACCCTATACATGTGTAGATTCCATGGGAGTGAGGTTGTTATTTATGTTTTAATTAGATCTTCATCGAACCCTGTTATGTTTGATGCTACACCTGATATACTGAAAAACTCGTGCAGTATTTCAGTCATGGTTCGTGTAGCTCATTATTCCAATAAATTGTGACTTGGAAGGTCTTATATCAGGCCTGTCTACAGCACCCGAAGGCCTTCCATAGACGTGCCATCTTCCTTTCCTTTTAACATTGCGTGAGATTAGGAGGTGAGGCCTTCCACGCTTGCTTCCTACAGGAAGGCCTTCCTAGATAAGGCAAAATGCATGTCGGAAAAAAGCAGGCCTGAAGATCTCGAATGTGATGAAGGCCTTTGAGGCACAGGCCTTCATGAAGAAGGCAGACATTATGTCCTAAAAAATCAGGCCTTCCACAAGGGCTTAAGATGAAGGCCTGTTTAAGGTCTGAAGACATAGGCACATTAGAAGGCCTTCCGAACTGAATGCATAATGCTAGGCAGAAAAAAGGCCTTATAGAATGGCTTAAAAAGTTAAAGGTTTTCGAAGTTGTTACGCAACACAGTTGAAAATGCTAAAAATTATAACAATATAAGCTTCTTTTAAAAATATTTATTTTGTATTTTGATTTGTCTTTAGTATAATATAAATAATATAAAATAATTCAGTTAAATGAATAATAAAATAAATTAATAAAAACTCGAGAAATAGAAACTACAACCGAACGACAACAGAAACTGATAAAAACTGATAGCGTTTTATGAAATCTGTATTTGTTTTACTTGCTCTTTTGTTTTACTCCCCCTCCCGAAGGTTGCCATAACTGTGGATGTGACCCAGCCGATCGATTTCAGCGTGAAATGACAAGGTCGATTTACAAATATCAAATTTGTATGGAATCTCACATTTGTAAATCGACCTTGAGCTAAAATCGATTGATTTCCCACGCAGTGTGAAAAGGCTATTAGGGACTTTTTCAGATTTGGTTGGGCATAGCGAAAACGATTTGCAGTTTTTATAACGGGATAAAGGTCTTTTAACACGCCTGATAGTAGCATGCCTATAATAGTTTCCTGCAATGGTTTCTCGTAGACCTTACATAAGGAAGCCCTCGCCAAATAAGACCTTCCACATGCCTAAAATTTGGAAGGCCTCGTAAATTCCGCCGCTGGGATACTTATTCGCAACGCTATAAGCGTCAAATTAAAAAGGACAACATCTGTAAATACTTCAAATGTATATGTATTAGTTTAGCACTAACCACGTCTTCAAGTTTCCCCCTTAAATAAATTAAATAATACAGGGTGGTGCTGATGGTTTAAATGGTTTATAACTTTTTTAATTATGCGAATATTATATTTTTTTAATTTATTGGGGAATTTTTTGCAATTTGCTTTGAAAAATGATATCCTGTAAGTGATGTTCTGCTTCGCACATACGTGCTCTTTTTAGCATATTTTCCATAACTTTTCGCAAAATTTCAAAAAAATATGAGCCAATTATCCTTTCGGAGAATACATCGCACCAAACAGTACACTTAAGAGGGTGTGATTATCGCTGGTTAACTGCTCTTGGATTTTCCATAGCCCAAATCCTGCAGTTTTTCATGTTGACATACCCATTTAATAGGAAATGTGTTGCTTCATCGCTCAATATCAAATTGTGAATATTGTGAATTGTGACTGTTGGCTTGAAAAATAAAATTCAATTAATTTGTACGTTGTTCGATCGTGTTCATAATTAATTCTCCTTAAGTCTCCTTCAAAAAATGCTGAAAAAACGAAGAAAGAATAACAATTAAAAAAGTTATAAAGAATTCAAACCATATAGCTCATTCTGCACCACCCTGTACAAGGTAGAAAACTTGAAATGGTTGTTAGTGCTAAACTAATATAGATAGAAGCATGAAATTTGAAGCATTTTTAACAGATAATTTCCTCTTTAGTTTGACACAAATATCGGAAACGTACACTCAGAAAAATAGCTTACTTAAATCTGAGTAAAATCAGTTAAAATTTCCTTATGCGAAGGAAAATTAAATATTTATGAATACAGTTTCATCATTTCTAAGACAGGAGAAATAGTACATATACTAAAAATAGGTAGTAAATTTACTTAAAAATTTGTTGTTGGATCTAGTAAAAGCTTAAATTTATGCCAAGTTCTTCATACATTTAAGTATTAATGAACTTATTAAACAAACTACAGTGTGTTTAGAAAAATACATGAATAGTGGTCTAAGAAGCAATTCTCGTTCTTTAATCAAGACTTTCATCGTAAGTACTTCAAATGCGAAAGTTTTCCTCAGATTGAGTTTAAATTTAATTGGTTCGACTAAAAATTTACTTAGTTTAAGTAACAATTTACTTGGATTGAGGAAAAATTTCGAAAAATTTTCCTCAGATTGAGTATATATTTACTTGATTTGAGGAAAATTTCTTAAATTTACTTGGTTTGAGGAAAAATTCTCCTCAGTTTGAGTAAATTTTACCTGTTTTGAGGAAAAGTTGAACTGGAATCAAGTTGAAAGCATATTTTCAAGGAAAAGTTTGCACTTGATGTGAGAAATTATACGAAATATACCTACAATTGCACATCCGTTTCGCACGAGTACCACGTTTATCCATTATTACCCCCTGTTAGTTGAAATCATCAATCATTTAAATTATATCTTTCTTCTTTAGCCTGCGACTAATGGTCTCACTATAACATGTCATTAAAATAATAAAAATTACCGATAAAATTATAAACCCTCTCAGAGAGAGAAAGTGCCAATTCATTGGCAGTTGTAGCTAATGAAATTGATTAAAAAACGCTGGCCGCTTCCAATATTTCCAGCTGACTTTCCAGTTTAAAGCCAAAAAGGCGACAGCAGAGTACTTAAAACCAATACGAAACAAGTTTTATGACACTTTTCGACAATTAACTGATATTGTGCCATTCCTAATCAGGCAGCACCACTATCGATGGTCGGGGCCAACAATCAACGAACGGCCTTTAACAATTTTTTGTTTGGCCGTTTATCTCAAGATACACTCTTATCGGAGTACACAAAATGTATAATCATTATATGGGTATGGTGTAGATTTGTAGCTAAAACAAACTAAAAGAAATAACAATTTTATTTAGGGGGGTTTGTAAATGATATTTTATTTATTTATTTTTTTCTGAAAACTATAGTTGAAGGAATAAAATTTCGAGAGTTCTCAGTTCGTTGTTGGAAGTTATTGAGGGAACATGGCCCAGATCAGACCGTTGAGTGAAGAGTTACAAAAGGCCGCCGCCGACCTATTGGGCGAGGTGCCATCGCGCATCGACGAGGATGTGGCTGCTCTAAAGACATGGATTGCCCAACAGCCTCATTTACGAGCCAATACAGATGATCAATTTTTGATTGCCTTCTTGCGTGGCTGTAAATACAGTTTGGAAAAGGCCAAGAGCAAAATCGATAAATTCTTCACTTTGAGAAGCAAATACCCCGAAATGTTCGGTGTAACCGATGTGAAAGATGCCAGATTCAGGGAAATCATGAAATTGGGGTAAGTGTGGGAATATAAAAAAAGTCTAGTCATCAGTGGAGCATATGTCAGAATGCCTGTTTGTTACTGCCTCGATTGCCAGTTGCGAAACTTTTCCTTTCATTGTATATAATCCCCCTCTCCACCCTCCTCTTTTCAGCATGTGGCTTTATCTGCCCACTCCGCTCAACGGAAATGGTCCCCGGATTTGCATTATGCGCAGCAGTTTATATCCGGCCGACAAATACTCCATGGAAGAAGTTATGGCCGTGGCACATGCCATGCAAGAGGTCTGCCTGCTGGACGATGATTATGCCAATATCCATGGTATTGTGTTCATTGGCGATTTCGAAAAGGCCTCCATGGCCCATATGTTCCAGTGGACGCCATCGATTATGAAGAAAATGACAGTCTACTCGGAGGAGGCCATACCACTAAGGCCCAAGGCCTCACATTTCGTCAAAACGCCCAGTGGCTTTGAGCCAGTCTTCAATATGGTTAAGCCCATGTTATCGGCCAAACAGCAAAGTAGAGTAAGTCACCTGGGTGGCAATGCATTTCGGCAACTAATCTCAATAATTTTTTATATTTATTTCCAGTTATTTGTCCATGGCAACAAAATGGATTCGCTGATCAAAGAGATTCCCTTGAAATATCTGCCCAAAGAATATGGCGGTGAAAATGGCTCCACGGAAGAGATCATGGCCGAGTGGGAAAAGAAAATGGATCAGTACAGTGACTATTTCACGAAGAGCACAGCCTTTGGCACTGACGAAAAATTACGTCCCGGCAAGGCCA
Source organism: Polietes domitor (assembly GCA_947397865.1). Taxonomy (NCBI): domain Eukaryota; kingdom Metazoa; phylum Arthropoda; class Insecta; order Diptera; family Muscidae; genus Polietes; species Polietes domitor. The sequence goes on from OX377622.1 coordinate 126,293,453, forward strand.
TAGACTTCGAAAGCATGTTTGGCATTGAGGGTTCCTTCCGTAAATTGAATGTTGATTGAGTGAAGTCAATATTAGAAATTTGTTAAGCAACACCTTTCATGGATTCTCTTAAATAATAAATAATTTTTGTAAGAAAAAAATAATGTATTGCATTTGATTTTTATTTTTGATATTTGAGATTAGACTGGAATAAAACTAATCTACCCATGCTGCTAATCTATATTTGAAATTTTCAAGTACTTATAAGGAAATATAAAATTAGAACAAAACATTTATTACAGCTAAATGTGTGTATTAGCATATATGCGAAGATTTTTTGGTATATTGGGTTCATGGCCTGAAGAAAAAACACTTTATGCGTGTATATGCCTTATTGGCCTATATTGTTCTATAAAATGAATACGAGCATAGTTGTTCTTAATAATAGTAATCAATATAAAGAGTGTAGCATTTTTTGTGAGAATAGAGACATACTGACGCATAAAATCATCAATAAAAAATATTTTATGAATATAAATTTGTTAATATTTACTAAAATTTAAATTTTCATTGAATGTACTTTTAATAATTGCACTCTCATTTTGGAATATAGGTCCGATATTCTTTGTTTCTTTTAAATGTTCTTTGTTCAATTATAAGTCATTTTGATGGCTACAAATGCTGCACAAATTTCACTTTCACATAGAAACAGTGGTTTAGAAAAAAATCATAAAAATTAATATATATATACAGGGTTTTCCAACAAGAGGTGTTATTTTGAATCACCCGGTATTTCGGTAGCCGTCACTTTTGAAGCTTTTATTCTTTGACATTTGACAAGTAGAAACTTCGCCATTACTAACAAGTAAGGAAAGCGTAAAGTCGGGCGGGGACGACTATATAATACCTTACACCACTCCCTGCGTATGTACCTCGCTTTGATTACTAAACCCAGGTATTTCATGGGAACAATTTTATGTAGTTCATATAAATTATGCAGTTACTATAAATTGATCTTTAGTCAAATTTAATGAATATGGTAAATAATAAAGTAATTGATCCAATTTTCCAGCAGATATTCGGAGTAAAGTAAATATAACATGATCTGGAAAAATTGATCAAGATCCAATGACAAATACAGATTATACAGTGGTAATAGGATGAATAGGACGGACATTTGAAGGGGGCCTATAACAACACTTGAGGCCTTTGCCAAAACATACGCCTATATATTTCTCATTCACGGTAGGTATTCCTAGTTGAAACATATAATGATCTGCAAAATTTGATGAAGATCCTATGTAAGATGTAGTTTCTAGAGCTGTAATAGAGCAGAATGGGGCCCCATTTGGGTTATTCCAAAGTATGGACATATGGGCATCTCCCAAACAAGTAAGGAAAGGCTAAAGGCTAAAGGCTACTCATTACAATTCAATTCGGTAAAAAAGTGAAATCGGGAAGGATTTTTGCATCCTGTAAATGTATGTGTTTGACAATAAATGTTAAATCGGAAAGGACATTTGTATGGGGGTATATTGAAACCTGGAACGATGTGACCCCGCTTTCACCATGTATGTTTATTGATGAAATATAATATAAAAAGTTTGGCCAAAATCGGTTTAACATTCGAGAGCAACATCAGTATGAGGGCTATATCTAAATTTGAACCGATCTTACCCACTTTCACCATAAGTGTTTCAAGTTAGATTATAAGACGTTGTGCCAATTTGAAAGAAAAACGGGTGCAATATGTGGATTTTAGAGCGGAAAAAGTGAAATCGGGAGCGATATTTGTATGGGGGCTATATCTAAATCTGAACCGATCTAACCCGCTTTCGCCAAAGGTATTTCTAGTTTGATTATAAGGTGTTAAGCCAAATTTGAAGAATTTCGGTTACTATATATGCTTTATAGGGCGGAAAAAGTCAAATCGGGAGCGACATTTGTATGGGGGCTATATCTAAATCTGAACCGATTTCCTCCAAATTCAAGACCGATGGTCCTTAGCCAGAAAAAATGACTTCTGTCAAGTTTCATGACAATCGGACAACAATTGCGACCTGATGGACGGACAGACAGACATCGTTAAATCGACTCAGCTGGTGATTCTAAGCCGATCGGTATACTTAAAAGTGGATCTAGCTCTATTATTTCTTGGCGTTACAAACATTTGGCGCGAAACTAACTTATAATACCCTAGTCCACGAAGTGGTGTAGGGTATAAAAATTGGAAAACATTTGTTTTGTTCTAAAGGGTGATTTTTTAAGAGCTTGATAAATTTTTTTTAAAAAAAACGCATAAAATTTGCAAAATCTCATCGGTTCTTTATTTGAAACGTTAGATTGGTCCATGACATTTACTTTTTGAAGATAATTTCATTTAAATGTTGACCGCGGCTGCGTCTTAGGTGGTCCATTCGGAAAGTCCAATTTTGGGCAACTTTTTCGAGCATTTCGGCCGGAATAGCCCGAATTTCTTCGGAAATGTTGTCTTCCAAAGCTGGAATAGTTGCTGGCTTATTTCTGTAGACTTTAGACTTGACGTAGCCCCACAAAAAATAGTCTAAAGGCGTCAAATCGCATGATCTTGGTGGCCAACTTACCGGTCCATTTCTTGAGATGAATTGTTCTCCGAAGTTTTCCCTCAAAATGGCCATAGAATCGCGAGCTGTGTGGCATGTAGCGCCATCTTGTTGAAACCACATGTCAACCAAGTTCAGTTTTTCCATTTTTGGCAACAAAAAGTTTGTTAGCATCGAACGATAGCGATCGCCATTCACCGTAACGTTGCGTCCAACAGCATCTTTGAAAAAATACGGTCCAATGATTCCACCAGCGTACAAACCACACCAAACAGTGCATTTTTCGGGATGCATGGGCAGTTCTTGAACGGCTTCTGGTTGCTCTTCACTCCAAATGCGGCAATTTTGTTTATTTACGTAGCCATTCAACCAGAAATGAGCCTCATCGCTGAACAAAATTTGTCGATAAAACACATTTCGAACCGAACACTGATTTTGGTAATAAAATTCAATGATTTGCAAGCGTTGCTCGTTAGTAAGTCTATTCATGATGAAATGTCAAAGCATACTGAGCATCTTTCTCTTTGACACCATGTCTGAAATCCCACGTGATCTGTCAAATACTAATGCATGAAAATCCTAACCTCAAAAAAATCACTCTTTACATGTAAATGATCTATGGATAAATGTAGATGTATATGGCAGTCATTACAGACGCATAATTTAAAAAAATTATGACTTTTTTTTGGAAGAATTTTTAGTAGACTAAAAAATGTCTACTAAAAATTCTTTAAAATTAACTAAGTAAAGAAAATTCAGCAAAAAATTAATTCATATTTGACTAATGAGTAAAATGTAAGTTTAGATAATTTTTTATTCAAAAAATAAAATAAAAAAATCAGAAAAAACGGAGAAAATTTTGCTTTTTTCTAATAGATTAAAATCCAAACTAAATTATTATGAAACAATTTTATCGAATCTTATGATGTTTTTTCAGCATCGAAGATTGGTAATTTACAAATATGCATCATTAAATTTTAAATATATACAAATTATTTAATCCGCTATTCAGAAAATATAAAAATATTCAATTCCGTCTAAAAAATTATTTTTGAACAATATTCCTTCCTTCAACGAGACTAAAAAATCAATTTGTTTTACATACAAGTCGCTCGCTATCTGGAGCCCAAAAATCTACATCTATGAAAAAATATCAGCGAATTTTTCTTTGTTGAAGCATTATTAAGATGGGCCCAAAAAATTAAATTTGAAGCAAGTCATTTTTCTGCGTAATATGTGTAAAATTTCAATATGAAATTCAAATGAAATATTTAAAGACATTTAGAAAAAGTATCTTCCGTGAAAGTCTTTTATGCAAATTACACTAGCCCACAGATATAGGTTTTACTAAGGTTACAATAGTGCCGTAGTCCGAAAGACTGGTTCCGAAAACAACCTGGGTAAATATAACTCGAATTTTTCTATGATTGTTCTTCTTTACGAGATATTTCCAATTTAAAATCATGCATCTATGAAAGCTACAAATCGAAAATGTTCTCATTTTACGTCCATTCATCGAATTGAATAAATAAAATAAACACTTATCGAAAATTTACCAATAGATTTCATTTCAAATTGAAATTCGCCATGGATGGCGTATGCGTAATATTTGATAATAATATTACTCATTCGCTTAGTAATGCTGAGAACAATAAGGAGACATAGGTTTGACAGCTTCTTTTGTTTGTAATAAGCCCGATTCAGTGTAATTATTTCAATGATATGTATATCTCCACACTGACATTTATGAGTCCACAAAAAACAGCAATTCATTCAAATTGGATGATGAAAGTAGTGGAGCATTCAATATTTCTAATCTTTCTAAGACATAAACATTTATTGGTCTTATTTTTAAACCACCAACCACAACTCAAAATGGAAAGACGGAGAGTAACGAAATTCCAGGCAATTTCAATTTCTACCTCTTTGTTTGGAAAATATACCACAACTATCACTCGCACACACACACACAACTTATCATACTATATTTTTATTTCATTGATAACAATTGATTCTTGATTTCCCCAAATAAAATACTCCAAATGTATTTAGCAGCTATTTGCAGTGCAGTACTATAGTGACGGTGCTCAACTAAACATGGCCAATATTAGACCTTTAAACGAAGATTTACTAAAGGCAGCCGCCGAACTTGGCGAAGTACCCTCGCGACTAGCCGAAGATTTGGCCGCTCTAAAAGAATGGATTAAGCAACAGCCGCATTTGCGGGCCAATACGGATGACCAGTTTTTGGTGGCCTTCTTGCGCGGCTGCAAATACAGTCTGGAAAGGGCCAAGGCGAAAATTGATAAATTCTATACGCTGAGAAGTAAATTTCCGGAAATATTTGGCCCCACCGATATCGACAATGCCAAATTTAGGGAGCTCTTCCGTATGGGGTAAGTGCAAGATTTATGGAGTTTCTGTGTAGGGACTAGGGGTTATAAGCAAATTTGTGGATACATACTTACTCCTACTGCTACAGATTCAATATGTGGTGTAGTTTGAGTTTAAAAGGATGTAAAACTCTTTTGAGGATAATAGTCCTGTTTTAAAGCGTTTGCGGTCTTCTGCATCAAATGAAAAAAAAAAAATAATTAAAATACCTCCATAATCCCTTTATTTAAATATAAGTCTATTCATTCCAATTTGTTTGGGATTTGTAAAATTCCAATGTGCTCCCAATACTCCATATCTCATCACCATTTCTCTTTCCAGAATGTGGCTCTATTTACCCACCCCCTTCAACGATAATGGTCCACGTATTTGTATTATGCGCAGTGGCCTCTATGCGACCGACAAATACACGGTCGAGGATTTGATGCAGGTGTCCAGTGCCCTGCAAGAAATTCTCTTGATTGAGGACGACTATGCCACCGTAAATGGTGTTGTGTTCATTGGCGACATGGAAAAGGCCACCATGGCGCATTTCTTTCAAATGACTCCTTCGACAATGAAGAAGGTGACTGTGTTCTCCGAAGAAGCCATACCATTGCGTCCGAAAGCCTCACATTTCTTTAATACGCCCAGTGGCTTTGAGCCGGTTTTCAATATGATCAAGCCCATGTTATCGGTCAAACAACAAAATCGGGTAAGTTTGATAAAATTCTAAACATTGAAGGTCATGACTCATTTTCGTATTATTCCAGATGTTTGTTCACGGCAATAAAATGGACCTGTTGACCAAGCAAATACCTTTGAAATATCTGCCCAAAGAATATGGCGGTGAAAATGGTTCGGTGCAGGAAATCATCGACGAGTGGGACAAAAAGTTGGATCAATATAGCGATTATTTCAAGAAGAGTGCCGAGTATGGTACCGATGAGAAATTGCGCCCGGGCAAAGCTATCGACTTCAACAGCATGTTTGGCATCGATGGTTCCTTCCGCAAGCTGGATGTCGATTGACTTATTGATGAGCTATTTAAAGATATTGTAGAATAAATGCGTAAAATTTTGTTAGCTTTTCCCAGGATATTGGGTTAATATTTTTATAAACTAAAAATCAATTTTTTATAATTAAAAAATAATTGTTTTATTACGAAAATTGAGGAAAAAGTTATTATTCAACGCACACAGTGGTTCAGAATCCAAATCCATCGGCCACAATTCAATAATTTTTGTTCTAGTAGACATTTTTGAGTTCTGTAAAAATCAAAATTAGACAAATTTGAGTGCAAAAGCTCTTAAAATTTGTGAGAAACAATTCGATTAAGTCAAAGAAAGAGGCCTGTGTGCAGTTTTGGTTTTTTGGCCATATTTCCGGCAAATTAGCTCCGATTGCTATAAAATTTAGCATGAGGATAAAGGACGTACATACATACGTCTGCGTACCTACTTTTCACAATTTAATGAGACAAAAATGACTAAATTGCGTTTTGGAACTAAAAAATCTAACTTTTTGCACTTAATGTATCCTGACTTCCAAGGGTGCAATTTCGTGCAGGCAAAAGTTACTCTACAAAAACGGGGAATCGCTCAACCTTTCCAAATATGTATACATTTCGTTAAAGGCTTTGGAAGGAAAAAAGTGTTGATCCAAAATCAGACATTTGTTCAAAAAGGATATTTTTTAAAATATTTATTACAAACGAACTGTATTTGGCACAAACATAGTTTTGACGTCATAATAAAGCTAAGAAACCACAATTTCTAATAAAAATTTTTGAGTGCAATATCTCTTAAAATGTGTGAGAAACAGTTCGACAAAGTCAAAAAAAGATATTTCGTTTTTTCAATTTTCAAAATTTGAAAAACGTGAAAAACTGTAATACAAAAAAATTAATTGTTTTCTTCGCATTATGAACAAATACGTAAAAATATGTTAAAAAGACATAAACACAAAAAAATAAAAATTTTAATTGTCTTTAAAATCGAAAAATACGAAAAGTAGTCAACGATTTTTAATGTTAATAACTCAAAATAATCCTTGGGTCCTTGTCTAATTTTGATTTTTTACAGAACTCAAAAATGTCTACTAGAACAAAAGTTATTGAATTTTGGCCGATGGAATTTGATTCTGAAGCACTGTGCGCCCATAACCAAATTTAATTTTTTACGATTTTGAAATCTCTGAATCTTTTAATAGATGGTTACCAGCCCTTATAACTTAACAAATAACTACAGTTTAATATATCAGCTCAAGATTTGCAAAAAAACAGCGCATAATGAATTACACTTTTTTGTCAATTAATAAATCGTTCCAAATACCTGGGCAAATCATTCCTAAAAACATATCGATTGATTAAAACATGTGCATTTTTCAAGGCCTACTTTTAGGGTTATAATAAATTACCTATTGGAATGTTTTGTTGTTGGTATTAAGGAATAAACGAATACATGTGACAGAGTGACAGAAAAAATATTGTTCCTAAAGGAAATCGATTTTTCTATTGTTAAAAAATAATTGTTTTTTACGAAAACTTCAAAAAATACTCTATACAGATTTCCAACGCCCATAGGCTGATTTTTATTTTTTACGATTTTGAATTTTCAGATAAAACTCCTCTTATATTTGAAACGACGGTAACCAGCTCTTATAACTTAAGAAAGAACTAAGGCTTAATATACCAGCTCAAGATTTGCAAAAAATCAGCGGATAATGGATGGATCACTTTTTTGTTAATTAATAAATCATTTCAAATATCGTGTCATATATTTCCTATAAACATGTCGATTGATTAAAACATGTGTATTTTTCAATACATACTTTTAGGGTTTCAGTAGTAAGATTATTATAATATTGAAATGTTTTGTTGTTGGTCTGAAGGCACATATAAGTCATTCCTTGTGAAGCGGTATGATTTTTGACCTCGATAGCTCATAAAAATATTGTATACTTATTTTTGAAAAAAAAAAAGATTTTTTTTCGCGAGAGCAAAAAAGATTTTTTCAAAGAGATGCGTTCATTCAGTCGCCGGTAACACCGAAACACTTGACCGATTTGAATGAACTATACCTTGTTTTGAAGGTAATTTCAATAGAATCCATCATTTCTTCCACACTAACACAGTCGCAAAAATACATCTAAGAACAATACTTTAAAAGTAAAAAAAATGGATTAATGTAATCATTTCGTGAATCCAAATAAAAGAAATAAAATTGTAAAAACTTTAAAAACATAAAGCGACTATACCATAAAACTTTAATATTTTCGAGGTAATTGAAATTACCTTTTAAACAAGGTATAGTACATTAAAATCGGTTAAGTATATCAGGAGTTACAGGCGATTGAATGAACGTACCTCTTTGAAAAAATCTTATTTTTTCTCTCTGTTAACTCGTGAATTTTTTTTCAATTTCTTTTTCAAAAATGCGTATACACTATTTTTATAAGAAGAATGCATACATAAACTTTCAAAACAATTGCAGTCATCGAGGTCAAAAATCGTACCGATTGACTCATATTCGAAGGCCAGAAAAAATATTCCCCTAAATATATGCTGTACAAAAAATTACTAAACTTTTCAAGTTGCTGTAGCGAACATGAATAATTTCAGGTTGACAAATATATTTAATAATAAAATATATTTAATATAAATATATTTAATAAGAATATTTAATCCCCATACTCAACTCAATTTTAGTTTAGATATTCTCTGCTAAGGTAAATCCAAAGCCAATGAACAAATTATCTGCGTAGGCCAACGAAAATTTACTATTCATTACAAATGAAATAAAGAAATTAGTCCATAAATATTAGTCTCAAAAACTTTATAATCATTAATAGCTCTTCACTCCGATATAAACAAATTTATTGTGTTCATTTGTAATAAATGACAGAACCCCCTCCCCCCGTCACATAGTTCAAGGTCTTTCATGGCAACTTATCATAGACTGTTTGTTGCTTATCACACTTATTATTGATAACAATTGATTTTATTGTCCGAAATACACACAACTGCTAGTTAGTGAAACTAAACTCAGTCTATCGACGTTGGTTCTCCACTAGACATGGCTAACGTAAGACCTTTGAACGCAGATTTACAAAAAGCGGCCGCCGAACTTGGCGAAGTTCCCTCCCGTCTGGCCGAAGATTTAGCCGCCTTAAAGGAATGGATTAGGCAACAGCCACATTTGAAAGCCAATACGGATGATCAGTTTTTGGTGGCCTTCTTGCGTGGCTGCAAATACAGTCTGGAAAGGGCCAAGGGGAAAATTGACAAATTCTATACGCTGCGAAGTAAATTTCCGGAAATGCTATGCGCTGTGGATGTGAATGATGCAAGATTTAGGGAGATCTATCGCATGGGGTAAGTGGGAATAATATTCGATGAATGTGTAGTGGATGACAAATGTTGGACTGAAAGTAATAGAGTGGGTACCAACAAACATCAAAGTGGTTGAATATAATTTTTTCAAGACAACAATATAATATCTTTTCTGAATTCGCAAATTTCAAAGAAATTTAATAATAATAACACTATGCAACAAAAAAAAGTGTCAGAGATCTATAAATTTATTTTTTTTTGTGGGCATTGAGGCATACTGATTCATAAACACCAATATGTTTTTATGTTTTTTTTATTTTACTAAAATTTTACTTTTCTTTGAATGTACCTTTAATATTTGTTCTTTCATGTTGGAAACATAGGTCCGACCATATCTTCTTTTTATGCTCAGGTAAAGGTAATTATTTTGGCTACAAATCTTATTATCAAATTTCACATAGAAACAGTGGTTTATGAATAGTATCCTAAATTTTTTGAAATAATTACCATTTCTTTTTTTTTTGAAAAAAAATTTTTGCTGCCTCGAGAAACACCCAAAAAAAAAGCAGAAAAAATTAAAAAAAAAATTGTGTTACTCTTGTCATCGCTAAAAAATTGAATGGATTCTTTTTAATAAAATTAAAATTTTCTTTGAATGTATCTTTAATATTTTCACTCTCCTTTGGAGTCCCATCGCTCCCGCTTATATTTTCAATTTAAGATAATTATGTTGGCTACAAATGTTCCGAATTGGGAATATAAGTCCGGTCATATTCGCCTATATGTTCAATTATAGGTAATTATGATGGCTACAAATCCTGCGAATTTCTCTTTAATATAGAAACAGTTGTTTTGGGACCAGTATCCTAAAGATCGAGAAAAAAATTATTTTTTTCGAAAACAAATCATTTTTGCTGGCACGAAAAAATTCATAAAAAAAATAGAAAAAATTTGGAAAAACCGAATTTTTGTTTTAGGTTTTATTGACGCTCTTTGTAGACGTATTTTTTTAAACTCTGGTTATCGTTCTTTTTTAATTTTCTAATTTTTTTAATAATGGCTACAATGATGCGAATTTCTCTTTAAAAATTGTAAAAAAGTGTGTTTTTTTTTTCAAAAAAAATATTTTGTAGTGGCACGAAATAGTCCATAGAGTAATAAATAAAGAGTGATTTTTTTGAGGTTAGGATTTTCATGCATTAGTATTTGACAGAATACGTGGGATTTCAGACATGGTGTCAAAGAGAAAGATGCTCAGTATGCTTTGACATTTCATCATGAATATACTTACTAACGAGCAACGCTTGCAAATCATTGAATTTTATTACCAAAATCAGTGTTCGGTTCGAAATGTGTTTCGCGCTTTACGTCCGATTTATGGTCTACATAATCGACCAAGTGAGCAAACAATTAATGCGATTGTGACCAAGTTTCGCACTCAGTTTACTTTATTGGACATTAAACCAACCACACGAATGCGTACAGTGCGTACAGAAGAGAATATTGCGTCTGTTTCTGAGAGTGTTGCTGAAGACCGTGAAATGACGATTCGTCGCCGTTCGCAGCAATTGGGTTTGTGTTATTCGACCACATGGAAGATTTTACGCAAAGATCTTGGTGTAAAACCGTATAAAATACAGCTCGTGCAAGAACTGAAGCCAAACGATCTGCCACAACGTCGAATTTTCAGTGAATGGGCCCTAGAAAAGTTGGCAGAAAATCCGCTTTTTTATCGACAAATTTTGTTCAGCGATGAGGCTCATTTCTGGTTGAATGGCTACGTAAATAAACAAAATTGCCGCATTTGGAGTGAAGAGCAACCAGAAGCCGTTCAAGAACTGCCCATGCATCCCGAAAAATGCACTGTTTGGTGTGGTTTGTACGCTGGTGGAATCATTGGACCGTATTTTTTCAAAGATGCTGTTGGACGCAACGTTACGGTGAATGGCGATCGCTATCGTTCGATGCTAACAAACTTTTTGTTGCCAAAAATGGAAGAACTGAACTTGGTTGACATGTGGTTTCAACAAGATGGCGCTACATGCCACACAGCTCGCGATTCTATGGCCATTTTGAGGGAAAACTTCGGAGAACAATTCATCTCAAGAAATGGACCGGTAAGTTGGCCACCAAGACCATGCGATTTGACGCCTTTAGACTATTTTTTGTGGGGCTACGTCAAGTCTAAAGTCTACAGAAATAAGCCAGCAACTATTCCAGCTTTGGAAGACAACATTTCCGAAGAAATTCGGGCTATTCCGGCCGAAATGCTCGAAAAAGTTGCCCAAAATTGGACTTTCCGAATGGACCACCTAAGACGCAGCCGCGGTCAACATTTAAATGAAATTATCTTCAAAAAATAAATGTCATGGACCAATCTAACGTTTCAAATAAAGAACCGATGAGATTTTGCAAATTTTATGCGTTTTTTAAAAAAAAAAGTTATCAAACTCTTAAAAAATCACCCTTTATAATAAAAATAATAAAATGGAAAAATATTTATGATTTTTTAATTTGAAAGCAAAATATGTTATATATATGTTAATGATCTATGAATAAATGTAGAAAGAATGACCCACTTTGTAGAGGCAAATGTTTTTGGAAAATTATGCTTTATAAAATAGGTTGTAGAATATTTTCTTTTATTTGATAATAGCTGATATCTTAAACAAGACCCATCTCGAGAAAATCTATGGATAAACATAGAAGTTATCGCCCTTCTTGTAAGACTACCCGTTTCTGCCGGGGCTAAAACAGAGCACACTAGTTTATTATATTAAATTAAAATATTTTGATTTATTTTGTAACTAGCTGAACCCCGCCCGCTTCGCCAGGCAAAAAACAAACGGTAAAATTAAAATTTATGTACCACTTATAATCAAGGTATTTCCCTGAGATATTAAAGAAATGGATGAAGAACGTTAGTTTTCGGCGAATAATGGAAGAAATGTCAAAAATCAAATAGATTTTTTGTTAAATGTGATTCTCCTCCTTTCCATTAGATAAACAAAACACTTCATTCGTAAGAAGAAATTACATTACATTCAAAACACATAGAAAATCAATCAAATTGTTCTCTAATCAAACAACACAAAAACTAACAAATTAATATAATTTCCGATATCTTGAAAAGAAGAAAATCCAAAGAAAAGGTGTAATTTTACAAAATTCAAATCAAAAATGCCCCAACTTTCAAATCCCGCCCATTTGTATATTGTCTAAGGAGGTTACAACTAAATTAACTCACACAACAATATAGGAATATCGGTGTCGAATATACTCAAAAACTGGTTTTAATTTCGAATGGGAAGGGTCACGGCCACTTTCCGCCCATCTCTGTGTCGAATATACTCTAAAACCGGTTTTAATTTCATATGGGAAGGGTCACGCCCACTTTCCGCCCATCTTTGTACAACTATTTACACTGGATGAACTCACACAAAATTTCAGCACTCTGGTGTCATAGAACTGAATATATTCGATAATAGGTTTTAACTTCGTATGGGAGGTGCCACGCCAACTTTTCCAATACCAACCCTTTTTGGCACAACTACGCACATTGATGCTGGATGCACTCAGACAAAATTTCAGTACTGTATTTGTCATAGAACGGAATATATTCGAAAATGGGTTTTAACTTCGTATGGGAGGTGCCACGCCCACTTTTCCAATACGCCCCATTTTTGGCACAACTATGCACATTGATGCTAGATGCACTTAAACAAAATTTCAGCACTCTAAGTGTCATAGAACTGAATATATTCGATAATAGGTTTTAACATCGTATGGGAGGTGCCACGCCCACTTTTCCAATACCGCCCCTTTTTGGCACAACTGTGCAGACTAATAATTAGTGAACTCTCACAAAAAATCAAGACTCTAGCTGCAACAGTATTCAGAATATGCTAGTTTATATAAAACGAATAAATCCCCAGTATGTGAGGGAGGTGCCACGCCCACTGAAAATATCCAAAAATATATAGCCTATTTTCACCACCGGTTCACTATGAACATACTGTGAATATTTCAAGAAGATCGGTTCAGTAGTTTAGGCTGCTATAAAGAACAAACAAACATACAAACACAGATTCATTTTTATATATATAGTTAGCTGATATCTTAACGAAGAAAGCAAGGCCCATTTGAAGGATATCTATGGATAAATATAGATGTTATGACCTTTCCGTTTCTAGCCCCGGTAGATCTCATGTGTCATAATTTATATTTTTTGATTAAATTCTGCCAAGAACAATTAATGGTATTCTAAAAAGATTTGAAGATAACGTGACAAAATATTACATTTATAGTTCATAAACCTTGAAACATCATTATTTTAGAGGTTATTTATTGGTCCAAGTCTCAGAAACGATGTCATGTATTGGTATTTCGTTTAATTCATGTGAAACAAGAGCTCTGTTTTCAAACAGGAAATGACCGAAGATTGTCCTAAATCAGAATGTTTCATTTTCTTTTGTATAAAAACAAGTAAATACGGCATTAAGTTCGGCCGGGCAGAACTTTATATACCCTCCACCATGGATTGCATTCCACAGAGGTTGTCGGTTTTCGTAGAAGTGCAGTATTACACTAGTCAACAGTCAAAATGTACTCGGGATGCGATAATTTTTTCTGTGTAGATAACCTTGACATGAGCTCGAAAAACGCAATAAAAATTTTTTTTTTCGTTTGGTTTTTTTTTATTATTTTTTTTTTAAATTTAAAAAATTTTTTTTTGGTTAATTTGTTTCGTCCGGCATAACTCGGGCACCACTAGCCCGATTTAATTGAATTAAATTTTAAAAAATTTAAAATTACAATTCCCTTAATCTGTTCATATATTGTTTTCCTATACAAGCAACAGTTTCCAAGTTAAAAATGAATATATAAAGGAAAAAACTTATTTTTTGCCTAAAGATTTAAATTTTTTTTTTTTAAAATCCATAAAAAATCCAAAATGAAAAAAAATGTCAAATCTTATTACTTTTACGTAAAGTCACATAACCTATGAGCAAAATGAGACAAAGATCATGAAAATCGATGCACGCGTTTCGCTTTTATTCGCAATTGAGTAAAGGTATGAATTTCAAAAATTTAAAATTTTTTTTTTGGTTAATTTGTTTCGTCCGGCATAACTCGGGAACCACTAGCCCGATTTAATTGAATTAAATTTTAAAAAATTTAAAATTACAATTCCCTTAATCTGTTCATATATTGTTTTCCTATACAAGCAACAGTTTCCAAGTTAAAAATGAATATATAAAGGAAAAAACTTATTTTTTGCCTAAAGATTTAAATTTTTTTTTTAAAAAATCCATAAAAAATCCAAAATGAAAAAAAATGTCAAATCTTATTACTTTTACGTAAAGTCACATAACCTATGAGCAAAATGAGACAAAGATCATGAAAATCGATGCACGCGTTTCGCTTTTATTCGCAATTGAGTAAAGGTATGAATTTCAAAAATTTGCTCGACATATGCACAACTTTGTCTATGGTAAGGTTTTTTCTTTTTTTTTTTTGATTCTCAGAATTAACAAAACGGAATAAACAAAGGGTTATTTAATTTTTATGATTGCGTAAGCAAAGTAATAAACGCTAATAAATGTGCGTGAACAATTAAAAGGAAAAAAGGAAAGGGGACTTTTTTAATTATTTGGGTTTTCCGTTGGCTACCTGTATGATTTTTTTACAGAAATGCAACCCACATTTAAGGGTGGTCATTATTCGGAAAATTTAAGACTCACACATGGTGAAACAGGTATGTAGCCACCGTAAAAAAATATACACCCATTTATAAGTACCTGTCAGTAAAATTCTAAACAATACACAGTATAAATAGGTCTTCATTGATCGATTTTACTCATTCAACAAGTGTCGACGAACGCGATAGTTAAAATGAGCAAACGTTCGCGAGGATTTGAATGCAATACCAATCCAAGTAATTTTTGTTACATGTGCGGAGAATACGTTTTTTGTTTTTCACCTAAATTGAGAGATTCATTTGAAGAGAGCTTCAATTTAAAGGTCTCAAACATAGATGAGCGGTGGACACCAAGTGCTCTATGTCCAAGGTGCTACGTACAGCTAGCTGACTCAAGGTAAGTGTAGATTACGAAATTCAAGAACATATATAACTTATTATTCAAATTCTTTCAGACGACAGCCGAGAATCATCATGCCAATGCTTTGGAGTGCTCCGCTTTGCCATGTAACAGATTGCTACTTCTGTCTTAGCAAAAAAACAGGCGTGGGAAAAAATATACGATGGACTTACGCTGCTGTTTCAACAGTGAATTTTCCAGTGCCATTTTCCGAAGAACCAGTGGACCCGCAACCGTCCGTTTCAAGATGGGCATCTAATAATGAGGCGATACATCCAACATCAGATCCGGAGACAGTAGAAACCACATCAGAATGCGAGTCAACATATACATTGCATGGAGGTCAACGCTTATGTTCCCAAGCAGAACTGAACGATTGGGTTAGAGAATTGAAACTCTCCAAGGAAGATGCAGAGTTGCATGCATCGCGCATGCAACAGTTCGGTTTCTTGGCTCCTGGTGTGGTGACAACAATCTACAGGAAGCGTCATGAACCATACGCAAGGTACTACACAAAAAAAGACAACATCTGTTTTTGTAAGGACATTCCCGGATTATTTGGTGAACTCGGGTACTCTTACGATCCCGGAGAGTGGCGTCTTTTCATCGACAGCAACAAGCAGAGCCTTAAAGCAATTTTACTGCACAACGGCAACAAGAAACCTTCGATTCCAATTGCTCATGCCGTTGACACCAAGGAAACATACGAAGTCATGGACAATCTACTAAAGTGCCTTAACTATGAGAGGCACGATTGGAAAGTTTGTGCCGACCTTAAGGTTATCGGTATCCTTTGTGGATTACAAGGTGGATTCACAAAGTACTGTTGTTTTCTCTGCCTTTGGGACAGCCGCGATCGTCAACATCATTACACCAGGAGGAGTTGGACAGAAAGAGTTAACTTCATCCCCGGCAGCGACAACGTGTAATATACACCACTCATAAAAAAGGAAAATGTTTTTCTCCCACCTCTTCACATAAAGCTCGGACTCATAAAAAACTTCGTGAAAGCTATCAACAAAGATGGCGAAGCGTTCGCCTATTTAAAAACCATTTTTCCTCACCCACCCAACAATATAAAAGAAAGACAAAAGCACATAATTATTTTTAATTTAAAGGTTTTTATTTTTGTGTTTAGATATTTTTTTTAAAACTTTTTTATAATTAATTAATGTTGATATCCATAGGATAATTTCTTGTACATATATCGAATTGTATTTTAATTTAAAGTCATATATTTTTGTCACCCAACAAATTTTAATTTTTTTTTGTAATAAAAAAGAAAAAACCTTACCATAGACAAAGTTGTGCATATGTCGAGCAAATTTTTGAAATTCATACCTTTACTCAATTGCGAATAAAAGCGAAACGCGTGCATCGATTTTCATGATCTTTGTCTCATTTTGCTCATAGGTTATGTGACTTTACGTAAAAGTAATAAGATTTGACCTTTTTTTTCATTTTGGATTTTTTATGGATTTTAAAAAAAAAAATTAAATCTTTAGGCAAAAAATAAGTTTTTTCCTTTATATATTCATTTTTAACTTGGAAACTGTTGCTTGTATAGGAAAACAATATATGAACAGATTAAGGGAATTGTAATTTTAAATTTTTTAAAATTTAATTCAATTAAATCGGGCTAGTGGTTCCCGAGTTATGCCGGACGAAACAAATTAACCAAAAAAAAAAATTTTTAAATTTTTGAAATTCATACCTTTACTCAATTGCGAATAAAAGCGAAACGCGTGCATCGATTTTCATGATCTTTGTCTCATTTTGCTCATAGGTTATGTGACTTTACGTAAAAGTAATAAGATTTGACATTTTTTTTCATTTTGGATTTTTTATGGATTTAAAAAAAAAAAAAAAATTTAAATCTTTAGGCAAAAAATAAGTTTTTTCCTTTATATATTCATTTTTAACTTGGAAACTGTTGCTTGTATAGAAAAACAATATATGAACAGATTAAGGGAATTGTAATTTTAAATTTTTTAAAATTTAATTCAATTAAATCGGGCTAGTGGTTCCCGAGTTATGCCTGACGAAACAAATTAACCAAAAAAAAATTTTTTAAATTTAAAAAAAAAATAATAAAAAAAAACCAAACGAAAAAAAAAATTTATTGCGTTTTTCGAGCTCATGTCAAGGTTATCTACACAGAAAAAATTATCGCATCCGGAGTACATGAAATTCATGAAATTCAATTTGTTGAGTAGTGTTATTACAGGAAAATATAATTTTTTAATATAGCCAAACCAAAACAAATACAAATATTTGAAAAAATAATTTTATAAATAAATATAATATTTTAATTATTTCAAACCACCAAAAGTACAAATTTTGGAAATCCATTATCAGACGTACATACTGCAAAATGACCTAACTTCATGATTCAACCAATTTTTGCCGTAAAAGAAAAAGTACGAATTTGGAAAGAAACTTTTTATTTTGTGTGTCTATGCAGTCAGAGGAATGTATACACCATGATTCCAGCTGCGCCCATTTGGTTGGTACCATTTTTACCCCCTTGACGTTTCTACCCAATTAGAATTTCATTATTATAGCTGTAGTGGTTTAGTTGGTACTATTTTCATCCCTCTGTACCATTGTAACCCTTAAAAGTACGAATTTCGAAAAATCCGTTTATTTTCCGTGTCAACGCAGTCAGAGGAATGTATACTCCGAATTGCATGACTCTAGCTGCGGTCATTTGGTTGGTACTTTTTTATCCCCTTTTTCTATCTTGACCCCAAAAAGTACGAATTTCGAAAAATCAGTTTATTTTCCGTGTCTACACAGTCAGAGGAATGTATACTCCGAATTTCATGACTCTAGCTGAGGTAATTTGATTGGTACTATTTTTATCCCCTTTTTTCATTTTAACCCCAAAAAGTACGAATTTTGAAAAATCCGTGTATTTTACTTGTCTATGCAATCAGAGGAATGTATACACCGAATTTCATTATTCTAGGTACATCCGTTTGGTTGGTACCATTTTTATCCTTCTATTCCCATTTTACCCCTTAAAAGTACGAATTTGGAAAAAATACTTTTATATTATGTATCTACTCAATTAGAGGAATGAATACACCGAATGTCGTGTTTATAGCTGTTGTCGTTTAATATGTACCATTTTTATCCCTTTTTGTCCCATTTCACCCCCTACAAATAAGAATCACTTTATGGTGGGAATGCGCATACCAAATATCAAGCAAATATAAACAGACATATTCAAAAAACATGCCTAAATACGCTAAAATATTTGGGATTATTATGGGTATTTTTAGTCCTTGCGAGGGAAAATTTTTTCCCTTTGGGCCGATTTCGCCCCGTTTCAATCCCAACCGATCTACGACTATAAGACATATTTATGCAAAATTTGAACGTTCTAGCTCCTTTCGTTTAGATGCTAGCGTGCTTTCAACAGACGGACGGACGGACATGGCCAGATCGTCTTAGAATTTTATGAAGATCAAAAATATATATACTTTATAGGGTCTCAGGTCGATATTTCAAGGTGTTACAACGGAATGACAAAGTTAGTATACCCCCATCCTGGAGGTGGAGCGTATGAAAAGTAATGATGAGGCTCATTTTCATCATGGTGGCTTCGTGCTGTTGCATTTGGGTTTCAACAATAACTCAATTAATTACTGAGATTATTGATTTTGTATTTAATTCCAGCATATTTACTTATTTACCCACACCTTTGCACGATAATGGTCCACGTATTGCTGTTATGCGACATGGTGCCATTCCCACGGAAAAATACTCTGTGGACGAAGTGATGCAGGTGGCCAGTGCCCTACAAGAAATTCTACTGCTTGAAGATGATTACGCCAATATAAATGGTATTGTGTTCATTGGCGATATGGATAAGGCGACCATGGCGCATTTTGTTCAAATGACACCGTCGAAGATGAAAAAACTGACGGTATTCTCCGAGGAGGCTGTTCCTTTGCGGCCCAAAGCCTCGCATTTCATAAATACGCCCAGTGGCTTTGAACCGCTTTTCAATATGTTCAAGCCGATGTTATCGGCTAAACAGCAGAGTCGAGTAAGTATTGTCGTCGTAATTTGAAAAGAAAAATTTCGTAAATCCCTGCATTAGCTGATTTTATTTTTAGGAAGACGATAAATAATTTTATTGTGTTGTTTATTTCCAGATGTTCGTTCATGGCAATAAACTGGACATGTTGACCAAGGAAATCCCTTTGAAATACCTGCCCAAGGAATATGGCGGTGAAAATGGTTCGCTGGAGGAATTCCTTGACGAATGGGAGAAAAAACTGGATCAGTATAGCGACTACTTTAAGAAGAATGCTGAGTATGGCACCGATGAAAGATTGCGACCGGGCAAAGCTATTGATTTCGACAGTATGTTCGGCATCGAGGGGTCGTTCCGCAAATTGGATGTTGATTAAGTAGGATAATAAGCCGTACTATAGGTTGTAATATATATGTAATATGTTTTCAAAAATATATAAATTGGTGCACGAAAAATTGCCCAAGAAAAAAAATCCCAAACAAAAGTGGGCGATTTTTTCATATGAAAATATCAGCCATAAAAAATTGATTTTTTTTATAATTTTTGGGCAATATTTCATATTAGTCATTTGGGCGATTTTTTATTTGAAAAATCCCCAAAAAAATCCGCTAAAACATTTACTCTGTGTACACTGAAAGAATTGTCCTTCATAATATTTATGAAGCGATTTCGTAAAAGGTTTTTCTTAAATTTGGTGAATTTTTTCTAAATATGCTGAAAAAATTAATTAACATAATATGTTTCATACAATTTTTCGTAAATCAAAATATTTAAATTAGTGAAATTCAGTTTGATAAGATCAAGAAAGATTTCATTGTATTAAAGACACAATTCTTAAAGATTATGAAATATATCATGAACAATAAAATATTTGGGTTATGAAATGCATTAATAAATATAATGAAGGATTTCATAGTTTTTTTTGAAATGTTTCATACAACTATGTTTTTAGTGTGTCGACTTTATTTGGTTGAATGCCTGCAATTCTCATTTGTACACTGTTAACTCTGACATAAGTATATACCCTGAAGTAGGTCAAAGACATATTCATTGCAAAGTCTCTCGTAATGATGGTGTGTTGATTGGTTACTCAACAAGTCAGACTTTTTTCTTTTTTGTTTATATTGGAAACTTCAGTATATATTATTAATATTTATGAAACATTTTCATAATATTAATGAAGTTTCTTTATAAAATCTATGAAAATTTCCATAAATCATGTTATGAAAAATAATGAACTTGTACGACAAAAGTTCATCGAATGAAGAGCTCCATTTCATAGCTTCTAAGAAATGTTTTATAAATTCTATGACACTTTTCCATTGATTTGTGCTTTATGAAACATGTTTCATACATTTTATGAAGTGTTTCTTTGTCGACTTTTTAATGAAAATTTTCACTGAGGTTAAGACAAAATCATAAATATTATGAAGATAATTCTTTAAGTGTAGCCAGCATTTGGACATATCCCAGAGAAAAAAATCGTTAAGCCTGGCCAAAAGCTGGTAACATAGAAAACCTTTATTCTGCGTAGCCGGCGGCATTGGGCGTACCCCAGATGATATATTTTTTGGTGATTTTTCGTATTAAAAATTAATAAAATTTTTAGGCAATTTTTCATAAGAAAACTGACCCAATTTTTGGGTGAATTTTTCAGTTTTGTTTTGGGTGATTTTTTCTTTATTTTTTTTGACTTAATTTCATGACCCCAATCATAGATTAAAATAATATAGTTACACAATTTCCCGACACTTCGAACACCGACTAACCCTTTAACTTCAATGTCTATAATCATGTTTGACTGAATAACATTTTACAATTTAATTACATACAAAATATACTTAATTAAATAAATACAGTCATTTATTAAGTATAGTAAACAAGTTAAAAAATTTATATGTACATATATAAGAAAATATATGGAAACACGTAAGTGCCTTTAAAATAACAAGAGAGACAAGAAAAGGTAGGTATGTTATATACTTATTAATTGTTTTTTTTTTTGTATAAAGAATTCTTTATTTTGCCTTTGTTTTAATCTGAAAAACAAGATCACAATTTTTGGAACTTTTTGCGTGTTTTGATTTATTTTTTTAGTGATATTTTATTAGCATCACAGTTCGTCGCACAGTGGATCAGAATCTAATTCCATAGGCCAAATTTCCATAACGTTTATTCTACATATTTTTTCAAGTGTAATTCAGAAAAGGCCAATTGTAATTCAGAAAACATCAATTGAAATTCCATTTCATCAGTTGAAATTCAGAAATTTCATTTGAAATTCAGAACTCATCAGTTTGAATTTCAGGAAATATACATTTGAAATTCAGAAAATATCCTTTGAAATTCAGATCACTTCAATTGAAATTCAGAAGTAATAATTTAAAATTCTCCTCCATTTTAAATTCTACATCGATTTTGAAATATATCAAAACCATGTGTAACCTGGGAAGCCTTACCCTTGGTTGGATACCCAGCTGTGAAATACTAACTAAATTTCATTTGAAAACTACCAAATTCCAAATGAAATCATCTGAATTTTAAATGATGAGTTCTGAATTTTAGATGCAAAATTTTGAACATCAAATGAAGTGTTCTGAATTTCAAATGCAAAATTCTGAACATCAAATGAAATGTTTAGAGTTTCAAATGGAATTTCCTGATGATTTCAACTGATGGTTTCTTTTTTCTGATTTACTGAAAATCAATTGATGAGTTCTGAATTTCAAATGGATTTTCTGAATATCAATTGATCTATTCTTAAGTATATTTACATCTGGTGTAGTAAGCATTTTTGAATTCTGTAAAAAATTTAAGTAGAATTAACCCAATAACCCCAAATATGAACTTAGGGGGAAATTAGGCCACGTTGACTACTTTTCCTATTTTTCGATTTAAAAGAAAATTAAATTGTGTTGTCATTTATTTTGGTTTAAGACCAAAGGTTGTGCTGAAGTCTTCAGCAGAACCCAAAATTAGCAAAAAAATTATATCAGGGTTCATATTAGTACCAGCGGTCACATATGACAAATGAGAAGTGCTGATAAACAATCTCACTTTGCCAATTCAATGTTATGCATGTGCTCGCATCGCTCGCAACAATGCAAAGGTTGTTGTTGTACGGAATGTCCCGTCTTCACTGTACCTCGTGTGTAGAAATTAATTTTTTATTTTAATAGTTTTGTTGTAACTACTTACTCAGGTTTTCTTAGACAATAAACAAAAACAAATGATATCGAATCTTATTAAGTACTTATAACAAAACTGTAAAAAGGAAAGATAAAAAAAATATTTTTTAGTTTTTATATTTTATACGTAAAAATATGTCAAGTATTTGCAATATTTTGGTCGTATTAGACATTTTCACCATTTTCATATTTTGAAAATTAAAAAAAATATATTTCTTTTTTCAACTTTGTCAAATTGTTTGCCACTCATTTTAAGGGATTTTACACTTAAATAAATTTATTATGGTGCCAGAACCATATTTATGCCAAATAAAATTTGTTTGTAATAAATATTTAAAATATTTTTTTAACTTTGTCAAATTATTTGTGCCACTCATTTTAAGGGATTTTACACTTAAATAAATTTATTATGGTGCCAGAACCATATTTATGCCAAATAAAATTTGTTTGTAATAAATAAAGAGTGATTTTTTTGAGGTTAGGATTTTCATGCATTAGTATTTGACAGATCACGTGGGATTTCAGACATGGTGTCAAAGAGAAAGATGCTCAGTATGCTTTGACATTTCGTCATGAATCGTCTTACAAACGAACAACGCTTGCAAATTATTGAATTTTATTATCAAAATGCGTGCTCTGTTAAGAAAGTTCATTGTGCGCTTCCATTTTATGGTCAGTTTAATCGACCCACTGAAGCGGCTATTCGGGCTATTGTGACTAAATTTCGCACCAAATTTACATTGTTGGACATTAAACCACCAACACGCTTACGTAGAGTGCGAACTGAAGAAAATATCGCAGCTGTATCGGCCAGTGTTAATGATGACCACCAATTTTCGATTCGTCGCCGTTCGCACCAATTGGGTCTCTGTTACTCAAAAACGTGGAAATGCCAAAATTGGACTAAGCGGATGGACCACCTAAGACGCAGCCGCGGTCAACATTTAAATGAAATTATCTTCAAAAAGTAAATGTCATGGACCAATCTAACGTTTCAAATAAAGAACCGATGAGATTTTGCAAACTTTATGCGTTTTTTTTAAAAAAAAAGTTATCAAGCTCTTAAAAAATCACCCTTTATTTAAAAAATATAATATGAAAAGTCGCTGCGAAGCCACTTAAAAAGACTTTTGACATGGTCGAAATCACGATCATGGTAGTCTGCACCCAAGTAATAAATGACACCATGCCATTTGTAAATAAATTTGCATTCTATTAAATATAGAAGCAAAATGGTCTTGAGCCAGGACAATATCCCAGTTTAAATCAAATACTGATTACAGACCAAAAAATACAAACGAAAAAATACACGTTTGAAATGTTTTGTTTTTATATGAGGGTTTTGGGCATAATTCCGGCCAATGAACCCAGATTGGCCTACAATTTAGCTTGATGATAAAGGAAATTTGGTCATCTTTTTAGCTTATTTTCGACAATGAGTTTTTCTCGTTTTGGAACTAAAAATCGGACTTTTGCACTAAATGTATCATATTTTTTTAAGGATGCAATTTCGTGCAGAAAAAAATATTTTAAATATATTTAAACCACTGTTTCTATGTAAAAATTGACATTCACAACACATTTGTAACCATCATAATTACCTTCAGTTAAATATACAAGTGGGTGTTAGCTGACTTATATTTTCAAAATGTAAGTAGAAATATTAATGGTACGTTCAACAAAAATTGGAATTTTAATAATCAATTAAAAAAAATATCCTTGCAAAAAAATTGTGTTTTTGGATGCAGTATGCCTCCTCGGACACAAAATTTGTATTTTTGTTTTGCATTTTGGACGTTCTACTGTTTATTATACAAATAATTGCTGGGCTATCTGTCATCCTCGGTCTCGTTATATTGCGTCGACTGCCTATATACTCACAATCCGGTTTTAAAGATGTTTTTAAGAGATACTGTAGAATTGTGCTTAAATCAAAATGCCAAACAGTGGCAACAATAACCAAAAAAGTGAAGAACGTTAATAAAAATTACTGATATATATTCTTTATAAATGTATACGATTTTTTTTCAGTATATATGTTTAATGCAATTTTATTGGTAAAATATTTCATGATTTCACAAGTAAAGAAATAAGTGTATGTAACTTAACATTAATTCATAATCAAATGAATGTTGGGAGAATTTTAATTTCGATGCTTGACATTGCTAGAGGTATGGTGGCGAGCGCGGTCCATATGATTTCGACCAACTCCTCTGCGGTTGGTGGAACTGTGCAGGTACAAGTCTCTTATCATATCGCCAATGAAATTGTTTCAAGCGTATTGTGTGATAACTAGATAGCGGATTTTTATGCAAAATCGTATTTTGAACGGATGGTTATAATTGAATGCCGTCTTCACACAAATGATTTTACTTATAAAACAATTTAATAAACCGATATAACCAATTTAGTGTCAGTATATCTTGCATAGCAATATGCATATTTTATATACTTGAGTATTAAAAATGGAATTTGCATAAAAATCCGCTGTCTAGTGATAACCTAGAGTTCAGAAAGCCAGCATGATGTATTAGATGTATAACAGACCCAATTGAACAGTGAATCGATTCTATAGAATTATGAAAAGAAAATATTTTTGTCCGCATATACACTCAAAGGAAATTTTCTAAATCGACTTTAGGTTAATTTACAAAATGAGCTGAAATTCCTGCATTCATGAACGAATTCTAATCAAATGTAGCTCAAATTGGTTTTTAAAAATTTTTATTTTTAAATTTACATAATATTATTTAAAAAATGAAGATCCGGCGGCTCGAAATTTTTTTTAAGCTATGATTTCTTCGGTAAAGTTTCTGGGAATACCCCATAGACCAAAAACTGCGATGCGATTTGTTTATTTTTTTCGGTCCCCCACAAATTGTTCCGCTCAAATATATATATAGTAAACCAGATCATGAATGTAGAAGATTTTTTGCATTGCGCATAGCTCTTGTATTGGAGGAGGCAATAACAAAGATGTTAATGAGCTTTTGCCGGTACTGTAGTCGAATATCATCCAAATTGGATGATGTTTCGGCGACAATTAAAAATGGCATCAAAGCCCATAGGATGACCCGATAGCCAATACTTAGGGGTGTGCTCTTTTAAAGAGTCGTGTACTCCTTTTTTCAAAATGTGCACTTAAAACGAAATATTCCAAAATAGCACACAAAAGTGTTCTATTTTAGCGATTTAGCTCTTTTTATTGATAATGCAACGACACCTGAGTATGTAAAGAAATTATCGGGAAAAATAGTTTACTAATTATTGGCATATTTTAAATATGCGAGAAAAACTCATATACAACAAAGAACAGAGGAGTTTTATGGTTTCGTGATAATGTGCAAGAATTTAGTTTATTACAAAGGTGCAGATGTTGTTTTAATACATATGATAATATTTTTAGAAAAAGATAAATTCGAAAAACTTTCTTTCATTTCATTTATTTCATTCTACTATTTTAACGATATTATATATGTATGAAAAATTTATAAATCTACAATTTTTCTTTGTATTGATTTCTACGTTCTTTTCGATGAATTTGTTTCGTCAAAAGTAGATGAAGATGAACATATTGATGAAAGGTTGAAAGAATTTCTAAATTGTAGTATATATACAACATTTGAGGAAATTTGCAATTAAATATTTTCAATCACTCCCAAATCCCAATATTTAGTTTAATTATTATGAATTGGAGAAAGAAAATAAATACCCCCTAATCGAAGTTCCAAGTAGATGTGAATCCGACAACGTTTACTCGAAATCGTGTATGCAGATTCGTGTTTAATTTTTTGGTAGAAATCATTTTTGAATTCAAAATATGTATAATCAGAAAGTCTTGAAGTAGAGAAACACAATTTGCAAACACGAATCCGAGTGAATATTGTTGAAATCCAGAACAGGAGGAGGGATTGACCTATTTTTTAAAATATGGAAAACGAACTCTTAATAATTTAATAATACATTCCGTTCCGAGTTCTTCAATTCCGACATAGGAAAAGATAAAACTCTTAAGAATGTTCAAAATTTCTAAACATCTACTAACATCTAATAATTAGTAAAAGTTTCTTCATGATCTCATAATGTTATGACATTTTATTATATTATATAAAATTAGAATTAATTGTTTTTTGTTTAATTTAAAAAAGGCTTTATTTTTCCTGCTATATTTTATGTGTGAATGAATTATATTTTTATAAAATTTAAATTTAATATTTTTCTTTTTTGAAGGTGTTTAAAATCTTTAATGACAGCACCGCGAAATCGTTGCTATTCCCATGTGTGTTT
Source organism: Polietes domitor (assembly GCA_947397865.1). Lineage (NCBI taxonomy): Eukaryota > Metazoa > Arthropoda > Insecta > Diptera > Muscidae > Polietes > Polietes domitor. The sequence goes on from OX377622.1 coordinate 126,320,344, forward strand.
GAATCACTGTGCGTTATTAATTAATTTAATGTCTGCATCAATGGACATTAGACTGGGTTGTGCCCTTATTGTTAATAATTGAGCTTAACATCCTGGTTGAAAAATCAACAGAGATTCCAAACAGGATTATGTCTGCTGCTGAAACCGTACGAGAGACCAACCGGTTTCCAAAAAACGTGTTTTCGTTATTTTATATCTGATCAAGAGAACAGTATTCTGAAAACTTTAAGGCAATGAGAATTTAGACAACTAAAACCACGTGATGTTGCCTCTTAAGTGCTGACAATAGTATACTCAGTATATTCGCACATATCAGATTCTATACAAATCAGAAAATGATCCAGTGATGATTTTTATTGGACTTCTATTCGTAAAATATTGAGAGATGTGAATTGGAATGACTAAAGCTTGTACTTTTGCAAAAATGTAGTATTAATAAAAACTTAAATAACTTAGTCAATTACTTACGGATTTTTAAAAACAAACCTTACTAAATGCGATATTTATATAAATTAACAAGTTTTACCAAACAAACTAATTTGCAAAAACATTACCAAATTTGAGAAATGGTTAAAAATTGTTTTAAAAATGATTTTGCAGGTTTGAGTTTGCAAAAGCACACATATTTTTAAGTTTTTTTAAGCTATATATATCAAAAGTTCCAGGTTTCTTTTTATATCTGATGAGAAAGTGAAAATCGGTTGATAACCATGTAATTTACAGACTTATATGTGTACAATGGTTCGAAAAACCGGGTTTCTATCCGTAACTCAAGATTTTGGGGGTGTCTGGGAAATTTCAAATACAGATTCTTGTTCTACTCGACAATACCTACAAGAAAAATAATATCACTTCCCAGAGTTTTCTACTTAATTCTTTTTTATACCCTCCACCTCCAGGATGGGGGTATATTCACTTTGTCATTCCGTTTGTAACACCTTGAAATATTATGGGGTCTCATAAAGTATATATATTCTGGGTCGTGGTAAAATTCTAAGACTGTCCGTCTGTCTGTCTGTTGAAAGCACAATAGCGGCCGAACGAAAAGAGCTAGGAGGTTCAAATTTTTCCTAAATTTGTCTTATGGTTGTAGATCGGTTGGGATTGAAATTGGACGATATCGGCCCAGAGGGAAAAATTTTTCCCTCACAAGGACTGAAAATACCCCTAATATTTAGAGTATTTCAGCATGTTTTTTGAACATATTAGCTTGTATTTACTTGATATTTACAGTGCGCATTCCCTTTATAGAATGAAAGGGCACCTTAGAATGATTTTTATTTGTGGGGGGCGAAATGGGACAAAAAGGGATAAAAATGGTACCTATCAAACGACAACAGATAGAAAGGCGAAATTTGGCGTGTACATTCCTCTAATAGAGTCGATACATAATATAAAAGTATTTTTTCTAAATTCGTACTTTTAGGGCGTTAAATGGGGATAGAGGGATAAAAATAGTACCAACCTAACGGCTGCACCTAGAATAATGAAATTATATATATACATTCCTCTGATTGCGTAGGCACGTAAAATAAAAGAACTTTCCAAAATTCGTACTTTGAAATAGTAAACAAATATAGTAATGTGCATAAAAATATCACAATTTTCGTAATATGGTACTGTGCTTCTATGTAAAGTCGACACCCTTTAATCTGCTGGTAATACTGTGGAATGCACTCCGTGGTGGAGGGTCTATAAGATTCGGCCCGGCCGAACTTAATGCCTTCTTACTTGTTATAAATACAAATTTCAAAAAGACCCTTTAATGTGCGCGTCTACATGATCTGAAGAGTTGGTACCATTTTTCCCTCTACCCCTTAAAAGCACATATTCCTAAAAAGCCATATATATTCAAAGGAATATATAAACAGATTTTAATAGTGAAAATTTTGAAAAATTCATTTAAGTTGTGCGTCTACATGGTCAGAGGAATGTACACACCGAATTCCACGATTGTAGCTGCAATACTTTGGTTGGTACCATTTTTATCCCTTTTTTGCGCTTTTGTAAAAATTTCGAAAAATTCCTTTATGATTCGTGTCAACATAGTAATGGGAAGCCACACACAATTTCATGTTTCGGTCTACTACCGTTTAGTCAGGACGAAGGTTTCATGTTCATCCCTTTTTGGCCATTTTACCCACTAATATATAGTACGAATTTCGAAAAATCGTTTCCACTATACCTACATTCAAATTTAATGATTATGTCTTCCGCTGTTTGATTTGTGGGCTAATCAATGAGTTTGCCATTGTATTTTTTAAATTTGAAAAATTATTTTCTGATCTAAAAAAGCTTGGAGCATTGGAAAAACAAACATTTTATCACATATATTGAATTTAATATATTTTATGCTGGCCAAATGATGTTAATTCTTTATATGCCCAGTTTGAGATTTAATTCGAAAGATTATAAGAACAACTTTGTACACGACCTCCTCTAATATACACACATGCTTACCTAAAATTTATTTAATTTCAATTATTTGCAAGCTTGTTTAGTCTTACTTAAAAGAGTCAACACTTAACATGTCCCAAATAAAACCTCTCAATCCAGTTTTACAAAAGATCGCCAATGAAGAGCTATTCGAGGAAACGGCCAGAATTCCAGCAGATTTGGAGGCATTGAAATTATGGATTCGTCAACAACCGCATCTGAGGGCACGAACCGATGACCAGATGCTTATACAATTCCTGAGGGGCTGTAAGTATAGCCTGGAAAGAGCCAAAGAGAAAATTGATCGGTTTTATGTGCTAAAAACGAAGTTCCCCGACATGTTCGGCGGCTTCGATGTGAACAATGCGAAATTTCGCAAAATCCATAGATTGGGGTGAGTATTGAGTAGAGAATAAATTAAGTGGCTGGCTTCTTTGTTATTAAACACCTCTCCAGCTGCTTCTCTCTTCTGCCCACACCTCTCAACGACACCGGCTGTCGTATGGTGCTATACCGCTTTAATTACGACACCAGTGAATACAACCCCGAAGAAATCTTCCTGCCGGGTGGTGCGATGTACGAACTGCTCGTCACCGACGATCCCTATTCCTGCATCCAGGGCACAATCTTCATAATGGACATGGCTCAGGCGACTCTCAGTCACTTGCTGCAATTAAGTCCGAATTTTATGAAGAAATTGGTTACTTTCTATGAAAAGTCGCTGCCGCTTCGCATAAAGGCGGTGTATTATTTCAATGTGCCGTCAACATCACAGCAATTCTTCAAAATGCTGTTGCCACTGTTTTCGGAAAAGCTGCAACAAAGGGTAAGTCCGTTCACGCACGTAAATATGTACACTAGACTGGGTCGCCGTCCATACAAATGGAAAAACAAAATATTATTTTTATAGGTGTTTTCAGGAGCGTTTAGCTCACAGATGGGTTGAAATATTTTTTAGATCATCATTAAACAATCCAATCTTCATTTCTGTGGTGGGGTGGGGGTATGTGACTGCTGCAATTTATCTTCGTGACCCATTCTAATGTACACATATTCAGGGACACATCGATATAATATTTGCAGCTACTGAACCCATCGAAATAATTGTTAATTGTATTAATTGTTAACACATGTATGGATTTATTCTCTCTTAGTAAGAAAGTTATTTATTAGTGGTTTCTCTATTTGCTACCAGATTGTTACTCCCGATCCAGATTTATAATACAAAGCCAATAAAATTGTTGCGTGACTGACTCATTCATAAGCAAAACGGCTGAAATTAGTAGTTTGTCCCAAATATGGCGGAGACGTGTACTAAAAATTATTTTAGATTTTTTTTACTTTTGGGGGTAAAATGGGGCAAAAAGGGATAAACAGTAGCTAGAAACATGAAATTTGGTATGTACCTTCCTCTTACCATACAGACACACGACATAAAGGGATTTTTCTAAATTTGTGCTTTTAAGTGGGGAGTGGGACAAAAAGTGATACAAATTGTACCATCCTGCTAGAAATTGGGTGTGTACATTTCTCTAACAACGTAGACGCACAAAATATATGTTTTTTTTTCGAAAATCGTACTTATAAGGGGGTACCAACCAAACTATTACAGATAGAAAAAATAGATAAAATTCGGTGTATACATTCCTCTAACCACATAGACGCCCAAAATAAATTTATTTTTCGAAATTTTTTACTTCTGAGAGAGAAATGGGGAAACAGGGATAAAAGGGGGCAAAATGACATGAACATAAATATTTTTTTCGAAATTTAAATAAAGGAGGAATAAACACGACTTTAAGGAGGTACAAAAATGGTACCAATATGAAATTTTGTTAAGTTTTTACTAAAATTTTTATTAAAATAAGAAATATTTTTTTTTAATATTAAATATTATTTTTAAAATTATTATAATTAAATTTGGGGCCCAACAAATTCACAATTTCATAAAAATGATGAAAAATTCACAAATCTTACAAATTTATGGCCTTTTTTGAAAACCGAATTCTGTTTTGATAAGTTTTTAACCTCAAATTTTGAGGGATGTGAACTGAAGTGATTTAAAAGGTATTGAAAGTACCTTTAAAATGGTATACAACATCATTCACCTTTTTGTATACATGTATACATTTTTCTTTATTTCTTGAAATAATTATTTAAATTGCAGTTTAAAGTATACTATTTGTGTGCTATATTTTGCTTCGTCAAAATAATCAACTTTTCATTCTTTTAAGCTTTCATAAAATTTAGTTTTTGTCTCCCTGTACCAATACAGGGTGATAATTATGTTGGTTATATATTGAGTTTATATGGGAGGTGGTAGTGGGCGTGGTCCGATCGGCCCAATTTTATTTTTATTTTTTGCGTATGATATGTCTAGCAAATGTGCAAAATTACAAGACTGTATGTTTATTTTTCTACTTTATGCCATAAAAAATGGATTTTGGACCAGTGTGCGCCCGTCTGTTGAAAGCACGCTAGCATCTAAACGAAAGGAGACAGAAGTTCAAATTTTCCATAAATGCGTCTTATAGTCGTAGATCGGTTGGGATTGAAACGGGGCGAAATCGGCCCAAACGGAAAAAATGTTCCCTCACAAGGACTAAAAACCACCCATAATAATCCCTAATATTTTAGCGTATTTAAGCATGTTTTTTGAATATGTCTGTTTATATCTGCTTGATATTTGGTATGCGCATTCCCCTTATAGCAAAAACGTGCATCATAAAGTGATTCTTATTTGTAGGGGGAGAAATGGGGCAAAAAAGGGATAAAAATAGTACATATTAAACGACAACGGCTAGAAACACGAAATTCGGTGTGTACATTCCTCTAAGTCCTTGTGAGGGAAAAATTTTTCCCTTTGGGCCGATTTCGGCCCGTTTCAATCCCAACCGATCTACGACTATACGACTCATTTATGGAAAATTTGAACGTTCTAGCTTCTTTCGTTTAGATGAGAGAGTGCAATAAACTTAAATTTAGTAAAGGCATACTGGTTGCCAAAAAGATACCAATTTTCTCAATTTTAGTTCATTTTTACTTTTTCGAGTGTGCTCTTCCCTATTTTTTTGCTGGGTATAAATATATATTTTAGATTGCTATTACAACTTATTGTTTTTTTTTTAATATTTCTAGGTTGTCATATGTGGTACCACGGAAGAGCTTACCCAGCGTATACCTCTGAAATATTTACCAAAAGATTATGGCGGTGAGAATGGTTCAATCGATGATTTAGTCAAGACCTTTGAATTGAAGTGGGATGAATATCGCGATTACTTCCTAGAGAATGCCGACTATGGTACGGATGAAAGTTTGCGTCCGGGTAAACCGATTGATTTCGATGGCATGTTTGGTGTGGGTGGATCGTTTAGAAAACTCACAGTGGATTAAGTTCAATATAATATAATTCAATTTACATAATTCAAGTATAATATTCTAAAATAGTGATACTTTAGTAAAGTGATTTTTGGATGTTTAAAATTAAAATTTCTCAAAATAAAATAAAAATAATACATAAAATAAATAAAATAAATAATTGTTATTAATACTTTACGAAATTATTAGTGATATAAGAAAAGCAGAAACAAAATATATAAGTCATACAGAATTAATAAAGAACGATTCACGTGATTACACTGAGTAAAATTATCTTTTAAAATAAGCATGTGCGAGAGACAAATTATATTGACGCTTCCGAACAATAGTATGCTAAGTCTGAAAAGTGAGTTTTGATAGAGAGTCTTTCAAAAGTTAGTTATAAAAGTTGGAACATTTTTGAGCATAGCTTTTGATTGGATTAAGTTAAGTTAAAGACCGTGAAATCTGAACACATACTAAGGCGACTGTACTATACTATACGACTGTACTATTGTTTGGAGACGCCGATATCATATAAAGATAAATAGGATCGACAATATGGAAATTGAGACTCAAATGGCTTTTATCATTTTATGAATATTTTAAAATAGGTTATTTTTCATCTGATTTGATCAAATTTCACATGAAGAATTGAAAATTAGCTTGCTCCGTAATTTTTATTAACTTTTTTCCAGTAATGATTTGTACCCGGTAAAATGTTAATGGTATGAAAACTAAGCCCAATTTATGCTTTGATATTATTTCAGTGTATTTTTCTAAACTTCAAATTTATTTTTTGTAAATCTGATTGTTTTATTTTTCACTTTTTTCCTTTCCTATTCCCTTTTCATATTTGTTTGACTTTCTCACTCTATTTATTTACTTATCAACCGCTTTTCCTCTGTTACACTGATGTCTTAGTTAATCCGCGATTTAATAACAGAAATGGTAAAACCTTCCCAGTCACTAATAAAGCAAAAACAACTCTTACGATATTTTGGATAATTTATTTAAAGCATACTTTAGGGATGTAAGATACTATAACGTTCGATTGAAGCTGTATTTCAAAAATACCGCACTGGGTGTATTGATTGACGTTACCTATAGGGTAATTTATAATGAGAGATTAATTAACAACTGTAAGGTACCAATAGGTACCATTTAGATAGATAGAAACGCTATATACGGTATGTACTAGGGTTTGAATTTTCCCATATTATTTTATTTCTCGGGAATTATTTTTCCAATTTCCCGGCATCCCGGGACAGCACGAGAAAACGTCAACAAATCGTTTGCAACATTGAAACTTTTTTTTTCTTCTTTTTTTGAATAAAACAAACGAACTTTATTAAAGAAAATTATTTTGTTTCTCATAACAAACTAATTGAAAAACAGTTTTATAGAATTAACTACTAAATAATAATTGTTGAAGCTCGATTTTTGCGAACAATTATTATTTAATAGTTAAAATCAAAAAAGGTCGAATAAATATAAAAGTTAAAAAACAAATATAATTCTATATTATAAAAAATAAAATATAATATCAATTAAATTTCAAAACATTTTTCCAATGACCATAAAATAATTAAGCATACATATATGTGGGATTCTCTGCAAACACATCAAAAAATAAACATTTTCTACCAAATTTTTGCCCAATTTAGAAGTTTTTAATAGTATAAAATTCTGTGTAGTTGGACATGTATGGCCCATGCGAGGTTGGTAAGTTTGGTGTGAGCGATAGAGCTACTGTTTCTTTTACTTCGGGAGGATGCATTTGAAAGGTATTTTCTTATGACAAAAAAAAAAAAAAACAAAATAATACATTTAATTTTTTATGACCTAATGTCCCCTTTGATTTTAATTAATTTTTCTTTGGAAGTAGCGCTATGTGTTTACTTTTAATTGCAAAAAAATCATCCGAATCCAATGTAAATCTTTAATTTAATTTTCATTTTTCAAATTTCGATATAGCTTCGAATCCATACATTTATATTTTGAGCCGGTAATTTTGTCATTATACCCTACACAACTTCGTGGTCTAGGGTATTATAAGTTAGTTTTCCGCCAAATGTTTGTAACACCAAGAAATAATCGAGCTAGACCCACCTTTAAGTATACGGATCGGCTTAGAATCACCAGCTGAATCGATTTATTATATTTTATTATATTGTTGTTGTTGTCCGATTGTCATGAAATTTGGCAGAAGTTACTTTTTGGCCAAGGGCGATTGGTATTAAATTTGGAGGAAATCGGTTCAGATTTCGATATAGCCTCCATCCCTATAATTTACACTATTACTGCTCTAGAATACACATTTTCCATGGGATCATGACCAAATTTTCAGAATCCTGTTATATTTGAACTAGAAACAACTACCGGGAAAGTGGACCACATGGGTCTATTTTTTGATATAGACCCCATACAAATGTATATCCGATTTACAATGTTACTGCTCTAAAATGCACATTTTACATCGGATCTTGATCAAATTTTCCACACAATGTTACATTTATACCAGAAACACGTATTTTGAAAGCCAGCTATATAGGTCAATGTTTCGGTATAGCCCCCATACAAATGGGCCCCCAGTTTACACTATTATCGCTCTAGAACCCACATTTTACATCGGATCTTGAAACAAATTTTGCAGATCATGTTATATTTCAATAAATAATACCTATTTTGTAAGTGATCCATAAAGGCACACTTTTTAATGTAGCGCCCTTGAATTATTACATCTCTAGGACCCACATTTTACATCGGAAGTTTTTAAAATTTTGCAGATTAAATATTATTCATGTTTCATACTAAGAATACCTACTTTGAAAGTGATCTATATGAGCCTACTTTTTAATGTAGCGCCCTTACAAATGGCCCCATTTTTATTATTACCCCTCCGGGACCCACAATTTACATCAGGAGTTTGTCAAATTTTGCATTTTGTATTATATTTCAACCAAGAAGACATATTATGAAAGTCAAATATATGGGTTCATATTTTGGTATAACCCCTAAACAAATTGGGCGCCCATTCTACTTTATTACATCTCTAGAGCCCACATCGTGCATTAGATCTCGATATAATATTGCATATCATGTCATATTTCAATTAAAAATATCTACTTTGAAAGTGATCTATATGGAACCCTTACAAATGGTCCCATTTTAATTTTTACCCCTCAAGAACGCAAATTTTACATCGGATTTTTTTTAAAATATTGCAGATTATATTATATTTCAACTAAGAATACAAAGTCAAATATATGTGTCCATACTTTGGAATAACCCAAATGGGCTCTAATACAGCTCTAGAAACTACGTCTACATCGGATCATGATATTTCAACTATGAATACCTACCATGAATGAGAAATATATATTTTTTGGACCAGGCCCCAAGTGTTGTTGTAGGCCCCCTTTCAAATGTCGGTCCGATTCATCCTATTACTACTGTATAATTTGTAAAGGGTGTTTTTTATTGAGGTATAGAACTTCGAATTGAAGTAAAACACAAGAAAATCGTTTTAATGTCCATTAATTTGGCTTTATTGGAAGGATAATTTTATGTCATTAATGTTTAAATATGATTTCGGGCATGTGGCCGCCGCGGCTGGCTCGAATATAGCCAATTCTACAGGTCCAATTTTCAACCACTCCAATTGCTGTGCACGGTGGCGAATCGATTCATTCGGGTCCTCTTCAACACTTTGCTCTACAGCGGCAATTGTTTCGTCGGTGCGCACTGTTCGACGTCTCTGCGGATGCGTATTATCACATAGAGTAAACGTAGTGCGAAAACGATCCATGGTTAACCGAATTAATTGCTCTGATGGACGATTATGTCGACCATATGGACGGAGCTTGCGGTGAACTTCGCGAACTGAACCATTACTTTCGATATAAATTTGCACGATTTGCAAGCGTTGTTCTTTTGTCAACCTGTTCATGATGAAATGGCAAACCAAACTAAATATTAATCACTTGACAGCTGACAAAATGACCGCCAGTTAAAAAAGTGATGCCAACTTAAAGTTCTATACCCCAATAAAAAACACCCTATATTTGCCTGCCGGAACATTGGATCAATTATGTACCACATTCCTTAAATATGACTAAAGATGAATTTATAGTATACTGTATAATTTATATGAACTACATAAAATTGCTCCCATGAACCACCTGGGCTTAGTAATAAAAGCGAGGTATATACGCAGGGGGTGGTGTAGGGTATTATATAGTCAGCCCCGCCCGACATTAGCCTTTCCTTACTTGTTTTCAATTATTTTGTTTTCAACATAGTTACAATAATGACGATACCTCTTCCTATCAAATATATATGAGTCATTCCATGTCAAGCGGTTCAATGTTTTACCCGATAGTTGCAATTGTTTTGAATGTTTGTGTATGTATTCATCTCATAAAAATATTATATACATGTTTTAGAAAAAAATATAACATTTGTTTTCACAAGTTATGACCAATTAAGCAATGACAAAATACGATTTTTATACCCTCCACCTCCAGGATGGGGGTATACTAACTTTGTCATTCCGTTTGTAACACCTTGAAATATCGACATGATACTCTATAAAGTATATATATTCTTGATCGTCATAAAATTCTAAGACGATCTAGACATGTCCGTCCGTCCGACTGTTGAAAGCACGCTAGCATCTAAACGAAAGAAGCTAGAAAAATTTTCAAAGCTATTTTTCCATAAATGCGACTTATAGTCATAGATCGGTTGGGATTGGAACCAGGCGAAATCGGCCCAAAGGGAATTTTTCCCTCACAAGGACTAAAAATACCCATAATAATCCCTAATATTTTAGCGTATTTAAGCATGTTTTTTGAGTATGTCTGTTTATATTTGCTTGATATTTGGTATGCGCATTCCCCTTAGAGCAAAAAAGTGATTCTTATTTGTAGGGGGTAAAATGGTGCAAAAAAGGGATAAAAATGGTACATATTAAACAACAACAGCTAGAAACACGAAATTCGGTGTGTACATTCCTCTAATTGAGTAGATACATAATATAAAAGTATTTTTTGCAAATTCGTACTTTTAAGGGGTAAAATAGGAATAGAGGGGTAAAAATGGTACCAACCAAACGGCTGTTCCTAGAATTTCATATTCCTCTGATTGCATAGACAAGTAGATCACACGGATTTTTTAAAATTCGTACTTTTTGTTGTTGGAAAAATGGAAAAAGGGGATACAAATAGTACCAACCAAATGACCTCAGCTAGAGTCATGCAATTCGGAGTATACATTCCTCTGACTGCGTAGACACGGAAAATAAACGGATTTTCGAAATACGTACTTTCAAGGGATACAATGGTACGTAGGGATAAAAATAGTACCAACTAAACGACTACAGCTAGAAAAATGAAATTCTAATTGCGTAGAAATCTCAAGTGGGAAAAAATGGTACCACCCAATGGGCGCAGCTGGAATCATGGACACGCAAAATAAAAAGTTTTTTTCCAAATTCGTAATTTTTCTTTTACGGCAAAAATTGGTTGAATCATGATGTTAGGTTATTTTGCACTATGTACGTCTGATAATGGATTTTCAAAATTTGTACTTTTGAAATTAAAATAGAATGGAAATACAACCAACTGTAGCACTATCTACCAATATGTATGGTATTTAAGCTTTTTGAAAATATAAATAAAAGAATATTTATTTTTTGATTTGAAGTAATTAAAATATTATATTTATTTATAAACTTTTTTTTGCAATATTTGTATTTGTTTTGGTTTGGCTATATTAAGAAATTTATATTTTCCTGTAATATTACTGCACTTCTACGAAAAGCGACTTCCTCTGTGGAATGCAATCCATGATGGAGGCCCAGCCGAACTTAACGCCGTTTATACTTGTTTCAAATAGATTTGGCATGGAAAGGCTCACATGTAAAATATTTTTTAAGATGAATATTTCACGAGATTTTTGCAATTACGTACTAATTTTATTAATAATACATAATGTTTGAATAAAATCATTAACTCAAAAGTGTACACCAGACAAACAGACAGATGTACGTACGGACGAACATGGCTCAAACACAAACAGTTTAGAAAGACATGCTTCGAATTTACCCCAAAATATACATAGGCTCTAAAGTTACACCTTCATTGTGCTGTACTTTTTGTTTGCAACAAAATTTGTATACCCTCCTAGCCCAGTAGAGAGAACTTGTGCTTATTGTTAGTTTGTTGGAAACCATAAACTAATGGCGAACGACAAACAACAAAGTGTAATGAACAATTAATTGGCGTAATCTAAACCAAGAACGGAGACACTCGACTAAAGTCTCAACAATTATATGCATACATACATGCGTAGATATTTAAAACCGGTAAATAAACTACTGACAACAGAGAATAACAATAAATATATAAATATAAAAAATTCAATGCAAAAGAAATGGGCACACTCTAAGAAAATGTTCGTTTTATGTGAAATTTTGCAACATTTGTAGACATCATAAAGTTAAATTAAGTAAAGTTACTTTAATTGAACATTTATAGTTATTGGACCTATATTTTCAAAAGGAAAGTACAAATATTAAAGGTACCTTCGATGAATATTGGAATTTTAGTAAAATTAAAAAAATGTCCATAAAAATGTGTGTGTAGATTTTATGAATCAGTATGCCTCAATGCAATTAGGTTCAGACAATTTTTTTTTTATTTTTTTGGTGCATAGTGTAAGCGATATAGAGATTGATATCACGCTTGAAATCAGTTAGTTAAGCCTCCAGCTGTAACGAAAAATAAAAAATTGCCTTTTTGCTAATTTTGGGTTCTGCGAAGACTTCAGAACAACCTTTGGTCTTAAACCAAAAAAAAATCTGATATATAAAAATATAAAATATGATATATAAATTTATTATTTAAATTCTAAAACATTTAATACATCGCCTTTTTTCTGAGTGTAGTCTCAAGTAATTGTACGAATCCGATTTAATTTGCATAAAATACTTTTTTACCAGATACTCTTCCCAAGCCAGGGTGTTGTATGTGTTGATAAAATTATTACATGTGAAATTTAACGATTACACTTTGCAATTAATCAACAGCAAAGCTGTTTCACACCATGTGCTGAGACTTTGCCAAAAGTTAAATGGGAATATATGGGGTCAAGAAACGTTTCCAATATAACAAGGTGAAGGGACAAAAGAAATGGAAAGGCATTGATTTAAATTCACATCATGGACGAAATGGTCGTACTTAAAAAAAAACAGAATGACATAAAATTCGACCGGACTGAATCTTCCACCATGGAGTGAATTCCATTGTATTAGAGAAAAGATTAGAAAGAGATTATATTTGTGCTTAAGTGGAAATACAGTATAATATTAGGAAAATTATGATTTTTTTTAGACAAATTGCAATATTTTTTTACAATTACAATATAACCCGCTCACTTGTATTTATTGTTTTAAATAAATTGCGACAATTCATCGGGGAAAAATTGGAGAAATTTATATTTATAAATTTATTATACCCTCCACCTCCAGGATGGGGGTATACTAACTTTGTCATTCCGTTTGTAACACCTTGAAATATCGACCTGAGACCCTATAAAGTATATATATTCATGATCGTCATAAAATTCTAAGACGATCTAGCCATGTCCGTCCGTCTGTTGAAAGCACGCTAGCATCTAAACGAAAGGAGCTAGAACGTCCAAATTTGCCATAAATGCGTCTTATAGTCGTAGATCGGTTGGGATTGAAATGGGGCGAAATCGGCCCAAAGGGAAAATTTTTTCCCTCACAAGGACTAAAAATACCCATAATAATCCCTAATATTTTAGCGTATTTAAGCATGTTTTTTGAGTATGTTTTTTTTTTATTTGCTTGATATTTGGTATGCGTATTCCCCTTATAGCAAAAACGTGCACCATAAAGTGATTATTATTTGTAGGGGGTGAAATGGGGCAAAAAAGGGATAAAAATGGTACATATTAAACGACAACAACTAGAAACACGAAATTCGGTATGTACATTCCTCTAATTGAGTAGATACATAATATAAGAGTATTTTTTCCAAATTCGTACTTTTAAGGGGTAAAATAGGAATAGAGGGATATAAATGGTACCAACCAAACGGCTGTACCTAGAATAATGCAATTCGGTGTATACATTCCTCTGATTGCATAGATAAGTAAAATACACCGATTTTTCAAAATTCGTACTTTTTGGGGTAAAAATGACTGACTGCGTAGACATGGAAAATAGACGAATTTTTCGAAATTAGTACTTTCAAGGGATACAATGGTACAGAGGGATTCGTACTTTTTCTTTTACGGCAAAAATTGGTTGAATCATGAAGTTAGGTTATTTTGCACTATGTACGTCTGATAATGGATTTTCAAAATTCGTACTTTTGGAATTCAAATAGAATGGAAATACAACCAATTGTAGCACCCACTATCTACCAATATTTATGGCTTTGAAAATATTTTTGAAAATATAAATATAAGAATATTTATTTTTTGAATTGACGTATTGGTAGCATTACCTTATAAGCGTGGTTTGAAATAATAAAAATATTATATTTATTTATAAAATTAACTTTTCAATATTTGTATTTGTTTTGGTTTGGCTATATTAAAAAAATTATATTTTCCTGTAATATTACTGCACTTCTACGAAAACCGACAACCTCTGTGGAATGCAATCCATGGTGGAGGGTATATAAAGTTCGGCCCGGCCGAACTTAACGCCGTTTTTACTTGTTATTTATCAAAATAGTATTTAATTCAAAATTTGGATATAAGATAGAAATCTTCAAGAAATGGGCTTAAATATCTTAAACATAGGGTGGGCCATTTATCATATTAAACCAGAAGTTGCTTTAAAATAGTACCGATTATTTTTTCAAATTTCTGGTTTTATTGTAAAGGTTGAACTATGTCATTTAATAATGGAACACAATATCATTCATATGACTAACACGACTGGTTCGGCAGTACCTCATACGATCAACCTAATTTCTCAATACAAGGCCCAATGATGCCGCCAGCCCAAAATCCACCCCAAACAGTGAATCGTTGTGGATGTATTGGCTTCTCAATAGTCACGTTTGGGGTTTCTGAAGCCCATATGGGGTAATTTTGCTTATTGACATAGCCACCGAGATGAAAATAAACTTCATAAAGGCTGAACTGAAGGCCCATCTCTTCTCGAACATTTTCATGTAAATTTCTTACAGTATGAGTTAAAGACTCACTATTTTGGAAGTAAGTTTTTAATATTTCCCAATTTTGTTTCGAGCGTATAGCATCACATTTTGCAATTGCAAACATAAACTTAAAAATAAAATTGAATGTTATTCTACCTTCCAAAGTCAAAGTAAAAGGTAGTGCAAATTTAAAATTTTAAATGGCCCGCCCTATACCTTAAATATTAGGGGTTATTGAGAGTATTTTCAATCCTTGTTAGGGAAAAGCTTTATCTCTCCCGATCAATTTACAATCCAGTCCAGTCTCGGCCCTTTTACAATGCCGTTTACGCTGTCAGATTACCATTCACACTGAATTTTATGATTCCAGCTGCAATCGTTTGTAGGTATTATTTATTTCCTTTACCCCATTTTGACCCTAAAAGTACACTGAGAGAAACGTTTGCACCGATTGATTTTAAGAAGCTAGCTGCAGTCGTGTTTATTGGCAAAATTTTCTTCCCTTTTCCCTCATTTTGGCACTAAAAGTACGAATTTGGAAAAATCATTTTGTATAACATGTCTAAGCAGTCAGAACGACGAATGTACCGACATTCATGATTATAGCTGCAGCCGTTTAATTGGTAACATTGTTAACCCTTATTTCCCATTTTATCCCTTAAAAGTACGAAATTCGAAAAAAATCTATTTTTTTCTCGTCTCCACACAGTCAGATGAACTATCCCATATTTATCTCTTTTGTTCCATTTCCCCCTTAAAAGTAAAAAATTCGAAAAAATATGTTGCGTGTCTAAGCAGTCTGAGCGACGAATAAATCAAATATCAGTGTTATAGCTGCAGCCGTCTGGTTGGTACCATTTGTATCATATTTTTCATTTTGACACAAAAGTGCGATTTTTCCCCTAACAGCAAATTTTTTTAAAAATTCCTTTATTCACCGAATATCATGAATTCAACTTCAGCCGTTTGATTGGTAACATTTTTATCCCTCGTTTCTTATTTTATCCCTTAAAAGTAAAAATTTCGAAAAATCCTTTTTATTTTACGTGTCGACACAATTAGAGAGATATATACTGCGAATTTCATGTCTCTTGTTCTTATTTTACTGGTACCATTTTTATCCCTTTTTCCCATTTTGACCCTAAATGTACCAATTTGGCAAAATCATTTTGTTTTTTTTTTTTTTGTATATATACGCAGTCAGACTAACGTATATACCGAATTTCAAGATTGAAGCCGCAACCGTGTGGTTGGTACCATTTTTGTCCCTTTTGCTCTGTTTTCACCGTAAATGAACAAATTACGAAAAAATGCTTTAAAATTTTTTTCATTTCATGTTTCTAGCTATCGTTTGATTCGTACCATTTTTATCCCTTTCCTCCCATTTTGATCATAAAAGTAGGAATTTGGAAAAAATTCCTTTATTTTGCACATATACACTGTCAGAGAAACGTATACACCAATTTCCGCCGTTTGGTTGGTACCATTTTTATCCCTCATTTCCCATTTTATCCCTTAAAAGTAAAAAATTCCAAAAAATGCTTTATTTTACGTGTCTACACAATTATGGGAATGTTCCCTGCAAATTTCATGTTTCTAGCTATCGTTTGAATCGTACCATTTTTATCCCTTTCCTCCCATTTTGATCCTAAAAGTAGGAATTTGGAAAAAATACTTTTATTTTGCACATATACACAGTCAGAGAAACGTATACACCGAATTTCAAGATTAAAGCTGCAGCCGCTTGGTTGGTACCATTTTTATCCCTGAAAAGTACAAATTTCGAAAAATATCTTTTAGTTTACGTCTCTACGCAATTAGAGGGATATTCCTTCCGAATTTCATGCTTCTAGCTATTGTTTGATTCGTACTATTTTTGTCCCTTTCGTTTTTCTTTTTGTCGTTTGATTCCTACCATTATTATCCCTTTTTCCCAATTTCACTCACAAAAAGTGTGAATTTTGAAAAATCCTTTTATTTTGCGCTTCTACGCAGTTAGAGAAACTAATACACTGAATTTCGTGATTCTAGCTTTACCCGTTTGGTTGGTACCATTTTTATCCCTTTTCGCCCCATTTTCTCCCTAAAAGTGAAAAATTTCGAAAAATGTCTTTATGTTACGCGTCTACACAGTCAGTGTATACATTCGACCGAATTTCATGACTTCAGCCATGCAGTGGTTTGTACCATTTTTATCCCGCATTTTCCACATTATCCCTTAAAAGTACGAATTTGGAAAAATCTCCACATAATTTGAGGAATGCACACACCTAATTTTAGGATTATAACTGCCTCATGATTCGCTCTATTTGTAGCCCTTTTTGTCCCCTTTTTGCTCTTTTAGGAAAAATATTTTTTTTGCGATTTCATGCTATAAATAGTGTACGTGACAAATTTCGAGCGAATATAAGCCAGAAATTAAATAAAATGTGAGCATATTTCCAGTCCTGGTTGGAGGGGATTTTGGGAGTTTTTTTTTAATCCAATACAAGCTGGTGAAACTAGGAGTTGACATCCACCTTCATCATCTTTCGTTGTTTTTTAATATTATTTTTAATTTTTGGATTGTTTATTCTTTGTCAACAACTTTTGAGCCCAACTCAGGACACTGTGCGTTACAACTGACTGCATTGATGCCGGTGTTTAATTTTTTCTTGCCGGTACTTAATTCTTAAATCCACTGAACTCTATTTAAACATGTACAAACATTGAGGGTATGCTTTAGTCGGACTTTACATTGGCAGCACATAAGATGGCCGAGATAATACCGCTCAGTGCGGAGTTGCAGAAAATTGCCAACGAACAGTTGGGTGAAGTGCCCTCGAGGATACCGGCAGATTTGGCCGATTTCAAGCAGTGGATACAACATCAGCCTCATCTCAAGGCTCGTCTCGACGATCAATTTCTATTGCAATTCCTCAGGGGCTGTAAATACAGCCTGGAAAGGGCTAAAGAGAAATTCGATCTGTACTTTTCGCTCAAAGGGAAATATCCGGAAATGTTGAATGTCACCGATGTGGATGATCAGAAATTAAGGGAAATTCACCGCTTGGGGTAAGTTTCATGTGCAGTTTTTTTCAATAAACCTCCAGGAACATATTTGCTGGATTCATAAGACAAGCAAATATTTCTATATTAGAAACAAAGTCTTCCAAGCGTCATTGCTTCCGAAGTAATAGTATTTATATTTTCGGTAAAATTGTTTCTATATAAAAAGCGAGGGCCTGTTATAAAAACATATATATTTGCAGCCAAACATATATAAAATAATAGAAAATTTTCTTCTTGTAGCTGTTTCCTGCCCCTCTCCAAGCCCCTGCATGAAACTGGTCCCAGAATTATTTGTTTTCGCTTCAATTACTCCACCAGCAAACATAGCATCGATGACATCATTCATCCGGGCACTGGTTTACATGAACTGATGATGGTCCAGGATCCCTATGCCTGCATTTGTGGCCTCGTCTATGTCGTCGACATGGGCTCAGCCACTGCCAGCCACTTTCTACAAATGACACCGAATTTTTGCAAGAAACTTATTTCGTATCTGGAAAAGTCGATGCCGTTGCGCATTAAGGCCATTTATTATGTAAACATTTCGCCAGCGGCTCAGCAATTCTTTAAGATCCTTTTCCCATTCTTTACGGAAAAATTAAGACAACGCGTAAGTAGTGGATACCGAAGAAGGAAGAAAGATATAGTTCTTAAAACTCTGAACAATTTCAGATTCATATCATTGGTCACGATCTGACAGAGCTGCACAAGGATATACCGGTTCGCTATTTGCCTCGGGATTACGGCGGTGAACTTCCCGCACTGGATGTACTGGCGATGGAATTTGAAAAAACTTGGGATGACAATCGGGAGTTCTTCAAAGCGAATGCTCAGTATGGCGCCGATGAGAGTTTACGTCCCGGCAAACCTCTGGATATAGATGGGCTATTCGGTGTTGGTGGTTCGTTTAGAAAATTAATTGTAGATTAGAAAGTGTAGAAATGGTTCAAAAGAAATAGAAATAGAATTTCTTTAAAGAACTTTGTTTGATTGCTGACAATAAAAGTGAAATTAGGAAGTTCTTGGGGTAAGTGGCACTATTATTGAATAAACAAATATTATTGAAAAAAACAGCCTGAAAGTCCTCTACTGTACAAGAAGTGCTAAAACGAGATTAAATGGCAAAAATACTAGGACAATATTTGCAGTCCTCCGTCGGGAAAATCGTTATCCCTCTAGAACAATTTCACCCAATTGCAATCCTCACCGTATATACAGTCAGAGGAGCCTATATATTGAATTTCATGATTCTATCTGCAGTAATTTGCTTTGTACCATTTTTATCCCTTTTCCCAATTTTGACCCTAAATGTACGAATTTGGAAAAACCCCTTTGTTTTGTGCGTCAATGCTGTGGTATACAACGAATTTCATTATTCTAACTGCTGCCGTTGGGTTGGTACCATTTTTATCCCCTTTCGGCCGTTTTGACCCTTAAGGTACAAAATTGAAAAAAATCATTTTATTTTCTGTGTCTACACATTCAGAGGATCGTATACGCCGAATTTCAAGATTTCAGCTATAGCCGTTTGGTTGGTACTATTTTTATCCCTATTTTACCATTTTGACTCTAAATTTAAAAATTTTGAAAAATTGTTGTTTGATCTACCACGAACTAAATGTACGATTTTGGACAAATCCTTTTGTTTTTGCTGCCAGAGGAACGTATACACCGTATTTCAAGTTTCTAGCTCTACACGTTTGGTTGGTACCATTTTTATCCCTTTTAGCCCGTTCTCCCCTAAACGTAAAAAAATCGAAAAATCCTTTATGTTGTGTGTCTACACATTCAGAGGCATGTGTACACGTAATTTTATAATTCCAGCTACAGCTGCTTGGTTGGTACCATTTTTGTCCCTCTTTTTCGATTTTCACCCTAAATTTAAAAATTTCGAAAAATCTTTGTTTGAGCTTCCACGCATTCAGAGGAGTTTATATACTAAATGGCATGATTCCAACTACAGCCGTTTGGTTGGTACCATTTTTAACCCTGTTCTCTCGTTTTCCCAGAGGAACGTATAATCAGAATTTCAAGATTCTAGATATAGTCGTTTGGTTTGTCCTATTTTTATCCCTTTTGTAAAATGTTCAAAAAAATCCTTCATGTTGCACGACTACACATTCTGAGGCATGTATACACGTAATTTTATGCTTCCAGCTACAGCTGCGTGGTTGGTAGCATTTTTTCCCCATTTTGACCTAAAAAGTACGAATTTGAAAAATCATTTTGTTTTGTGGGTCTATACAGTTAGAGGAGACTACATAGTGAATTTCATGCTACAGCTGCTTGGTTGGTACCATTTTTATCCCCATTTTCCATTTTGGCCCAAAAAGTACGAATTTGAAAAGTCAGTTTGTTTTGCAGTCAGATGAGTTTAGATAGTGAATTTCATGGTTTCAGCTACAGCTATTTGGTTGGTACTACTTTTATCCCTTTTCGCCCCGTTTCCCCCCTTAATATAAAAATTAGTAAAAACAATACTGTAAATATTGTAAGGTGTATATACCAAATTTCATGATTTTTCAGTCGTATGGTTGGTACAATTTGTATCCCTCTTTTATCCTTTAAAAGTAGAAATTTTCGAAAGTCGCTTTATTTTACTTGTCTACTCAAATTATAGGGATGTACGTTCCAAATTTCGCGTTTTTAGCTGTTGTCGTTTGATTCGTACCATTTATATCCCTTTTCGCCCCGTTCTCCTTAAAAGTACACATTTCGAAAAATTCCATTACCGAATATTATGATTTCAAATCAGTCGTTTGGTTCGTACCATTTTTATCCCATTTTACCCTAAAAGTACAAATTTCGAAAAAAAATCCTTTATGTTGCGCGTCTACACATTGAGAGATATGTGTACACCGAATTTCCTGATTTCAAGTTCAGTCATTGGGCTTGTAGCATTTGTATCCCTCTGTTCCCATTTTGCCCCGAAAATTTTCTTTATTTTACGTGCCTATGCAAATTAGAGGGATGTAAAGAGTGATTTTTTTAGGTTAGGATTTTCATGCATTAGTATTTGACAGATCACGTGGGATTTCAGACATGGTGTCAAAGAGAAAGATGCTCAGTATGCTTTGACATTTCATCATGAATAGACTTACTAACGAGCAACGCTTGCAAATCATTGAATTTTATTTCCAAAATCAGTGTTCGGTTCGAAATGTGTTTCGCGCTTTACGTCCGATTTATGGTCTACATAATCGACCAAGTGAGCAAACAATTAATGCGATTGTGACCAAGTTTCGCACTCAGTTTACTTTATTGGACATTAAACCAACCACACGAATGCGTACAGTGCGTACAGAAGAGAATATTGCGTCTGTTTCTGAAAGTGTTGCTGAAGACCGTGAAATGTCGATTCGTCGCCGTTCGCAGCAATTGGGTTTGTGTTATTCGACCACATGGAAGATTTTACGCAAAGATCTTGGTGTAAAACCGTATAAAATACAGCTCGTGCAAGAACTGAAGCCAAACGATCTGCCACAACGTCGAATTTTCAGTGAATGGGCCCTAGAAAAGTTGGCAGAAAATCCGCTTTTTTTATCGACAAATTTTGTTCAGCGATGAGGCTCATTTCTGGTTGAATGGCTACGTAAATAAACAAAATTGCCGCATTTGGAGTGAAGAGCAACCAGAAGCCGTTCAAGAACTGCCCATGCATCCCGAAAAATGCACTGTTTGGTGTGGTTTGTACGCTGGTGGAATCATTGGACCGTATTTTTTCAAAGATGCTGTTGGACGCAACGTTACGGTGAATGGCGATCGCTATCGTTCGATGCTAACAAACTTTTTGTTGCCAAAAATGGAAGAACTGAACTTGGTTGACATGTGGTTTCAACAAGATGGCGCTACATGCCACACAGCTCGCGATTCTATGGCCATTTTGAGGGAAAACTTCGGAGAACAATTCATCTCAAGAAATGGACCGGTAAGTTGGCCACCAAGATCATGCGATTTGACGCCTTTAGACTATTTTTTGTGGGGCTACGTCAAGTCTAAAGTCTACAGAAATAAGCCAGCAACTATTCCAGCTTTGGAAGACAACATTTCCGAAGAAATTCGGGCTATTCCGGCCGAAATGCTCGAAAAAGTTGCCCAAAATTGGACTTTCCGAATGGACCACCTAAGACGCAGCCGCGGTCAACATTTAAATGAAATTATCTTCAAAAAGTAAATGTCATGGACCAATCTAACGTTTCAAATAAAGAACCGATGAGATTTTGCAAATTTTATGCGTTTTTTAAAAAAAAAGTTATCAAGCTCTTAAAAAATCACCCTTTATATTCCAAATTTCATGCTTTTGGCTGTTGTCTCTTTTTGCTTTATTTAATTCTCTTAAAGTATTTTCATTAAATGTCGAAATCAAAAGTGTTAGGGAGAACAGTTCTAATAGTCGAGAAAGTTAATCCTCCAATGTCTTATATATTTTGTGTCTATCTATAGATTTGATGCTATCTATAGACTCTCAAACCGTTACTGACACGTTTCAAATGCAAATTTTATAAAAGTCGAACTCATTGACGTCGTTATTAAATAAGGCATCAACAAAGTATTAAATATGCTAATGCAAAATTAAAGTGACGTTAAAGTATGATGGTGCGGTAATTTCAAGAAATCGTGCTTAAGATAAGAATATGCAGGGCAATTTAGAAACAATATGTGCCAGTTAGTATGATACTGTCACATATCACATAAGTGATTCAGATAATTTGAATAATATATTAAATGAAATTATATGAAAATTAAATAATAATTTCAATATAAAGTTTCTAGACGAACAACCTGTAAATATTTATATATTTTTTTCTTTTGAAATAAAATATTTTGTGTTTTTTCCATTTTTATATATAACTTTTTCGAATTAAAATAAAACATTTTTGTTTATTTTTTTTTAAATTGAGAGGAATGAAAGTGGTGCATCCTTTGAAAGTAGTGGTTGCCTTAGAGGTACCAACGTTGTCGTTTTTTTTATAAAAGTTCGATATAGTAGTAGGATATTCTAAAAAAATTTTGTGCTTTGGTGGAAAAATATTTTCCAATTGTTTCAAACATAAACCATTGCAAACAAAAATGTCATGCATACAAGACACTTCAGCCATGTATCCCGCGAATATGAAAATTTTGCAAAAATATCCAATATGTATTTTTTTACCGTGCTCTACCGAAATATCGAAAAGATTGATCTTCCAAAAAACTTGGGCGAATTTTAACCCCAGTATTTTCTTTTGTATGAGTTGGCGTATAATGTGAAAAAAATTGTTTTGTGTGTACACTGAAAGAATTATCTTCATAATATTTATGATTTTGTCTTAACCTCAGTGAAAAATTTCATTAAAAAAACATGTTTCATAAAGCAGAAATCTATGACAAGTGTCATGGAGTTTATGAAACATTTCTTAGAAACTATGAAATGAAGAACTTCATTCGAAGAACTTTTGTCATAAAAATTGATTATTTTTCATAATGTTCATAGATTTTATTAAGAAACTTCATTAATTTTATGAAAGAGTTTCATAAATAGTAGCCAATGAAGTATCCAAAATAAACAAATAAAGGTCTGACTCGTTGAAAAACCAATCAACACACACCACCATTGCGAGAGTCTTTGAAATGAATATGTCTTTGACCAAAATAAGTGTAAATACTTATGTCAGAGTTAACAGAGGACAAATGAGAATTGCTAGCATTCACCGAATAAAGTTGACACACTAAAAATGTAGTTGTATGTTATGAAATATTTCATAGAAACTATGAAATCCTTCATTATATTTATGAAGACATTTCATAACACAAATATTTTATTAGTTATGACATGTTTCATGATATTTAAGAATTGTTTCTTTAATACTATGAAATCTGTCGTTGATCTTATGAAACTAAGTTTCACTAATTTAACAATTTTGTTTTAGGAAATGTTTATGAAACAATTGTAGGAAACATTTAATTTTATTTATGCAGTTTTCATACATATTAAGAAAAAATTCACTACATTTATGAGAAACATTTTATGAAATCGCTTCATAATTATTATGAAGGAAAATTCTTTCAGTGTAGGGGACGCAAGATACTCCTCACCTTTTATCATCTGGTCCTCGAACTAAATTAACAAAAGACTTTCTGCTACTTTTTCCGAGTTTATTTTAGCACAATTATCCCAGAAAAAATATCTGAACATTTATTTTTAATTTTTAAAAAATTGCCGGTTAGAGAGTTAATCGTGGTGTCTTTGGTGACCCTCATTGAAATTTTCTGGCAGTTTTTTCGTAGAACATTTTATTTTAAGGATTTTTGAAAGGACTTTTTTAGACAAATTGGCCCATAAAGCGAAGAGCTAGATAGAGTATTAAAATCTTCCACAAAAATAATCCTCATAAAATTCCACAATATAGTTCTGACAATAAGAATTCTCTCAGTATAGTAGTATAATGCTCCCCTCGACCAAAAATGAAGACTTTGATCCACCGGTAAAATATACTCAGACCTGCTGGACTTTAAACATATCATTTCAAATATATAGGGACGCTATTCTGTTCCATTTAAAAAGTCTTAATTTGTGTAATCAAATTGATTGGGAAGAAAAATGTAAATATTTAGCAGATATTCTTGACTGCAATTTAAAATTCAAGGAATACATAGCCTATAGAACTGACAAGTGAAAGGCAAAGAAGGAATTTTGAAATTCCATTATCTTTCGGATTCACAACGGAATTTAATTTTACGTTTCTAACTACATCTGTTTGCTTGGTACCACCTTTAATCCTTTTATCCCTAAAAGTGCAAATTTGGAGAAAGACATTTGTTTAGAGCATCTACGAAGTGAGAGAAATTTATAAATAGAATTTCATGATTCAAGTTATAGGCGTGGTACCATTTTTATCACATTTTGCTCCGTTTTCCCTTGAAGTACAATTTTCCAAAAAAACTTTATGTTGCGCGTCTACACAATCAGAGGACATACACGGCGAACTATCTATCTTCAGCCGACATATTAAACAAAAATTCAATACCGGGTGCTTAGAATTTGAGTACACATATATCAAAGACCTTGCTCATTATAGTATATCCTGTGGTGTTAGTTAGTATAAGTTAGTTTAAGCCATAACTATTTTCAAACTGTTTCTTCTTCTTCATTAATTTAGAATAAATATAAAAATAAGCTTTATTTGGATTATCATAAATAATTAATAAATTGTACCTAAATAAACTGAATTGAGTTTTAACAAACGGATTTTTTATATTATTTTATTAATATAAGTTATTTTTGCTCTTTATTTTATTCTCACTTAAAACAATTAATTCAATTTCTTTCATTATTGATTCATTCATACATTCTGGCAAACGCTTTTGGTAGAAATCAGAAAGGCGTTGGCTTCGACGTGATGCGACGTAAATCTTTTTCGGTTCTTTTGCCGGGGTTAAAAATAGAAATAACGTTTTATTTCAGAATAAATAATTTGGTAGAAATAACGAAGACACACAATAACCAATTTTGCCCGATTAATGTTTATTTATTAGTCATATGTCGTGTATATATAAATAAGAATAAAGTCGTCTAAATCAGTAGCAATTAAGGTGGTTTTGTCGATCAGGACTTCTTTCTCTTTTTTTGCAAGTAACACGTCGGCGGTTCAATCTTTGAAGTCCATTCAGTTCTCGTAATCTTTTGTTTCGATCTCGAATCAAATCGGATTATTAATTTGATACGACGGATACATCTATCATAGATTTTATTGACTTCTGTAAACATTTGAATATAATCATACAACTGAAATTTGTATTTAATTTATTATATAATAGATAATACTATTTTGCAAGATATATTTATATCAATTCCACATTTATATTCTCCAAATAAAAGAACACACTGTTTACAATACAATCATATCTATCATATTCAGGGTCCCTAAGCTCCTGTAATGAAACAAGAGCCTATCATCCCTAAAGAGAAGACCCTCCTTATTTAAGGTCAGAATACTTAGCGGTGACCTGAAGTTAATGCTAAAAATATGGAAAAAGGGTGTTAAATTCGGCCGGGCCGAACAAAGTATTAACAGCAGATTAGAGCTTGTCGACGTAACATATTAAGAAAATTTTTACAAATTATGTTTTTTGTAATTAGCGAGGATCTATTTAATTTGAACTGACTTTGGTCGGAATAGTACAGCTCCAGTCAATGGATTTAGAAAGGCACAGTGAATCACATGAAATTTTATTATACTAATGAACTTGTCAAAGCGTTACTGGCAGTATACAAGCTACCTAAGTGAATGCCGGTTGACTTTTCTTCAGAGTAATGTTCGCCAATAAATCCATATATGCGGTGGCAGTTTCGATGCTAATGCTGTTTTATGGCCGCATAATACATGAATTGTTTTTTTGCTGCGCTTTCGTTTTTGAACTGTGACGCATGTTGACTCGTCAACCTTATTAAATGTAGTATTTATAATTGGTATTAAAGATGTGGACATTTGGATTTTTAATTTTGAATATAGGCATTCAAGCATAGCACACCACCCAAAAAGGAAAAAGATATAAGTGGTCACTAAGAAAATACACATATTTATATGCAAAGATCAGGAAAAAATTTATATAAATCAAAACTAGTAAATCAAAAAAAAATTTTTTTTCAAATCCATGCTTTATGCAAGCAGAATTCTATTGGGCCTAGAAATTCTTTTTTAGTTATCTTTTGTAGAAGGAAAAATTACTGCAAAATTTCAGTTTTTTATCTGCCATAGAACGGCATATATTCGAAAATGGGTTTTAACTTCGTATGGGAGGTGCCACGCCCACATTTCCATTACCGCCCATTTTTGTCACAACTACGCACATTAATGCTAGATGCACTTACACAAAATTACAGTAAGTGTAATTTTGGTTTTAACTTCATATGGGAGGTGCCACGCCCACTTTTGCATTACCGCCCATTTTAGGCGCAACTACGCACATTGATGCTAGATGCACTTACACAAAATTTGAGCACTATACGTGTCATAGAACTGACACTATTCGATAATATGATTTAACTTCGTATGGGAGGTGGTACGCCCACTATTCCAATACCGCCCATTTTTGGCACAACTATGCGAATTGATGCTAGATGCACTTACACAAAATTTCAGCACTCTAGTTGTCATAGAACTGACAATATTCAATAATAGGTTTTAACTTCGTATGGGAGGTGCCACGCCCACTTTTCCAATACCGCCCATTTTTGGCACAACTATGCGAATTGATGCTAGATGCACTTACACAAAATTACAGCACTCTAGGTGTCATAGAACTGACAATATTCAATAATAGGTTTTAACTTCGTATGGGAGGTGCCACGCCCACTTTTCCAATACCGCCCCTTTTTGGCACAACTATTCGAATTGATGCTAGATGCACTTACACAAAATTTCAGCACTCTAGGTGTCATAGAACTGACAATATTCAATAATAGGTTTTAACTTCGTATGGGAGATGCCACGCCCACTTTTCCAATACCGCCCATTTTTGGCACAACTATGCGAATTGATGCTAGATGCACTTACACAAAATTTCAGCACTCTAGGTGTCATAGAACTGGCAATATTCAATAATAGGTTTTAACTTCGTATGGGAGGTTCCACGCCCACTTTTCCAATACCGTCAATTTTTGGCACAACTATGCGAATTGATGCTAGATGCACTTACACAAAATTTCAGCACTCTAGGTGTCATAGAACTGACAATATTCAATAATAGGTTTTAACTTCGTATGGGAGGTGCCACGCCCACTTTTCCAATACCGCCCCTTTTTGGCACAACTATGCGAATTGATGCTAGATGCCCTTACACAAAATTTCAGCACTCTAGGTGTCATAGAACTGACAATATTCAATAATAGGTTTTAACTTCGTATGGGAGGTGCCACGCCCACTTTTCCAATACCGCCCCTTTTTGGCACAACTATGCACATTGATGGTATATGCACTTACACAAAATTTCAGCACTCTAGGTGTCATAGAACTGACAATATTCAATAATAGGTTTTAACTTCGTATGGGAGATGCCACGCCCACTTTTCCAATACCGCCCATTTTTGGCACAACTATGCGAATTGATGCTAGATGCACTTACACAAAATTTCAGCGTTCTAGGTGTCATAGAACTGACAATATTCAATAATAGGTTTTAACTTCGTATGGGAGGTGCCACGCCCCTTTGTCCAATTGGTCAAATTTTTCCATTTCCTTGTATTGTCATCGAAAATGATTAAGTGTGCAAAATTTGAGCAAAATTGGTTGAGAAAAAAGCTTTCAAAAATTGATTTCAAATTTTGTGGCACACAAACATATATAGAAAGTAACCTTATATAAAGCATGGAAAAAAATATTACACGGGAAAAACAAGTTTTTAAGGGTATTTTCAGAAGCGTTTAGCTCACAGACGGCTTGATCTAGGAACGAAATATTTTCTAAATAATCATTAAACAAACCAAACATTATTTTCGTGGGGTGACTGGTAGTTGTTTTTCCATTTATATGGACCGCGACCCAGCCTAATGTGTATATGATCTTCTTCAGTTCCAAAAAATACTTTCGCACGGATTTGAAAAGGAGATATATATAGCTTATTTAAGAAAACTTAAGAAATCGATGTCCTTGTGTCCAGCAAACATATTTTTTAAAACAATTTTTAGTCATTTTTCAACTTTGGCAATATTTTTGCACATTATTTTGTTTAGCAACCAGCACATTTGGTAGGAGTAAATCGCCGCTTGTTCTAAAAAGAACAGTTCGTAATTGACTGAGTTATTGCAATTTTTATTAACACTATTTTTTTTCAGAAATACAAGTCTTGGTAATTCAGTTTACATCTCACATTATTTTACGAATTGAAGTCCAGTAGAAATACATAAATTCAACAAAATAGATAAAAGTGGTAAAAAAGCATGTCGACTATTTTGCGTGTATGCACATTCAGAGGAATCTATATACTGAATTTTATGACTGTAGCTGCAGTCGTTTGGTTGGTACCAATATTATCCCTTCTTCCCCATAGTGACCTAAAGATACGAATTTTGAAAAATCTCTCATTATATATATACAATATATATACAATAAATTTCGGGATTCCAGATGCAGCCTTTTGGTTGGTACCATTTTTATCCCTTTTTCCTATTTTTAACCTAAAAGTGGAATTAGGATTAATCATTTTATTTTGCATGTCTACACAGCCCGAACGTCGAATACACCGCATTTGATTATTTTAGTTCATCATCCCTTTTCCCCATTTTTATCCTAAAGTACGAATTTTGACAAACCATTTTATTTTACGCATCTACGCAGTTACAACGTCGAATACACCGAATTTCACTATTTTATTTGCATCCGTTAGGTTGGTACCATTTTCTTCCCTTTTTGATCTTAAAAATATTAATGTGGAAAAATCATTTTATTTTGCGCGTTCGCACCTCAAAAGTCTCTTTATTTTCCAAGTCTACACGGTCGGAACGACGGAGACTCCAAATTTCATTATTCTAATTGCATCCGTTTGCCTGGTACTATTTTTATCCCTTTTTATACCCTTCACCTACAGGGTGGGTGTATATTCACTTTGTCATTCCGTTTGTAGCACCTTGAAATATTCCATGGAGACCCCATAAAGTATATATATTATCTATCCTGATAAAATTCTAAGACGATTTAGCCATGTCCGTATGTCTGTCTGTCTGTCTGTCTGTCTGTTGAAAGCACGATAAAGGCCGAACGAAATGAGCTAGGAGGTTCAAATTTTCCCTAAATATGTCTTATGGTTGCAGATCGGTTGGGATTGAAACCAGGCAAAATCGGCCCAGAGGGAACATTTTTTCCCGAACAAGGACTGAAAATATCCCTAATATTTAGACTATTTAAGCAATTTTTTTGAAATTTTCCAATTTTATACACTTGAAATTTGTTTTGTACTTTCCTCCAGTAACGTGTAATCACAAAAAGTACAAAAAAAGTTTTAGTGGATTAAATGGGACAAAAGGGATAAAAATAGTACCTTTGATACGACAACAGCTAGAAACATGAAATTCAGTGTGTACGTTCCTATAATTACGTAGACATGTAAAATACAGAGATTTTTTGAAATTTGTACTTTTAACCCTAGAAAGTCATCCTTATTTTTTGTACACTCGAAAATAAAATTGCGCGTCGTCATTTTGACGAAGGATGACGGTGCAGGGTTAAGGGGTACAATTGGTAAAGGGGGGTAAAAATGATACCAACCAGAACCGCTGAAGATAAAATCACGAAATTCGGTGTATGCATTTATCTGACTGTGTAGACGTGAAACATAAAGGATTTGTTCGAAAATTTTACTTTTAGGCGGAAAATGGGGCGAAAGGGATAAAAATGGTACCAATTAAACGGTTGCAGTTAGAATAGTGAAATTCGGTATGTATATTGCTGTGACTGTGTAGACACGAAAAATAAAGATATCTTTCGATATTTATACTATTAGGATAAAAACGGGATAAAATTGGTACCACGCAAGCGGCTGTAGCTAGAATAATGAAATTCAGTGGTTATACTCGTCTGTCTTCGTAGGCACACACAATATGAGCATTTCTCCCAAATCTTACTTTAAGGTCATCATTTAAACTTACTTCACTTCTTTGTAAAGTCGACAGGCGGCAATCCACCGGTAATTCTATGGAATGCACTCAGTGGTGGAGGGTATATAAGATTCGGCCCGGCCGAACTTAACGCCTTTTTACTTGTTTGACTCTAAAATACGATTATTTAAAGATCGATTTATTTTTTTGCGTCTACACAGTCAGACCGACGTATACTCAGAATTTCATGATTCCAAATACTGGTTTGATTGGTATCTCTTATCCTTTTTATTGCTTTTCCCCATTTTGATCTTAAAAATACGAATTTCTAAAAATGGCTTTATTTTGCACGTCTACGCTGTCCGAACGATGTATACATTGAATTTTATTATTTTAGTTGCAGCCGTTGGATTGATACCGTTACCGAATAAATAATTTTTTGTGCCTCTACACAGTCAGAAGAATATATACCCTGAATTTTATGATTCTAGCTGCAGCCGCTCGTTTGGAACCAGTTTTATCTTTTTTTTTTCAATTTTGACTCTAAAAGTACGAATTTCTAAAAATAGCTTTATTTTGAGCGTCTACATATGCAGAAAGACGAATACACCGAATCATCATTATTAATTATTCTAGTTGCAGCCGTTTTTTTCCTAGAAGTCTAAATTTAGAAAAATATCTTTATGTTGCGCGTTTATACAGTCAGAGTAACGCTCATAACGAATTTCATGATTTTACCTTCAGTCGTTTGGTTTGTACCATTTTTATCCCCTTTTGTCACCGTTTTTTTCCTAGAAGTCTAAATTTAGAAAAATATCTTTATGTTGCGCGTTTATACAGTCAGAGTAACGCTCATAACGAATTTCATGATTTTACCTTCAGTCGTTTGGTTTGTACCATTTTTCACACCTTAAAAGTACGAATTTCAAAAAATGCCTTTATTTTATGTGTCTACTCCATTAGAGCGACAGAGGGTAAACCCCGAATACGATTTTTCTATATTTTGCTACTGTTTGATTGTACAATTTCTACCCCTTTTTGGCCCACATTTCACCTCCTGATAATATGAATCACTTTATGGTGTACGTCTGTCCAAGCTATAATAGGAATGCTCCGGTTTTCCCTCCCAACTGCTTTCGCCCATTTGCAATTCCAATCGATATTCTACTATTGCAGGGTATTACAAACGGAACGACAAACTTGTTATACCCC
Organism: Polietes domitor; assembly: GCA_947397865.1. Classification (NCBI taxonomy): domain Eukaryota; kingdom Metazoa; phylum Arthropoda; class Insecta; order Diptera; family Muscidae; genus Polietes; species Polietes domitor. The sequence continues at coordinate 126,352,174 of OX377622.1, forward strand.
TCTCCACAACCATAATATGGCGATGGGTAAATGTATATTAATTTTTCTTTTCGAAATACTGGTAGTGATTTCAAATAATGTATGTTTATAGACCCAACCATATGGTGATCGTCTAACTGTCCACCTGGTGATTGATATAATTTTTGAAAACAAATTCTAAGACATTTTTGACTTTTCGAAGGTAGAGAGGTATTTTATGAATATATCATAAACTATATCTAAAGTCACAAAAAATTAATCTTAAAGTGTACAATGTTCTATTGTGCATAATGTACAAACATACTTTATGGCGTCTCACATTGATATTTCAAACCGAATGTCAATTTTAGTACAACACAATTCATTCCACGATGATGAGGTATAAGAAAGAAATGAATTAACAAATTATATTCAATTAAAATTAATAACATTTATTTTGTAATCAAATTTGGAGCAAGCAAACAAAGCTCAATTAAATTGAATATTTTCATTCGAACATGACCGGTTATCGATCTGCCATTTAATGTTCTTGACTTTGCCACACTAACTTTGTACGAGTTTGGCCACTTTCGTTGCACTGTGTTCGGATGCAGGCGATAAACCGCATTTGGTTTAAATATTTACGAACATTATCTTCTGCAGTTAGTCTGCTCTTTTTGCGACAACAGCACAGATGGCCGAGATATTACCGCTGACAGAGGAGTTGCAGAAAATTGCCAACGAGGAATTGGGTGAAGTGCCCTCGAGGATACCCGAAGATTTGGCAGCTCTAAAATTATGGCTACAGCAACAGCCACATCTCAGGGCACGCATGGACGACCAATTTCTGGTGCAATTTCTCAGGGGCTGCAAGTTTAGTCTGGAAAGAGCCAAAGAGAAAATTGATGTTTTCTATTCGCTGAAAACCAAATATCCGGATATGTTTGGCATCACCAATGTGGATGATGAAAGATTCAGAGAAGTTCATCGGCTGGGGTAAGAGTTCAGAGACTAGTGTTCTATATTTTCCCTTTTTTTTACTAAAATTCCCTTCTTCTTCTAGCTGCTTCCAAGCGTTGCCCAAGCCTCTGAACGATACAGGACCCAGGATTTCCGTTGTCCGTTATGATTTCCCCCCCAACCAATACCGCATTGATGACATCTTCCAAGCGGGCACTGCCCAGCATGAATTAATGTTGCTGCGCGATCCCTATGCCTGCATTTGTGGCATCATCTATATCGTAGACTTTGGCAAAGCCTCAGCCAGCCATTACCTGCAAATGACTCCGAATTTTTGCAAGAGACTAGTTTCGTTTCTGGAAAAATCAATGCCGTTGCGTATTAAAATCGTTTATTATGTCAACATATCGCCAGCGGCCCAGCAATTCTTCAAGATCCTGTTCCCCTTTCTGTCGGAAAAACTAAGGCAACGGGTGAGTTGACAGCTAAGAAGGGAAGCAGAATTGAGTTCTTATGTCTCTGCCTAATTTCAGATTCGTATTGTTGGCCAGGATATGGCAGAGCTACACCTGGATATACCCGCTCAGTATTTGCCTCAAGACTATGGCGGTGAGCTGGCTTCAGTGGTTGATCTGGCCGCCGAATATGACAAGACATGGGATGCCAATCGCGAATTCTTCAAAGAGAATGCTCAGTACGGCACTGATGAGAGTCTGCGACCGGGCAAACCTTTAGATTTGGATGGTCTATTTGGGGTGGGTGGTTCTTTTAGGAAATTGATTGTGGACTGAGAGATGGAAATAAAAAATATGAAAGTTGATTTTGTAAGATTAAAGAAATACTAAATTATTTATTGTTGCTGCCAGCTATATATACCCTAACGGGAGAATTAGCAAGTCATCCCAATTCCAACCTGAATGTATTTATTTTTTAGTTGTTAGGCCACTTAAAGAGAAACGAGGTAGAGCCACCGTACCGTACCAAACGAGAATTACTTTGTGCATGGATTTCGTTATATGTCTCTCATTTAACTTCATTTAACTTCGTCCATATTCTTATATGACAAACATACTAATGTAGCTCCCGGTTTAATATAATTTAATTAGTTGTGAACGTGAAAACATATTTTTTTTTTTCAAAATTAATTTTTATTTCAACTGTTTTTGTTATGTTTATTCGATCTTTTTCTTCTCACAGTTTTGTTGTTACTATTTACTCTGGTTCGAGCTGATTTTTTTTTAATTTACTAGACAGAAAACAACAAAGTCAAAAACAAATAAATATCACAAAATGAAATGAATTTTCATAAAAACTGTGTTTTATATCTAAGAAAACAAAATAAAAAGCAATTAATTTTTATTTCTCTATATAATCTCTTTCTAGCTTAATACGGCTCCATGAAAAAAACGCTCAAAAGAAAAATGTTAAAAATTCGCTAACGGCATAAAGAGGACAACAAAAAAGAAAAGTCCCCAAAAATGAAATTAAGCCCAACAATTAATTCAAAATGAACCAAATAAAAAATCACTCAATCACAAAATGGCTCCATGAAATAAAACACCAAAATAAAATTAAATAAGTTCCAAAAATGTTCATTTAATTCATTTCCAATTGTAGAAAATAGGGTGAATCATAAATAAAGAATTTTTGTCATGAGGTAACCATTTTGCATCTATATTTAATAGAATGCAAATTTATTTACAAGTGGCATTTATTATTTGGCTGCAGACTACCACGATCATGATTTCGACCATGTCAAAAGTCTTTTCAAGTGGCTTCGCAGCGACTTTTCAACATCAAACCCGGCCTCTATAAGGAGATGATTCTCACAAACGAACGAGAAGCGCAACTCACTTGCCGAATTTGCGTTTAAAAAATCGCAACAAGTAATAAACCACACATGCCATCTCACAAGCATCTCATTGAGTTGCATTTTTTTGTGTTCAGGGATTTCTCGTGGGAAAAATCCCGAAAAATTTCATATTTTCTATTTCCCGTATCCCGGGAAATTTGTACGGGATCCCTCGGGAATTCAGCATAAACCGTCCATTATTTCCTCGTACATTTTTATACCCTACACCACTTCGTGGACTAGGGTATTATAAGTTAGTTTTCCGCCAAATGTTTGTAACACCAAGAAATAATCGAGCCAGACCCACCTTTAAGTATACGGATCGGCTTAGAATCACCAGCTGAATCTATTTAACGATGTCTGTCTGTCCGTCCGTCCGTCCGTCCGTCTGCTGTTGACCGATTATCATGAAACTTGGCAGAAGTTACTTTTTTGGGCCAAGGACGATCGGTATTGAATTTGGAGGAAATCGGTTCAGATTTAGATATAGTCCCCATACAAATTTCGCTCCCGATTTGACATTTTCCGCCCTATAAAGCACATATAGTATCCGATTTTCTTCAAATTTTGCATAACACCTTACTAGAAATACCTGTGACGAAAGCGGGTAAGATCGGTTCAGATTTAGATATAGCCCCCATACAAATGTCGCTCCCGATTTGACTTTTTCCGCTCTAAAATCCACATACTGTACCCGATTTTCTTTAAAATTTGCACAACATTTTATAATTGAACTAGAAACACCTATGCTGAAAGTGGGTAAGATCGGTTCAGATTTAGATATAGCACCCATACAAATGTCGCTCCCGATTTGACTTTTTCCGCTCTAAAATCCACATATTGTACCCGATTTTCTTTAAAATTGGCACAACATTTTATAATCGAACTAGAAACACCTATGCTGAAAGTGTGTAAGATCGCTTCAGATTTAGATATAGCTCCAATACAAATGTCACTCCCGAATGATTAACAGATATTGGCCAAACTTTGCATATCATATTTCACCAATAAACATACATGGTGAAAGCGGGTCACATCGTTACAGGTATCAATATACCCCCATACAAATATCCTTTCCGATTTAACATTTTTGCCAAACACATACATTTACATGATTCAAAAATCCTCCCCGATTTCACTTTTTCACCGAATTGAATTGTAATGAGATAGAAAGTGGGTGTAGTGGCTCCGTCCGTCTTTAGCCTTTCCTTACATGTTTGGGAGATACATTTATGTCCATACTTTGCTATAACCCATTCTGGTCTATTACAGCTCTAGAAACTACATCTTACATCGGATCTTCATCAAATTTTGCACATCAATTTATGTTTCAACTAGGAATAACTACCGTGGATGAGAAATATATAGGCGCATGTTTTGGCACAGGCCTCAAGTGTTGTTATAGGCCTCCTTCAAATGTCCGTCCGATTCATCCTATTACCGCTGTATAATCTGTATTTATCATTGATCATTGATCAACATCGATCAATTTTTGCAGATTATGTTATATTTACTTTACTCGGAATATCTGCTAGATCAATTACTTTATTATTTACCGTATTCATTAAATATGACTAAAGATGAATTTAAGTATACTGAATAATTTATATGAACTACATTAAATTGCTCCCATGAAATACCTGGGTTTAGTAATCAAAGCGAGGTATATACGTAGGGAGTGGTGTAGTGTATTATATAGTCGGCCCCGCCCGACTTTAGCCTTTCCTTACTTGTTTATATTGCTTTTAGTTTTCGAGATATTGAATACACATTTTTTTAATGTCCACTTTATTCAAAAGTGAAAACTGGATTTTTGTATGTTTCCTAATCATAGGCTAATATGGCCTGACATCATGGATATTTCTAGTGGAAATATAAGATGTTTTGGCAAATTTAAAGACAATCTGATAAAATATGTGGTTTCTAGATCTGAAAAAGTCGAATTGGGAGCGAAATTTGCATAGGAGCTACATATAAATCTGAATCGATCTAAAACATTTTTACCACAGGTGTTTCTAGTTGAAATATAAGATATTTTGCCAAATTTGAAGAAGATTTTTTAAAATATGTGATTTCTAGACCGGAAAAAGTCCAATTGGGGGTGAAATTTGTGTGGGAGCTGTATATAAATCTGAACCGATCTGACCCATTTTCATCATGGATGTTTCTAGTGGAAATATAGTATGTTTTGCCAAATTTGAAGACAATCTGATAAAATATGTGGTTTCTAGAGCGGAAAAGTTAAGTTGGGAGCGAAATTTGTATGGGAGCTATATATAAATCTGAACCGATCTAACACATTTTTTTTGTTTCTAGTTAAAATATAAGATGTTTGGCCAATTTTGAAGAAAATCTGTTGTAATATGTGGTATTTAGAGCGAAAAGAGTCAAATCGGGAGTGAAATTCGTATGGGGGCTATATCTAAATCTGAACCGATTTTCTTCAAAATTAATAGCGTTCGTCCCTATCCCGAAAAACTGCGTTGTGCAAAGTTTCATTTGGTTCTGTGTACAATTGCGACCAGTATCGTGATTACAAGAATAGATGGACGGACAGACAGACAGACGGACATTGCTAAATCGACTCAGAAAGTGATTCTAAGACGATCGGTATAATTAACAATGGGTCTATCTCTCTTCCTTTCAGGTGTTACAAACAAATGCACAAAGACATAATACTCTCGTGGAGTGTATAAACAGTCGAACTGAACAACGCACACTTTGATGTAATTATTTTGAATACTTATACGCACCCTATGATACCGGTATATATGTCAAATAAAAGACGAGAATATCTGTTAAAAATACTTCGAATTTCATACTTGCATCTTTATTATTTTCCATTTTAAGTTTCCCCTTTAGATTATTTAGTTTATTCATATTTTACTTTTTAAGAAGGAAAACTTTAAAAAGTTGTTGATGATAACCTAATACAAATAGAAGAAAACCATTTGAAGTATTTTTAACAGATATTCTCCTCTTTAATATGACACCTATATCGGTATCATAGGGTACGAATAAGTATTTAAAACAACTTTTTGAAAAATTGTATTCTTTGGGAATTTAATGAGGAAATGGAAAACTGAAAATGCTAATTACCTCTATTTTTTCTATCGTTGTAGACGTATATCATTCGGTTCAAGTGTGGTAAGGACTGTCGGACGGTGTAATAATGTTTCAAACCTCATGCCAATTTTGGTATGACGAGGAGGCACAAAAAAAGAAAATTCACACATTGCCTACAATTCAATTAATCACACTTACTCTGTAATCAAAGCTGTTGCTGGAAATCCACTTAAAGTGACTAGATGATGAGACTGAGTACTAACCAGTTTTCAATTTGTCATTTAATAGCTTCGTCGTTTGTTTTCAAGTGCAATGTTCTCGGCTTTGCCTCACAAACAGTGTACGAGTTTGGTCACACTCGTGGCACTGTGCGACGCCGTGCAGACGGGATGCAGGCAATAAACTGAATTTGGTTTAAATGGTTAACGAACATTGACTTGTGCACTTAGTCTGCTTTTATACGTTGACAACAGCACAGATGGCCGAGATATTACCGCTGACGGCTGAATTGCAGAAAATTGCCAACGAGGAATTGGGTGAAGTAGCCGCGAGGATACCCGAAGATTTGGCAGCTCTAAAATTATGGCTACAGCAACAGCCACATCTCAGGGCACGCATCGACGACCAGTTTCTAGTGCAATTCCTCAGGGGCTGCAAGTTTAGTCTGGAAAGAGCCAAAGAGAAAATCGATGTTTTCTATTCGCTGAAATCGAAATATCCGGATATGTTCGGCATCACCAATGTGGATGATGAAAGATTCAGGGAAATTCATCACCTGGGGTAAGAGTTCAGTATTTGGTGTTTTATATTTTTGATTTACTCAGAAAAATTCAATTCCAGTTGTTTCCAAGTGCTTCCCAAGCCTCTGAACGATTCGGGACCCAGGATTTTCGTTATCCGATTTGATTTTCCGCCCAGCCAGTACCGCATTGACGACATCTTCCTACCGGGCACTGCCCAGCATGAATTAATGTTGCTGCGCGATCCTTATGCCTGCATTCGTGGCATCAGCTATATCGTAGACTTCGGTAATGCCTCAGCCAGCCACTATCTGCAAATGACTCCGAATTTTTGCAAGAGACTGGTATCGTTTGTGGAAAAATCTATGCCGTTGCGTGTTAAATCCGTCTATTACATCAACGTATCGCCAGCGGCCCAGCAATTCTTCAAGATCCTCTTCCCTTTTCTATCGGAAAAACTAAGGCAACGGGTGAGTTAAGAGAGAAAAAGACAAAAATCGAAGCTGAGTTATTATGTTTGTGTACAATTTTAGATACGTATTATTGGCCATGATTTATCGGAGCTGCTACAGGATATACCCGCACAGTATTTGCCTCAAGACTATGGTGGTGAGCTGGCTTCATTGATTGATTTGGCCGCCGAATATGACAAAACATGGGATGCCAATCGCGAATTCTTCAAAGAGAATGCTCAGTACGGCACCGATGAGAGTCTGCGACCCGGCAAACCTTTAGATTTGGATGGTCTATTTGGGGTGGGTGGTTCGTTTAGGAAATTGATTGTGGACTGAGAGAGAATAAAATATAATAAATAAATCTGAATTATAAGAATAATAAAGAAATACTGAGTTGTTTATTGCTGCTGTCAGCTACATACATATACACCAAGGATGGAATTAGTAAGCCAACAGTACACCCTGAACGTAATTATATCATTCAGCAAGATGTGCTTATAATGAATTTGTGCTTAGGTTGATATGAATCAAAAATAATACTGTATCTAACTTCTGGACAGGAATGGCTCCTGGATATACCTAGTCATGATAGAACAAAGAGGGGGGTGGTACTTCCCACACTAACAATATTTTTAAACTATCAAAAATTATTCATTTTATCTTCCTAAGCATACGTAGTAGGGGGATAGGGAAGAATGAACCCGTGCAACGCCGGGTAATACAGCAAGTAGTAAAATAAAATGAAACAAGTAAGGAAAGGCTAAAGTCGGGCGGGTCGACTATATGATACACTCCACTTTCTATCGGAATACAATTCAATTCAGTAAAAAAGTGAAAACGGGAAAATTTTTTGTATGTTTCCTAATCATAGGCTAATATGGAAGAACTTATTGTGGAAGTTAGTCACTTCATTCCATGTTTGGATACGTAGTAGGGGGCTACGTATGCTTATGAAGATAAAATGAATAATTTTTGATAGTTTAAAAATATTGTTAGTGTTGGAGGTACCACCCCCTCTTTGCCCTATCATGACTAGATATATCCAAGAGCCATTCTCTGTCCAGTAGTTAGATACAGTATTATTGTTGAATCATATCAACCTAAGCACAAATTCGTAATACCCTGAAGCACATCTTGCTGAATGATATAATTACATTCAGGGTGTACTATTGGCTTGGGAAGGCTTACTAATTCCATCCTTGGTGTATATGTATGTAGCTGACAGCAGCAATAAACAACTCAGTATTTCTTTATTATTCTTATAAGTCAGATTTATTTATTATATTTTATTCTCTCTCAGTCCACAATCAATTTCCTAAACGAACCACCCACCCCAAATAGACCATCCAAATCTAAAGGTTTGCCCGGTCGCAGACTCTCATCGGTGCCGTACTGAGCATTCTCTTTAAAGAACTCGCGATTGGCATCCCATGTCTTGTCATAGTCGGCGGCCAGATCAACCAATGAAGCCAGTTCACCGCCATAGTCTTGAGGTAAGTATTGAGCGGGTATATGCTGGTGTAGCTCCGCCATATCCTGGCCAACAATACGAATCTGAAATTGTGCACAGGCATAAGAACTCAACTCCGGTTTTCGTCTTTTTCTCTTAACTCACCCGTTGCCTTAGTTTTTCCGTTAGAAAAGGGAAGAGGATCTTGAAGAATTGCTGGGCCGCTGGCGATATGTTGATGTAATAGACGGATTTAACACGCAACGGCATAGATTTTTCCAGAAACGATACCAGTCTCTTGCAAAAATTCGGAGTCATTTGCAGGTAATGGCTGGCTGAGGCATTACCAAAGTCGACGATATAGCTGATGCCACGAATGCAGGCATAAGGATCGCGCATCAGCATTAATTCATGCTGAGTAGTGCCCGGTAGGAAGATGTCGTCAATGCGGTATTGGCTGGGGGGAAAATCAAATCGGAAAACGAAAAATCCTGGGTCCCGAATCGTTCAGAGGCTTGGGTAGCACTTGGAAGCAGCTGGAATTGAATTTTAGTAAGCACAGCAAAAACATAGAGCACTAGACTCTGATCTCTGAACTCTTACCCCAGGCGATGAATTTCCCTGAATTTCTGATCATCCACATTGGTGATGCCGAACATATCCGGATATTTCGATTTCAGCGAATAGAAAACATCGATTTTCTCTTTGGCTCTTTCCAGACTAAACTTGCAGCCCCTGAGAAATTGCACCAGAAACTGGTCGTCCATGCGTGCCCTGAGATGTGGCTGTTGCTGTAGCCATAATTTTAGAGCTGCCAAATCTTCGGGTATCCTCGAGGGCACTTCACCCAATTCCTCGTTGGCAATTTTCTGCAATTCCGCCGTCAGCGGTAATATCTCGGCCATCTGTGCTGTTGTCAACGTTTAAAAGCAGACTAAGTGCACAAGTCAATGTTCGTAAACAATTTAAACTAAATTCAGTTTATTGCCTGCATCCCGTCTGCACGGCGTCGCACAGTGCCACGAGTGTGACCAAAATCGTACAATGTTTGTGAGGCAAAGACGAGGACATTGCACTTGAAAACAATCGACGTTGAAGATATTAAATGACAAATCGAAAACTGGTTAGTAATCTGACAATATTACGCGAACCTATTTAATTAATTGGATTTCCTTTAATGCACCAACTTTGGTTGGAATGTGTGAATTTTCTTTTTTTGTGCCTCCTCGTCATCATGGAATGAATGGTGGTATGCAAAAATTGGCATGAGTTTTGAAATATTATTACACCGTCCGACAGTCCATATTACAGTTGAACCGAATGAGAAATGTCTGGAGCCATAGGAAAATAGAGTTAATTATCGTTTTTCATTTCTTCATCAAATTTCCAAAGAATACTATTTTCAAAAAAAATATTTTAAATACTATTCGTACCCAATGATTGCGATGTAAGTGTCATATTAAAGAGGAGAATAACTACTAAAAATACGACATGCATCTATCTGTATTACTTTATCATTAACAACTATTTTAATGTTTAATGTAAATCCTAAAATATTACAGATGAAAGTATGCAATTCGAAGTATTTTTAATAGATATTATCCTCATTTATTTGACATATATAGCGGTATCAGAGGATGCGAATAAGTATTTAAATATTATTTTAACCAAAATTTAGATTTAAAGTGCTTTCAAAGGCATATTATTTCAGAAAAAAAACAAGTAAAACGGTGTTAAGTTCGGCCGGGCCGAACTTTATATACCCTCCACCATGGATTGCATTCCACGGAGGCTGTCGATTTTTGTAAAAGTGCAGTAGTATTACAGGAAAATATAAATTTTTTAATATAGCCAAACCAAAACAAATACAAATATTGAAAAAATAATTTTATAAATAAATATAATATTTTTTATTTCAAACCACGCTTATAAGGCAAGGGTACCATACCAATACCTTTACACTATATAAATCGAAATAATACTTCAAGTCAATTCAAATACTCTTATATGTATACTTTCAAAAAGCTTAAATACCATAAATATTGGTAGATTGTGGGTGCTACTGTTGGTTGTATTTCGATTCTATTTTAATTCCAAAAGTAAAAATTTTGAAAATCCATTATCTCATGTACATAGTGCAAAATAACCTAACTTCATGAATCAATCGATTTTTGCCGTAAAAGTAAAAAGTATCGTTTTATTTTGCGTGTCTATGCTGTCAGAGGAATGTATACACCGAATTCCATGATTCTAGCTGCGGCCATATGGTTGGTACCATTTTCATCCCCCTTTCCCTATGTTACCCCCTTAAGAGTACGACTTGCTAAAATCTCTTTATTTTACATGTCTACGCAATTAGAGGGATGTACGCACCGAATTTCATCAATCTAGCTGTAGTCGTTTAGTTGGTACTATTTTTATCCCTCTGTTCCCATTGTATCCCTTGAAAGTACGAATTTGGAAAAACCTTTTATTTTTCGTATCTACGCAGTCAGAAGAATTTCATGACTCTAGCTGCGGTCATTTATTTGGTACTATTTGTATGCCCTTTTTTCCATTTTAACCCAAAACAAGTAAAAACGGCGTTAAGTTCGGCCGGGCCGGGCAAACCAAAACAAATACAAATATTGAAAAAATAATTTTATAAATAAATATAATATTTTAATTATTTCAAACCAATATTTATTTCAAATCAAAAAATAAATATTCTTATATTTATATTTTCAAAAAGCTTAAATACCATAAATAGTGGGTGCTACAGTTGGTTGTATTTCCATTCAATTTAAATCCAAAAGTACCAAAAAATCCATTATCAGACGAACATAGTGCAAAATAACCTAACTTCATGATTCAACCAATTTTTGCCATAATAGAAAAGGTACAAATTTGAAAAAAAAACTTTTTATTTTGCGTGTCTATGCAGGCAGAGGAATGTATACACCGAATTCCATAATTCCACCTGCGACCATGTGGTTGGTACTATTTTTACCCCCTCGACGTTTCTACGCAATTAGAATTTCATCATTCTAGCTGTAGTCATTTAGTTGGTACTATTTTTATCCCTTGAAAGTACGAATTTCGAAAAATTCGTTTATTTTCAGATTCCTACTCAATCAGAGGAATGTATACTCCGAATTGCATGACTCTAGCTGCGGTCATTTGGTTGGTACTATTTGTAACCCCTTTTTCAATTTTAACCCCAAAATGTACGAATTTCGAAAAATTCGTCTATTTTCAGTGTCTACGCAGTCAGAGGAATGTATACTCAGAATTTCATGACTCTAGCTGCGGTCATTTAATTGGTACTATTTTTATCCCCTTTTTTCATTTTAACCCCAAAAAGTACGAATTTCGAAAAACCTGTCTATTTTAAGTGTCTACGCAATCAGAGGAATGCATACACCGAATTTCATTATTCCAGGTGTAGCCGTTTGGTTGGTACCATTTTTATCCCTCCGTACCCATTGTATCCCTTGAAAGTACGAATTTGGAAAAAACCTTTTATTTTTCATGTCTACGTAGTCAAAGGAATGTATACTCCTAATTTCATGACTCTAGCTGCGGTCATTTGGTTGGTACTATTTTTATCCCCTTTTTCTATTTAGTCCCCAAAAAGTACGAATTTCGAAAAATCCGTTTATTTTCCGTGTATACACAGTGATGTCTACGTAGTCAAAGGAATGTATACTTCGAATTTCATGACTCTAGCTGCGGTCATTTGGTTGGTACTATTTTTATCCCCTTTTTCTATTTTGTCCCCAAAAAATACGAATTTCGAAAAATCGGTTTATTTTCCGTGTGTACACAGTCAGAGGAATGTATATTCCGAATTTCATCACTCTAGCTGCGGTTATTTGATTGGTACTATTTTTATCCCCTTTTTTCATATTAACCCCAAAAAGTACGAATTTTAAAAAATCCGTGTATTTTACTTGTCTATGCAATCAGAGGAATGTATACACCGAATTTCATTATTCTAGGTACAGCCGTTATGTTGGTACCATTTTTATCCCTCTTTTCCCATTTTACCCCTTAAAAGTACGAATTTGAAAAAAATACTTTTATATCATGTATCTACTAAATTAGAGGAATGTACACACCGAATTTCGTGTTTCTAGCTGTTGTCGTTTAATATTTACCATTTTTATCCCTTTTTTGCTCCATTTCACCCCCTACAAATAAGAATCACTTTATGGTGCAGTTTTTTGCTATAAGGGTAATACGCATACCAAATATCAAGCAAATATAAACAGACATATTCAAAAAACATGATTAAATACGCTAAAATAGTAGGGATTATTATGGGTATTTTTAGTCCTTGTGAGCGAAAAATTTTTCCCTTTGGGCCGATTTCGCCCCATGTCAATCCCAACCGATGTACGACTATAAGACGCATTTATGGAAAATTTGGACGTCCTAGCTCCTTTCGTTTAGATGCTAGCGTGCTTTCAACAGACGGACAGACGGACGGACGGACATGGCTAGATCGTCTTAGAATTTTATGACGATCAAGAATATATATACTTTATAGGGTCTCAGGTCAATATTTCAAGGTGTTACAAACGGAATGACAAAGTTAGTATACCCCCATCCTGGAGGTGGAGGGTATAAAAAGTACTATTTTCGAAAAATTCGTTCATTTTACGTGTCTACGCAATCAGAGGAATGTATACACCGAATTTCTTTATTCTAGGTACAGCTGTTTGGTTGGTACCATTTTTATCCCTTTATTCCACTTATAAGTACGAATTTCGAAAAAATATTATCTACTCAATTACAGGAATGTACACACGGAACGCGCCCCAGCCTAATGTATTTTTTGATTTCTATGCTTCCAGGGTGGAATACATGACTTTTGTTTAAAAATTTACATATTTTGTATCAAATTCTACCTTTCTACAATTGTGTTAATAGCCAAGAAATTTAGTATTAATTATCAACTTTTGGATCAAAACCGATGAGAACAAGTCTCAACGTTATTTGAGGCGCTGAATTCGAATCATAGTTTTCTCGTATGTTGGCACTACACAAAGATTTGGCTTTAATCTAAAGACGATATCAATGATTTTGTGACTTACACATAGAAATAGTGGTTTAGGAAAAGTCTCCTCGAAGTTGAGAAAAAATTATTTTTCCTTTGAAAAAATATTTTCTTTTCCTATGAAAAAAAAAAATATTTTTTTTCTCAATTTATAGGAGACTGTTCCTAAATCACTGTTTCTATGTGAATGTGAAATTAGCAACATATTTAGTCATCATAATTACCTTTAATTGAACCTATAAACGGTTGTTATCAGACTTATATTTCCAAAATGTGAGTATAAATATTAAAGGTACCTTAGGGGAAATTAGAATATTAGTAAAAAATATATACACCATGCCACAAAAGTCTACAAACGATAGTAAATGATGAATAAAATTGCGAATTGCTGTTGTGGTGTTCAGACACGACAAAGGTCCACATTTGTTTTGTATTGTGGCGTTGTTGTATGTATGTAAGTTAAACCGAAGTTGGAGTGGAGTATAATCTCCACTCTCCAGAAAATAAAAATAAATAAAGAATAATATTGAACGTCGTTTGTAGACTTTCGTTGCATAGCATAGTGTACATAATAAATTTTTATATCGTTTTCGAGATTAGAAATATATTTTCACATGCCGGTTTTTATAACTCCCAAGTGTATTGGCGGTGGGTATGGTAGTCTCACCATGTCACCGAAAACATCGGTGCCAAAAATTATGCAGTTATATCCAGTAGATTCTGAAATATAGATATTTGTCTCTAAACTGTGAGCCGTTTGGTTGTCATTGGTACCAATCTATCTATCCCTTTTCCTCCTCTTTCCCTTAAAAATACAAATTTCAAAAAACACCTTCATTCGGTCTACACCGTCAGAGGAATGTATACAGCGAATTTCACCTTCAGTCGTTTGATTGGTACTATTCGTTTCGCTCATTTACAATTGAATCCGAATTGCGAATTTCCAAAAATTAATTTAGTCTACGTAACAAGGGACACCCCCACACCGCCATTCATATTTTCATAAAATTCTAAGACGATCTAGCCATGTCCGTCCGTCCGTCTGTTGAAAGCACGCTAAACGAAAGGAGCTAGGACGTCCACATTTTCCATAAATGCGTCCGTATTGGGATTGAAACTGTACGAAAACGGCCCAAAGGGAAAAAATTTTCCCTTACAAGGACTGAAAAACCCATAATAACCCCTAATATTTTAGAGTATTTATGGATATTTTTCAATGTGACTGCTTGTACTTACTTGATATTGGGTATGCGCATTCCCCCCATAACAAAAACGTGCACCATAAGTGAGTTTTATTCGTAAGGGGTGAAATGTGGCAAAAGGGGATAAAAATGGTACCTATCGAACGACAACAGCTTGAAAGACGAAAATCGGTGTGTACATTTCACTAATTGAGTAGATACATAATATAAAAGTATTTTTTCCAAATTTGTACTTTTAAGGGATAAAACGGGAATATAGGGATAAAAATGGTACCAACCAAACGGCAGCACCTTGAATAATGAAATTCGGTGTATACATTCCTCTGAAATCAAATCAAATTCTATTTGATTTCTAATTTTGAAAATCCTAACTTCATAATTCAACCAATTTTTGCCGTAAAAGTAAAAATTACGAATTTGGAAACATATTTTTACTTTGCGTGTCTATGCAGTCAGAGGAATGTATACACCGAATTCCAACATTCTAGCTGCGGCCATTTGGTTGTTACCATTTTTATCCCTTTTTTCCTATTTTACCCTCTTAAGAGTACGACTTTCTAAAATCGCTTTATTTTACGTGTCTACGCAATTAGAGGTATATACACACCGAATTTCATCATTCCAACTGTAGTCGTTTAGTTGGTACTATTTTTATCCCTCGGTACCCATTGTATCCCTTGAAAGTACTAATTTGGAAATAAACATTTATTTTTTGTGTCTACGCATTCAGAGGAATGTATACTCCGAATTTCATGACTCTAGCTGCGGTCATTTGGATGGTACTATTTTTATCCCCTTTTTCCATTTTAACCCAAAAAGTTCTAATTTAGAATAATCCGTTTATTTTACGTGTCTACGCAATCAGAGGAATGTATACACCGAATTTCATTATTCTAGGTGCAGCCCTTTTAGTTGGTACTATTTTTATCCCTCTATTCCCATTTTACCCCTTAAAATTACGAATTTGGAAAAAATACATTTATATTATGAATCTACTCAATTAGAGATATATACACAACGAGCTGTTGTGGTTAATATGTATTATTTTTATCCATTTTTGTCCCATTTCACCCCCCACGAATAAAAATCACTTCATGGCACAAGTTTTTGTTATACATACCCAATATCAAGTAAGTACAAGCAGACAGATTGAAAAAAATATGCTAAAATACTCTAAAATATTATGGGTATTTTTAGTCCTTGTGAGGGAAAATTTTTTCCCTTTGGGCCGATTTCGCCCAGTTTCAATCCCAACCGATCTACACTATAAGACACATCCTAGCTCCTTTCGTTTAGATGCTAGTGTGCTTTCAACAGACGGACATGGCTAGATCGTCTTAGAATTTTATGTCGATCAAGAATATATATACTTTATAGGGTCTCAGATCGACATTTCAAGGTGTTACAAACGAAATGAAAAAGTTAGTATACCCCCATCCTGGTGGTGGAGGGTATAAAAATAAACAAGTAAGGAGAGGCTAAAGTCGGGAGGGAGTCGTCTATATGATACCCTTCAGTTTCTACGCAATTCGGTTCAATTCCGTGAGGAGTTTGGAATGTGTACTATATCATGAACCGTTGATACCCTCGATCGGTATTTGTATTTGTATGGGAGCTATATATAAATTTGAACCGACCTAACCGATCTTTCACCAAAGATGAGTTGTATTATAAGGTGTTGTGCCACATTTGAACATCGGTTAAAATATCTGTTCTCTACAGCAGAAACAGTCAAATCAGGAGCGATATTTGTATGGCAGCTATATAAATCTGAACCGATCTAATCCACTTTTTCCCCCAGATGTTTCTAGTTGAAATATGAGTTGTTGTGCCAAATTTGAAGAAAATCGCTTAAAAAATGTGACTGTTAGAGCAGAAAAATTCTAACCGGGAGAGACATTTGTATTTGAGCTATATCTAAATCTGAACCGATTTGACTCATTTTCGCCAGAGATCTTTCTATTTCAAATATAAGATGTTGTGCCAAATTTGACAAAAATCTGTCGAAACATATGGTTTCGAGAGCGTAAAACGTCAAATCGGGAGCGAAATTTGTATGGTAACTATATCGAAATCTGAACCGATTTGCTTCAAATTAAATAGTGTAAATAATAAAAAAATTAATTAATTTTGCCAATTTTCGTAATGATCGGACAATAATTGCGACCTGTATTTTAATTACAAGAATAGATGGATGGACGGACAGACGGACATTGCTAAATCGACACAGAAAGTGATTCTAAGCCGGTCTGTCTATATCGTTTTCTTTTGGGTGTTACAAACAAATTCACATAGACATAATAATGGAGAGTGTGAAAAATCGGCAAAAAACTTGAGTAATTTTTAACCAAAAATATATCAGTTCCATGCTCATGTCCAAATCTTTTATGCATTCACTAGCAGTACCCGCTGCTTCGCACGCGAAAGAGCCAGTTATTTGTTAATTTTATCCGTCTTTGTTTTTGGATAGTATTTATTTAATTTTCTTTTGGTGGATATAGATAAATCTAAAATAGTAATTTGGTAAGCTCCTAACACTCACACACAGTCAAATGAATGTGCTTGTCGATATGCACTATTTTAGCTGAACTACTTCGTATGTATAGTTTTCTGCTAAGTTTTGAACAAAAAATTACAACCATTTATATCCAGTTTATAACTTTTTATAACTTCGTTTCTATATGGTGAGAGGAATTTACATACCAAATTTCACGTTTCTAGCTGTAATACTTTAGTTGGTACCATTTTTATCCCTTTTTGTCCCGCTCGTCCCTTAAAAGTACAAATTTCGAAAAATCCAATTTTACTTCGTTTCTATATGGTGAGAGGAATTTACATACCAAATTTCACGTTTCTAGCTGTAATACTTTAGTTGGTACCATTTTTATCCCTTTTTGTCCCGCTCGTCCCTTATAAGTACAAATTTCGAAAAATCCAATTTTACTTTGTTTCTATATGGTCAGAGGAATTTACATACCAAATTTCACGTTTCTAGCTGTAATACTTTAGTTGGTACCATTTTTATCCCTTTTTGTCCCGCTCGTCCCTTAAAAGTACAAATTTCGAAAAATCCAATTTTACTTCGTTTCTATATGGTCAGAGGAATTTACATACCAAATTTCACGATTCTAGTTGTAATACTTTAGTTGGTACCATTTTTATCCCTTTTTGTCCCGCTCGTCCCTTAGAAGTACAAATTTCGAAAAATCCAATTTTACTTCGTTTCTATATGGTGAGAGGAATTTACATACCAAATTTCACGATTCTAGTTGTAATACTTTAGTTGGTACCATTTTTATCCCTTTTTGTCCCGCTCGTCCCTTATAAGTACAAATTTAGAAAAATCCAATTTTTCTTCGTTTCTATATGGTCAGAGGAATTTACATACCAAATTTCACGTTTCTAGATGTAATACTTTAGTTGGTACCATTTTTATCCCTTTTTGTCCCGCTCGTCCCTTATAAGTACAAATTTCGAAAAATCCAATTTTACTTCGTTTCTATATGGTGAGAGGAATTTACATACCAAATTTCACGTTTCTAGCTGTAATACTTTAGTTGGTACCATTTTTATCCCTTTTTGTCCCGCTCGTCCCTTAAAAGTACAAATTTCGAAAAATCCAATTTTACTTCGTTTCTATATGGTGAGAGGAATTTACATACCAAATTTCACGTTTCTAGCTGTAATACTTTAGTTGATACCATTTTTATCCCTTTTTGTCCCGCTCGTCCCTTATAAGTACAAATTTCGAAAAATCCAATTTTACTCTGTTTCTATAGGGTCAGAGGAATTTACATACCAAATTTCACGTTTCTAGCTGTAATACTTTAGTTGGTACCATTTTTATCCCTTTTTGTCCCGCTCGTCCCTTATAAGTACAAATTTAGAAAAATCCAATTTTTCTTCGTTTCTATATGGTCAGAGGAATTTACATACCAAATTTCACGATTCTAGTTGTAATACTTTAGTTGGTACCATTTTTATCCCTTTTTGTCCCGCTCGTCCCTTATAAGTACAAATTTCGAAAAATCCAATTTTACTTCGTTTCTATATGGTCAGAGGAATTTACATACCAAATTTCACGTTTCTAGCTGTAATACTTTAGTTGGTACCATTTTTATCCCTTTTTGTCCCGCTCGTCCCTTAAAAGTACAAATTTCGAAAAATCCCTATTTGTAACTCGTCTGCATGGTCATTGCAAGGAACTCACCGAATTTCATGTTTATAGCTACTGCCGTTTAGTCAGGACGAAGGTTCGATGTTTATCCCTTTTTGGGCCATTTTATCCCCTAAAAGTACGAATTTCGTAAAACCCTTTCTTAGTCGACGTCTACGTCATATTTGGGAACTACCCTGAAAATTTCATGACCCTGGCTTCAGCCGTTTGGTCTGGGGGCTGGTCAATGATAAGTCAGTCAGTCAGTCAGTCAGTCAGTCAGTAACGCAACTCTTTTATATATATAGATTGCATGTTTTGGAAGTTATTTCGGCGCTACGAAATAAACCCCCGAATGAGAAAATCAAATAATCCAAAAACGGGAAAAATTGGGAAAATTTTTTCGGGAGTTACCTCACCTTTAATTTGGGAATTATTTCATAATGAAACAACCCAAAAGAATATTTTTGGAATGGTTTCCTTGTGGTTTTTTCTGGGTTTGTGGGATTAGTTTATCTTCCCAGCAAAATCTTTTTAAGTTCATGTCACTACAATTTTTACCATTACCAGGCAATAACATCTCTTTACCCTCACGATTACTTCCAACTAATAAATAATGACTCACTTAGAGCTTATATAAAGAGCTTTTGTTAATGATACTTTTTATTCCTCAAAATAAAAACTACAAAATGATCCAAAAGTGAAAGCGAGTACATTGAAGTTATGAGCGGAGCCCATGGGGCACCAGAAATTCTTTTTAAGAGATTAGCAATCGATGATGTAAGTAAAAGTAATTCGAAAAGTAAGTGATGAGTACATTTTGGTTTGGCTTGCCCCTAAGTGTACTTGCCAAAGAGAGTTTGTGATGGTTTACACAAACGATATTGTTGGTGTTGTTGCGGGTACTCCTCCGGGGTTTTCACCTCTTTTGGACTTTGTTTTGTTTTTCTTCGTGGGTGTTTTTTCATAGCGCCTTACTTGATTATGAAATAAATCCCAATGATTGGGATTTATTTAATTTTTAGTTTTGTGAATTATTTCATTTTGTTTGGGATTTAGGGGAAATCAATAAATTTTTCGAAACGAAAACTTGCTTAAATCTTAAATACGCCAGTATTTTTTGGGTCATTCTTCTTGAAAGCACTTATGGAAGTTTGCACAAAAATGATATTTTTCATATTAGACTTTATGAAATAATGTCATCTAAATATGCATTAAGACTAGGTGGGTGACTTTCAATATAAAATATACCCCATTTTTGTTTTTTTTTTTTTTTGATTTTTCGTAGAGCCACTTTTATTCAATACATACAATATTGTATGTGACACTCTGTAAATTATTCAAATATTTAATTCAACATTCTCTGCCACGTCTGTTCTTTGAGCTAGATTTATTTCGCAAAACAACTAAGTTAAAAATAAACTTCATTAGAATTTTCCATATGTGCAAATTTTCGCCTACGTAAGTCTATCGTTCACTGGCTGAAATCGGGGATGATCGCTTTCTAATCGTATGTGTTTGGTTGATTTTTTGTTTCCGCCGGCATTAATAATTTATGAGCAATGCTGTGCTTTTTATTTTGTATTTTATAGCCTCTAAGGTGAAGCTATAAAAATAAATCCACTTAAAATTTTAATGCGTTCTTCGATTTAATTTGGTCATATATAAAATCACACATATTCACTCACTCACTTATTGCGCAATAATTTTATTGCAAAACAAGTATACTTACGATCTGGTTTTGAAGTCGTTCCGATCGACCTTAAGCTATCCACCATGGCGGTTTCCATTCGACCCCTTTGGAATCTGACAACAGTTTACACTTCAGTTAAGCTGGTTTTGGCCACTGTATTTAAAACTTTTCGGACGTTCTTTTGATGAAAATCATTTTGTGTGGGAAATAAGAATAAATAAAACAGGAAAATCTGAGTAGGACAGAGATGGTTATATAATAACCTTCTGCCCACCGTGGTTCTAAATTAATTTTTGGCTAATAATTCTGTAAATTTTAAACGGAAAAAGATATTTTGACAAAATTTTACAGGTTTAGAGCAGTAGTATTTTCTAGATAATTTGCAATGTTTTGAACACCTAGGAGGTGTATAAACTAGGGCGGCTTTCGGAAAATTTCAACGAAAAAGTAATGGTAGGAAATATTTGTAAATTAACTAAATGCGAGCTAAACTATTATGAAAAAATGTCATTTCATTTTATGATGGCTTTTTCTTGACCACACAAAATTTGGAATTTTACAAATATGCATATTTTAAATATGTAATAAAATAAAACAATAAAAAAACATTTTTAAGATTTAGAAAAAATCGTATCACTCCTTAGCTATTCAGAATGAGATTATTCAATTCCGCCTAAAAAAATACTTTTCAACTACTTACGGTCAAAATCAATTTATTTTACACGCAAATCACCCACTGTCTGGGTGCGAAAAAAAGATATAAAAAACAAGTAAGGAAAGGCTAAAGTCGGGCGGGGCCGACTATATGATACACTCCACTTTCTATCCGAACACAATTCAACTCGGTAAAGAAGTGAAAACGGGAAGGCTTTTTGTATGTTTCCTAATCATAGGCTAATATGACCTGACCCAATTTTGTCAAATCGAGAGGAACATTTGTATCGGGGCTATATCCAAACATGAAATGAAGTGACTAACTTTCACAATAAGTTTTATCAGTTCATGTAAACGTGTTATGCTCATTTTGAAGAAATTCGGTGAAAATACGTGGTTTCTGGGGTGGAAAAAATCAATCCGGGAGCGAAATTTCTATGGGAGCTATATGTAAATCTGAACCGATCTAACACATTTTCACCACAGGTGTTTCCAGTTGAAATATGAGGTGTTTTGCCAATTTTGAAGAAAATCTGTTAAAAAATGTGATTTTAAAGCGGAAAAATTTGGGAGCGAAATTTGTATGGGATCTATATATAAATCTGAACCGATCTTACCCATTTTCGCCATGGGTGTTTCTAATGGAAACATAAAATATTTTGTCAAATTTCATGAAGATCTGTTAAAATATGTGGTTTCTAGAGCAGAAAAAGTCAAATCGGGAGCGAAATTTGAATGGGAGCTATATGTAAATCTGAACCGATCTGGTCCATTTTCACCATGGGTGTTTCTAGTTGAAATATAAGATATTTTGCAAGTTTTGAAGAAGATCTGTTAAAATATGTGGTTTATTGAGTCGAAAAAGTGAAATCGAGAGAGAAATTTGTGAGGGAGCTATATATAAATCTGAACCGATCTGACCTATATTCACCGTGGGTGTTTCTTGTGGAAGTATAAGATATTTTGCCAAATTTGAAGAAGATCTGTAAAAATATTTGGTTTCTAGACCAGAAAAAGTTAAGTCGAGAGCGAAATTTGTGAGGGAGCTATATATAAATCTGAACCGATCTGACCAATTTTCACCATAGGTGTTCCTAGTTTAAATATAAGATGTTTTGCCAAATTTGAAAACAATCTGATAAAATATATGGTTTCTAGAGCGGAAAAAGTCAAATCGGGAGCGAAATTTGTATGGGAGCTATATATAAATCTGAACCGATCTAACACATTTTCACCACAGGTATTTCTAGTTGAAATATAAGATGTTTTGCGAAATTTGAAGAAAATCGGTTGTAATATGTGGTATCTAGAGTGAAAAGAGTCAAATCGGGAGTGAAATTCGTATGGGGGCTATATCTAAATCTGAACCGATTTTTTTTTCAAATTAAATAGCGTTCGTCCTTGTCCCGAAAAACTTCGTTGTGCAAAGTTTCATTTGGTTCTGGCTACAATTGCGACCTGTATCGTGATTACAAGAATAGATGGACGGACAGACGGACATTGCTAAATCGACTCAGAAAGTGATTCTAAGTCGATCGGTATAATTAACAATGGGTCTATCTCTCTTCCTTTTGGGTGTTACAAACAAATGCACAAAGATATAATACTCTCGTGGAGTGTATAAAAATGTCATTGCATTTTATGATGTTTCTTCTTGACCATAACATATTTGGAATTTTACAAATATTCATATTTTAAATATATATAAAAATCAATAAAAAAAAACATTTTTAAGATGTAGAAAAATTTCCAGTCCTTAGCTATTCAGTATAAGATTATTCAATTCCGCCTAAAAAATATTTTTCAACTACTTACGGTCAAAATCAATTTATTTTACACGCAAATCACCCACTTTCTGGGTGCGAAAAAAAGATGTAAAAAAATATAATTTATAATTTATATAAATAAAATTTATCCATGCAACGGAGTAATTTGAGGCGGGCAGACAGGCATGGCTAAATCAGAGTCGGAATGGAATTTTATGACATTTAAGAAATGCATATTTTATGGGGTTGTCGAGAAAAACAAAAAAGAACATTTAGATTAATTTCTACACCCCAATTCTTCTTGTACACGCAATAAATCAAAATTTATCAAACATTATCTGAATTAATTTATGACAAGTCAAACAAATGATTTTTATACCCTCCACCATGGGATGGATTTTGTCATTCCATTTGCAATATCTTCAAATATTCATCGCCCTGACCATAAAATATATTATATGTATGTCTGCATATATATACTGGGTCGTGGTAAAATTCTAAAACGTTCTAAACATGTCAAACTGTCCGTCCATTCATCTGTCTTTTGGGAGCTCGCTAACTTGGTAGTGAGTGAAAATTCCCCACATATGTGTCTAATGATTTCGGATTGGTTGGAATTGAAAATGGGCAAAATTGGACCAGAGGGAAAATTTTTTCCCTTAACAAGGAAAAATCAGTTTCCAGTCACCCCACGAAAATAAAGTTTGGGTTGTTTAATGATGATTTGCGAAATATAAAGTTCGTAGATCAAGCCATCTGTGAGCTAAACGCTCCTGAAAATACGCCTAAAAATCAATCATTATTATACACTCCACGAGAGCATTATGTATTTGTGCATTTGTTTGTAACACCCAAAAGGAAACGAGTTAGACCCATCGTTTATTATACAGATCGACTTAGAATCACTTTCTGAGTCGATTTAGCAATGTCTGTCTTTCTGTCCATCTATTGTTGTAATAAAATTACAGATCGCAATTATAGTCCGATCTTAACAAAAATTGGCATAAATAAGTTTTGTGGTTCGAGGACGAACGCTATTTAAATAGAAACCACATATCGTACCCGATTTTCTTTAAATTTGGCACAACATCTTATAATCCAACTATAAACACCTATGCAAAAATTGGGTAAGATCGGTTCAGATTTAGATATAGCCCCCATACGAATTTCACTCCCGATTTGACTCTTTTCACTCTAGATACCACATATTACAACAGATTTTCTTTAAAATTGGCAAAACATCTTATATTGTAACTAGAAACTCCTGTGGTAAAAATGTGTTAGATCGGTTCAGATTTATATATAGCTCCCATACAAATTTCTCTCCCGATTTGGCTTTTTCCGCTCTAGAGACCACATAATGTATCAGATTGTCTTCAGATTTGGTAAAACATCTTATATTTCCACTAGAAACACCCATGGTGAATATCGGTCAGATCGGTTCAGATTTATATATAGCTCCCATACAAATTTCGCTTCCGATTTGACTTTTTCCGCTCTAGAAACCACATAATGTATCATATTGTCTTCAGATTTGGTAAAACATCTTATATGTATTTCCACTAGAAACACCCATGGTGAATATCGGTCAGATCGGCTCAGATTTAGATATAGCCCCCATACAAATGTCGTTCCCGATTTGACATTTTCCTCTGTAGAAACCACATATTGTACTCGATTTTCTTTAAATTTGGCACAACATCTTATAATCTTACTAGAAACACCTATGCAGAAATTGGGTAAGATCGGTTCAGATTTAGATATGGCCCCCATATAAATGTTGCTCCCGATTTGACTTTTGCCGCTTTAAAAGCCACATATTGTGCTCGATTGTCTTTAAATTTCGCACAACATCTTATAATCTAACTAAACATCTTATAATCTAACTAAACAAAACTATGGTGAAAGTGGGTAAGATCGGTTCAGATTTAAATATAGCCCAAATACAAATGTTGCTCCCAAAAGTGATTTTGGCCAAACTATACATTTTATATTTCACCTATTTCGTTCCAGGTTTCAATATATCCTCATACAAATGTCCTTTCCGATATAAAATTTTTTGTCAAACACATACATTTACAGGATACAAAAAACCTTCCCGTTTTCACTTTTTCACCGAATTGAATTGTATTCGGATTGAAAGTGGAGTGTATCATAGAGTCGGCCCCGCCCGACTTTAGCCTTTCCTTACTGTTTTTTTTTGTAAAACTGTGGCTATGAACATGAAAAATTAAATGAAAAATATGTACAGTGGCCGACAAAAGTCAACATACGACCCACATTTTTGCGTTTTAGCGAGTTCCAAAAAATATTTCAAAAAGTAATGATGCGGTTTTGTTTGAAATCGATTTTTATTCATATAACAATAACAAAATGCTTTACTTTAATGCTTTACAAAATGTAGTTCAAAAAGGAGAAGACAAATTGATAGTAAAAACGTTTCAATCTACATTTCATCAATTTATTCTACTTCAATCATTTGTATTTTATTTGTCTGTTACTGCCGATTTAATTGACTAAAAACTGGCAAAATATATTATTTACATATATTTTTGTGCAATAATGGCTATCTGTCGATTTGAACTTTCATAGTGGTCAAACAAAAAATATTAATACAATACATACAATTTAAAGTAAACAATACATAAAATCAGCAGCCTCTTATCTGCCTCTAACACTATAAATACAAAATTTCTGTCCCGGACTTAAAAATGTATATCTGTCTGCATTGAGGTATACTGATTCATAAAATTAAAAAAAAAAAAAAAAAAAAAAAAAACAAAACAAAAAAATTATTTATTTATTTTCTTATCAACTTTTTTACTAAAATTCCATTTTTCGTTGAATGCACGATTTTCATATGTACCAATTTTCAGCCTTCTAGCTCAAAAAAACACTATTGCCAAGACCACTCAGCCCACAAAATGAAAGTTCAAATTTCATGGTCATATTTATCATTCTCGTGGTCAATAATATATATGTACCAATTTTCAGCCTTCTAACTCCCAAACACACTTGTGCCACGCCCGCTCCGCCCACGGAGGAAATTTGTATACCCTCCACCTCCAGGATGGGGGTATACTAACTTTGTCATTCCGTTTGTAACACCTTGAAATATCGACCTGAGACCCTATAAAGTATATATATTCTTGATCGTCATAAAATTCTAAGACGATCTAGCCATGTCCGTCCGTCCGTCCGTCTGTTGAAAGCACGCTAGCATCTAAACGAAAGGAGCTAGGAGGTCCAAATTTTGCATAAATACGTCTTACAGTCGTAGATCGGTTGGGATTGAAACTGGACGAAATCGGCCCAAAGGGAGACATTTTTCCCTCACAAGGACTGAAAAAACCCATAATAACTAATATTAATATTTTAGAGTATTTAAGAAAAAACTTCTCAATATGTCTGCTTGTACTTACTTGATATTGGGTATGCGCATTCCCCCGATAACAAAAAAGTGCACCATAAAACGATTTTTATTCGTAGGGGGTGAAATGGGACAAAAATGGTACATATCAAACGACAACAGCTAGAAACACGAAATTCGCCTCTAATTGAGTAGGTATATAATCTGAAATTATTTTTTCAAAATTCGTACTTTTAAGGGATAAAATGGGAATATAAGGATACAAATGGTACCAACCAAACGGCTGCACCTAGAATAATGAAATTCGGTGTATACATTCCTCTGATTGCATAGACACGTAAGATAGAAGGATTTTTCGAAATTCGTACTTTTTGGGGTTCAAATGGGTAAAAGGGGATAAAAATAGTACCAGCCAAATGATTGAAGCTAGAGTCATGAAATTCGGAGTATACATTCCTCTGACTGCGTAGACACGAAAAATAAAAGTTTTTCCCAAATCGTACTTTTTACTATTACGGCAAAAATTTGTTGAATCATTTGTATTTGTTTGGTTTTGTTAAAAAAAATATATATTTTCGTGTAATATTACTGCACTTTTACGAAAATCGACTGCTTCTATGAAATGCAATCTATGGTGGAGGGTATATAAAGTTCGGCCCGGCCGAACTTAACGCCGTTTTTACTTGTTAAAAATTCTATAGCCTATAGTTCCTTCCAGACCTGCATCTATCTGTACTGAAAATTTCAACAACATCGGTTCAGCCGTTTACACGTGAGTGCGGAACAAACGAACAGACAGACAGACTTACACTAAGGTTTTATAATATTAATAGGGATAGGGATAATTTTATAAAAAATATTTCCAAGAATAATAAAATTGCACAGCAAAATCTGTATTATATTTTTTTCTTAATCAGAAAATATTACCATACCATGGGCCGTGCAACATTTTAAATTTGAACTACCGATTGTTTCATGTATATTTTTATTTTCAGGTTTATGTTTGACATTTGCAAAATGGGAAATTACAAACTTACTTCCAAAGTTGTGAGTCTTTCGTGTTTTCAGATGAAGCTCATTTTCGTCTCGTTGGCTATGCCAATAAGCAAAATTGCCACATATGGGGTTCAGAGAACCCACACGTGACTATTGAGCAGCCAATGCAATATGAGCACTTTCAAATAGGTCGCCTGGAGAAGACCACGCAAACAACAAGCAAGCAATTAGCATTTAATTAATTGGCTCAAAGAAGCTCTTCAACTTTCAAAGCCATACGCAAATGACAGAATTTCTGTTTTGATCGGTTTTGCAGCTAATTTTTTTTTTTTGCGAACCTGATTTCCACTGAACTGATTAAACTTTAACCGTTTTATCTTTAATGCCACACAAACAAACCATCTCAGTTAAGTTAAGAACCCGTTCACTTTGTAACAAATGCAAATATTTAACACGCCACAAAGAAAGAAAACATGTTCGAAGCTGTGATTTATTTTGACGTCAATAGACGAACGTGTGCGGCGCTTTAGGGGGGTATACCCTCGATATTTAAGTAAAAGGGAAATCCTTTTGAAAAACTGTAAGTGCACAGTACTACCAGGCTGATTGAAGGTAATTTTTGTCTCCTAATAATCAGCCAAATATTGCCAGAAAACTGGGTGTATGCCGACTTAAATGCTGTAACGAAAATACCAACACGTTTGTGGTAGGGAACCACGTATTAATGTTGAATGAATTTGAACCTAAATCGACCATTGAGCAGATCAGTCGTCGAATGCATCAAGAGCAGATTAGTATGGCACAAATTAAAGCTTTACCGGCGGATTTGCAAACAATTGCCATCCGAGAATTGGGTGAGGTACCCTCGAGGATTCCCGAAGATTTGCAAACTCTAAAATCATGGATTGAAACACAGCCTCACCTGAGGGCTCGCACCGATGATCAGTTTCTCATACAATTCCTGCGAGGCTGCAAGTACAGCATAGAAAGGGCCAAGGAGAAGCTGGATGTCTTCTATTCGCTGAAAAGCAAATATCCCGAGATGTTTGGTGCCACTGATGTGGATGATGTTAAATTTAGAGCAGTGAATGATTTGGGGTAAGTTTTATATTGAAATGAATTAAATAAATTATCCAATCATTGACAAGTCGGAATTCTTAGATTTGGAGATTTGCCTCTAAAGCCGCGGATTTCATGATACTAAAGTTCACTAAAAATGGAAATATGGATGAGAGATTTGGTAGAATAATTCAGAGATATTTTGGGTATATTCAAATACATGTATTGAACATTAATCATTTGGAAAAATATATAGAGACATTGTAATGAAGTCACTAATAACAAAAACGTAAATAATATGTTAATTTTTCACTCAATTGAATAAAATAATTGATCACAATATCGACAATAACAATATAATAATAATAACAACAAAATTTTCAAAATATAATTTTGTATTTTTATACCCTCCACCTCCAGGATGGGGGTATACTAACTTTGTCATTCCGTTTGTAACACCTTGAAATATCGAGCTGAGACCCTATAAAGTATATATATTCTTGATCGTCATAAAATTCTAAGACGATCTAGCCATGTCCGTCCGTCCGTCCGTCCGTCCGTCCGTCCGTCTGTCCGTCTGTTGAAAGCACGCTAGCATCTTAACGAAAGGAGCTAGAACGTTCAAATTTGCCATAAATGTGTCTTATAGTCGTAGATCGGTTGGGATTGAAACGGGGCGAAATCGGCAAAAAGGGAAAAATTTTTCCCTCACAAGGACTAAAAATACCCATAATAATCCCTAGTATTTTAGCGTATTTAAACGTGTTTTTTGAATATTTCTGTTTATATTTGCTTGATATTTGGTATGCGCATTCCACTTATAGCAAAAACGTGCACCATAAAGTGATTCTTATTTGTAGGGGGTGAAATGGGGTAAAAAAGGGATAAAAATGGTACATATTAAACGACAACAGCTAGAAACACGAAATTCGGTATGTACGTTCCTCTAATTGAGTAGATACATAATATAAAAGTATTTTTTCCAAATTCGTACTTTTAAGGGGTAAAATAGGAATAGAGGGATAAAAATGGTACCAACCAAACGGCTGTACCTAGAATAATGAAATTCGGTGTATACATTCCTCTGATTGCATAGATAAGTAAAATACACGGATTTTTCAAAATTCGTACTTTTTGGGGTTAAAATGAAAAAAGGGGATAAAAATAGTACCAATCTAATGACCGCAGCTAGAGTCATGAAATTCGGAGTATACATTCCTTTGACTACGTAGACATGAAAAATAAAAGGTTTTTTTCCAAATTCGTACTTTCGAGGGATACAATGGGTACGGAGGGATAAAAATGATACCAACCAAACGGCTACACCTGGAATAATGAAATTCGGTGCATACATTCCTCTGATTGCGTAGGCACTTAAATAAACAGATTTTTCGAAATTCGTACTTTTGGGGTTAAAATGAAAAAGGGGATAAAAATAGTACCAATCAAATGACCGCAGCTAGAGTCATGAAATTCGGAGTATACATTCCTCTGACTGCGAAGACACGGAAAATAGACGAATTTTTCCAAATTAGTACTTTCAAGTGATACAATGGTACATAGGGATAAAAATAGTACCAACTAAACGACTACAACTAGAATGATAAAATTCTAATTGCGTAGAAACGTCAAGGGGGTAAAAATGGTACCAACCAAATGGAATCATCGAATTCAGTGTATACATTGCTCTGACTGCATAGACACACAAAATAAAAAGTTTTTTTCCAAATTCGTACTTTTTCTTTTACGGCAAAAATTGGTTGAATCATGAAGTTAGGTTATTTTGCACTATGTACGTCTGATAATGGATTTTCAAAATTTGTACTTTTGAAATTCAAATAGAATGGAAATACAACCAACTGTAGCACCCACTATCTACCAATATTTATGGCTTTGAAAATATTTTTGAAAATATAAATAGAAGAACATCTATTTTTTGAATTGACGTATTGGTAGTCTTGCCTTATATGCGTGGTTTGAAATAATTAAAATATTATATTTATTTATAAAATTATTTTTTCACTCTTTGTATTTGTTTTGGTTTGGCTATATTAAAAAATTTATATATTCCTGTAATATTACTGCACTTCTACGAAAACCGACAACCTCTGTGGAATGCAATCCATGGTGGAGGGTATATAAAGTTCGGCCCGGCCGAACTTAACGCCGTTTTTACTTGTTTTTATTTAGTCTTGATTTGTGACTAACAAATGACAACATAAAATTATCTTTTTGCAATCTTGTTTTAATACAAACATTTATATTGTAGTTGATAAAATTAGGAAAAAAAAAGTTTTTAGCTTATTTTTAGAGCTATTTTATGCCAACATTAATGTCTTTATATATATCCAAAGGGTTCGTCGTTTGAAATTATTTCCTTCGTCTACGACGAACGATCAAAAATCACTCAACTATTACTTGATTTTATAACTAAGAAATAATTTGAAAAACAGGCCGTTAAAATTTCAACAACATTTAAAACAAGACGCTGTACTTGGGTGTAGTATTGCCAATTTAGGGGCTTAATCCCTATTTTTTGGATTTTTGTATTTCTATTTTGTATTTTCTATTTTTCACTAATTTTTTCGATTTTTACAAATTCAACCAGAATTACAGTGAAAAATCATCAAAATTATAATTTTTTAATTAGTTCATGAACCAAAGGTATAAAACAATGCAAAATCCAAGAAAAAATAGATTATGGAAATATATATAGGGTGTTTTTTATTGAGGTATAGAACTTCGAATTGAAATAAAACACAAGAAAATCGTTTTAATGTCCATCAATTTGGCTTTATTGGAAGGATAATTTTATGCCATTAATGTTTAAATATGATTTTGGGCATGTGGCCGCCGCGGCTGGCTCGAATATAGCCAATTCTACAGGTCCAATTTTCAACCACTTTCTCCAATTGCTGTGCAGCTCCAATTGCTGTGCACGGTGGCGAATCGATTCATTCGGGTCCTCTTCAACACTTTCTCTACAGCGGCAATTGTTTCTTCGGTGCGCACTGTTCGACGTCTCTGCGGATGCGTATTATCACATAGAGTAAACGTAGTGCGAAAACGATCCATGGTTAACCGAATTAATTGCTCTGATGGACGATTATGTCGACCATAAAATGGTGAACTTCGCGAACTGAACCATTACTTTCGAAATAAATTTGCACGATTTGCAAGCGTTGTTCTTTTGTCAACCTGTTCATGATGAAATGGCAAACCAAACTAGATATTAATCACTTGACAGCTGACAAAATGGCCGCCAGTTAAAAAAGTGATGCCAACTTAAAGTTCTATACCCCAATAAAAAACACCCTTTACATTTTTTAATTTTTTCTGATGATGATTTTTTCCATAACCTTTTTATTCTTGGATTTTTCCTTGTTTTTATACCTTGTTTTTATGAACTAATGCAAAAATTATCATTCTGATAATTTTTCACTGAAAATTAACCAATGTTCATTTTGTAAAAAAGCAAAAAACATTCAATACAATCGCTGCTATCGAGGTACCGCTTGACATCGAATGGCTGATATTCTTAATATTACAACGACATTTAAACCAAGACGCTGTATTTGGGTGTAGTATTGCCTATTTAGGGGATTTACACCTAATTTGTGGATTTTTGTTCCTAAATGGGGATATATTTTTTGGTTCGGGGATCTGGGGAATTGTTGAGGAATGATTATTCTTTAATTTTGTATATATGACTCGTGGATTGTTTCAATATCTGAATTCCATATGGAAAATATTTGAGCAGTAAACATTGAAAGGTATAGGTTTTGTCTAGAGTTTATATAGAAATCCCTTACACTCATGGCCCACGTACACGCGAAACTAACTATGGAACTTCTATGAAATACATATAAGGGTGATTTTTTAGCTATTATCTTTTTGGCAACACTGGTTTAAACAGCTGACGCACGTTTCGTGTTTTGTTTCACTGTCAAACATCTTCAGTTTGGTCTATAATTTAACCATGAATCGTCTTACAAACGAACAACGCTTGCAAATTATTGAATTTTATTATCAAAATGTGTGCTCTGTTAAGAAAGTTCATCGCGCGCTTCCATTTTATGGTCAGTTTAATCGACCCACTGAAGCGGCTATTCGGGCTATTGTGACTAAATATCGCACTAAATTTAAGTGCCTTCTGAAAACACTTATTATAGCGAACAACAATACACATTTGATTCAAACCCAATGAATATTTTAATTACTTAAAATCTGTCAAATTATACAGAATTTAAAAATTCAAGATGACTTCATTATTTTAATTTTTATAGAGCTCCAAAATATAATTTCATACATGGGCCATAAATAAGGAATGGGCTGTATTTCTATTTTAATCAAAAACAAAAGATTGTTATTTTAACTTATTTTTTGTTTAATTAAGCATTCACAGCTGAACACAAATCTGTTATAAAAAGAATCTCCCCAAGACCACAATTCCCAAAAAAGAAAGCTAAAATCTCCAAAAATTTAATTTTTCACAAATCATGGGTTTATGATATATACGTTTATACGTTTAAAGCCATTGCACTTTCATAGCAATGCATTAGGATAATTGTGAAGAATGTTGTGCAAATTTTTTTATTAAGATTTCTAATAATTTTTTTAACAAAATCAAAGTCTAGCAATAATGTCCATAAACCTAAAATGACGACTTTTTTGTGGGGCAATGGTTCAGGCCCTTAAGTAGAATATAGAGTGATATAGTGCCAGAAACTGTCACCAAGATCTTGGAAAATTGGGATGGTAGTTTGAGCCACTAGTATGAAGTCAGTCGAGACATCCACATGAATGGAATCGTCTTCCATAAACAATGGTAATGTTTGCTCTTTCCAAAAACCGAAAAAATCTGATTTTTAATAATTTTCCAAAAGAAATTTGGATTAGGATCGCTCTTTACATTTTATTTGACCAAAGCCCTAATTCAATTTTGGCAACGATGTAAAGAAATATTTTCAAAGGCAAGACGTACTTTATAGCAGCAATTATTGTACCCTATTACACCTATAAGCTCCCAAAGCAAAACTTAAGCTTGTCAATTATGACTGTGAAATAATAATGGCATTTCATCACATTGATGCCAATAGGCATCAATCAATTAACTAAATATTCGAACATATACATATCTACGAAAGCCAATTTTAATAAACAATATCAATAAATTGTCTATATTTTTAAAACATTTCAATGACTAATATGTCGAAAACAAGAGTCTAGCAAAACGTCTGCTGCAACATATTCCAATTAGCTTTAGGTTTTGACGTCTCCGTTATAATATAATTTCTGATATAATTAATGACACTGTACATCATTTGTTCCGTTGTTCTAATATTTTCTCTTCATATCAATTGTTGACGTGAAACATTAGCAATAACAGTCCGTATGATTGCTACTTTAAATTATTATAATACTATGGCTTGAATATATGGTCGATTTCGGAATTAATATGATCTGATTAATATGCTAATTTTATCTGATATATTATGTACATATCGATATATTTTAATTAAGTTAAAAAACAATATTATTTGTTATTCGCTTTTGGCCACACAAAATATGTGTCACTTGGCCCAATGTGTGTGTTGTTTACTTTGTTTTTCGGAATTCGGAATGATATTCATGACATTCATTCAGACTATCCCATCGAGTCAAAAGTCTACGCGTGTAAATAACCGCGATCAAACTAATAAAATAATCCTAAGCGTAGGATTGGAATTTTGACAGTCGAAATTAAATTGGTAATTATTGCTATAAACATTGGATTTGAATATTTAATTTTCTATCAAACATAGAATTGATATACATATATTTTTAGAAAAGTTGTGTTATATTGATGAGAACACAACAGACTGGGTTATGTAATTAAATAATGGTGTGCATTCGCACAAAAAGCGCAAAATAACGTGATTCGTACTTTTAGGGGTTGACATGTGGAAATAAAGGAAAAAATGATATCAACCAAACGACAACTACTAGAAACATTGAATTAGGTGCATAAATTCTTCTAATTGCTTAGACAAACGTAAACAACTTTCGGGGGTAAAATGGGGTAAGGGTAAAAAGTTATATCGACAAAACGGCTAAAAATTAAATCATGAAAAATGCTGTGTTCATTTCTCGAACTGTGGAGAAGCACAATATAAGGGAATTTTTCGAAATTCGTACTTTTAAGGTTAAAGTGGGGAAAAGTGATGTAGTTGCTAAAGAATAACACTGTGCAACAGTCCAAAAACTCTGAGAAGTGGTATTATATTTATTGTAGGTATTGTCGAGTAGAACAAGAATCTGTATTTGAAATTTGTCAAAATCTTGAGTTACGGGTAAAAACCCGGTTTTGCGTACCTTTGCACTCTTATAAGCCTGTAACATATCAACCAATTTTCACTTTCTCATCGGATTTGATAAGAAGAAACCTGGAATTTTCGATGAATGCATAGCTTATTTAATTTATTATTTAAGACAAATTAAGAAATCTGTGTGATTTTGTCCAACAAACACATTTTTTTAAACAATTTTCAGCCATTTTTCAACTTTGACAAAATTTTTCCGCTTGTAAGTTTATTTAAATAAAACATTTAGTATGTAGTAAAACGCCGCTTTGTTTTTCGAAATCCATCAGTAATTGAATGAGTTGCTGAAGTTTTCGCCAAATCAAAATTGTTCAAAAAATACAAGTTTTGGTCGAGCCATTTCAAATCTCTCATAATTTTACGAATTGAAGTCCATTAAAAATATTTAAAATTCATCAAAGCATATATAAGTGGTAAAAAATGCATGGCGATCGTTTTAATAAAAACTATCCAATTTTGGAACACATTTTCAACATTTTGGGAATTCGGAGACTTTTTTGGGAAATAATTTAAAATCTGGTAATTTGTTCACCGTCTTTATTTTCTTGTCAAATTTGATGTACTTTTATTTTTAGGCTAAATATGGGGAAACAAGATAAAATTGGTACTGATCAAACGACCATTCTTTTGAAGGACTTTTCTAAATGCCTAACTTTAAGGTCACAATGGGAAATAGGGATAAAATTGGTACCTGCCAAATGACTGCACTATAAACATAAAACTGATTGTATAGACGCGAAAAATAAACTAATTTCCCATATTCGTAATTTTTGGTTCAAAATTCGTTTCGTACCATGCAAATAGCTGCAGCTAGAATAATAAAATTTGTACATTCCTCTGACTGTACAGAAGCAAAAAATAAAGTGATCTTTTGATTTTCGTATTTTTTCTGGTCAATATGAGGAAAAAGGGAAAAAATTGGTACCGTAAAATGGCACTAGGTACAATTAAAAAATTCGGTGCGTACATTCCTCTGACTGCATAGACGCGAAAAATAAAGTGATCTTTCGATTTTCGCATATTCCTCTTACTGAGGATTTTCCCAAATTCGTAATGTAAGGGCCAAAATGGAAAAAGGGCTGTATCTAGGATCAAGCCAATTAAATGGTGTTTTTGGGTCATTCCTTGAACGCTAGAACTCCCATCTTTGTGAGTTTGGAAAAAAATTCATGAGCCAAAATGGCCAAAAATATACAAAAATTCTCAAAACTGCCCCGGAATCGCTCCTAGAGGTGTTAAATGTACGACCGACCCCATTTTGATGCCATTTTTATTTTAAATACTTCACAAATTTATTTCACAATAATCTAGTTTTAGTCGCGTTATTTTTAGCCCTCTAATCGCTTCTATAGGGGTTAAATGTGCGACCGACCCCATGTTGATGCCATTTTTATTTTAAATAATTCGCAAATTGATTTCTCAATAATTTATTTTTAGTCGATCTCGACGTTTTGCGTTTGAATATTGTCATTCCATATTTGGCTCTTCTCCGAAGAACATTATATATCTAAAATACATCTAATAATTTTCTCAATGTGAGTTTATCTTACATGTGACCCCTCTAAGGGCAGTTTCGAAAAATTACAAATGTTCT
Organism: Polietes domitor; assembly: GCA_947397865.1. Classification (NCBI taxonomy): domain Eukaryota; kingdom Metazoa; phylum Arthropoda; class Insecta; order Diptera; family Muscidae; genus Polietes; species Polietes domitor. Next base: position 126,388,548 of record OX377622.1, read on the forward strand.
GAGAAAATGTAGGTGTTGTAAAAATGTTGGAGACCAGTCATACATTTTAAGCCCCTTGGGGCTGTTAGAACATGTTTTATGGGAACCCCCTTAGGGAGTTGAGTTACGGTATAGGTGGGAAAACTGTTGGGGATTAATGGGGGTCGGTCTTACATTTGACCCCTCTAGGGGCTACTCCGGAATAATTTTGAGCCAAAGGGACTCTTGCGTATCCAAATCTTACTGCTAAAAACCCCGGTCCTAATTCTTTTTAAGAATAACTTTACAATTTCTTATTCCAAACGTATTGCATTTTGAACAATTTCTCATATTTGTGGAACATTAAACATTTTTTGTTTTGTCAGTCTTTTGCTTTTTCTATAAAAGGCAATTTTTTCGATGTTTTTAGTTTCGAAAATTGTATCCGATTTTTATACCCTCCACCTCAAGGATGGGGGTGTATTCACTTTGTCATTCCGTTTGTAACACCTTATAATATTCATCGGAGACCCCATAAAGTATATATATTCTGGGTCGTGGTAAAATTCTAAGATATTGCTATGTCCGTCTGTTGAAAGCATGTTAGCTTCCGAACGAAATGAGTTAGGAGGTTCAAATTTTCCCTAAATGTGTCTTATCGTTGCAGATCGCTTGAGATTGAAAGTGGACGAAATCGGCCCAGAGGGAAAAAATTTTCCCTCACAAGGACTGAAAGTACCCCTAATATTTACAGTATTTCAGTCTGCTTTTTGTATATGTCTGCTTGTATTTACTTGATATTTGGAATGAACATTCCCCTTATAGCATAAAAGCGCACCATAAAGTGATTCTTATTCGTACGGGACGAAATGGGACAAAAATGGGACAAAAAAGGGATAAAAATGGTACATATTAAACGATAACAGATAGAAACACGAAATTTGGCGTGTACATTCATCTAATTGAGTAGATACATAATGTAAAAGTATTTTTTTCCAAATTCGTACTTTTAAGGGGTAAAATGGGAATAGAGGGATAAAAATGGTACCAACCAAACGGCTGCATCTAGAATAGTGAAATTCGGTGTATACATTCGTTTGATTGCGTAGACACGTAAAATAAACGGATTTTTGGAAATTCGTACCTTTTGGTGTTAAAATGAAAAAAGGGGATAAAAATAGTACCAACCAAATGACAACAGCTAGAGTCGTGGAATTCAGAGTATACATTCCTCTGACTGCGTAGACACGAAAAATAAAAGATTTTTTCAAATTCGTACTTTCAAGAGATATAGTGGGTACAGAGGGATAAAAATAGTACCAACTAAACGGCTACAGATAGAATGGTGAAATTAGGTGTGTACATTCATTCAATTGCGTAGACACGTAAAATAAAGAGATTTTAGAAAGTCGTACTCATAAGGGGGTAAAATTGGATAAAAACGGTACCAAACAAATGACTGCAGCTAGAATCATGGAATTTGGTGTATACATTCCTCAGACTGCATAGACACGCGGAATAAAAAGATTTTTCCAAATTCGTACTTTTTACTTTTACGGAAAAAATGGTTAAATCATGAAGTTAGGTTATTTTGCAATATGTACGTCTGATAATGGATTTTCAAAATTTGTACTTTTGTAATTAAAATTGAATGGAAATACAACCAACTGTAGCACCCACTATCTACCAATATTTGTGGTATTTAAGTTTTTTGAAAATATAACTATTTGTAAGAATATTTACTTTTTGAATTGACTTGAAGTATTATTTCGATATGTAAACGTATTGGTAGCCTTGCCTTATAAGCGTGGTTTGAAGTAATAAAAATATTATATTTATTTATAAAATTATTTTGTCAATATTTGTATTTGTTTTGGTTTACCTATATTAAAAAAATATTTCCTGTAATATTACTGCACTTCTACGAAACTCGAAAGCCGCTGTGGAATGCAATCCATGGTGGAGGGTATATAAAGTTCGGCCCGGCCGAACTTAACGCCGTTTTTACTTGATCACTTTGATTCATTCAAAGCAGGTCAGAATAATAAAAATGTAAAAAATAGATTTTCAATTTGATATTTCGATATTTTGATTATCGAAAAAAATATACTTTACAAAAAATCTATATTTTCTGATTATTCGAGTGAGATATCGGTAACATGTCCACAAATTTTTTCTTCCATAAATGTAGTTCTCACTATAAATGCTGTTAGATCTTAGGCCACGGATATTATATTCTTGCCTTATTTTCCTATTAAATGGAATTTTTAAATTTAAATTTTTATTTATAAATTTTAAATTTCAAATGATTTTTTTCAATTTCAATTTTCTTTTATTAATACTGAATTTTCAATTTCAATTTTCTTTTATAAATTTTGAATTTCAATTGATATTTGTTTAATTTCAACTATATAATTTTGTATTTTAGTGCTATTTTTTCAATTACATTTACTATACCTTGTGATTTTTGAAATTTCTCTTTATTTTCCCAGATGTTTTGTGGCCTTGCCCAAACCCCTGAATGATAATGGCCCCCGCATAATTGTCTATCAATTCAATTATTCCACGTCGCATAATCACATTGAAGACACCTTCTTCCCGGCCACGGCCATGCATGAATTGCTGATGTACGACGATCCCTATGCCTGCGTCAATGGCATCGTCTATATCGTTGACTATGGCAAAGCAACGGCCAGCCACTTTCTGCAATTGACGCCGAATTTCTGCAAGAAGATGTTGTCGTTCCTGGAAAAGTCCATGCCGTATCGCATCAAATATCTGTACTATGTGAATACGTCGCCAGCGGCTCAGCAGTTCTTTAAAATCCTGCTGCCTTTCTTTTCGGAAAAACTGCGGCAAAGGGTAAGTGGGGAAAATGATCTATTTTGAATTCTGTGAGCTGATTGATTTTTGTCGATTACAGTTTTTCGTTTTGGGCAGCGATATGAAGGAATTCGCCAAACACATAGCCCCCGCTTATTTGCCACAAGATTATGGCGGTGTCAATGGTTCGTGCTTGGAATTGGCCAAGGAATATAATAAGACTTGGGATCTGTATCGGGACTATTTCAAGGAGAACGCTCAATATGGCACCGATGAGCATTTGCGTATGGGTAAACCACTCGATTTGGATGGTTTGTTCGGGGTGGGTGGTTCCTTTAGAAAGCTGGCTGTGGATTAAATTCAAATTCAAACTGTTAATAAAGAAATAAATAAATAATTGAAAAAATATTTTTTTTTGTATTTTTTAAGGGGCGGAAATATAACATTGATGGAATGTTGGATCATGATCCGATGTGGATTCTAGGTCAGCAAATTTGAAGAAATATTTGTATAGGGGATATATAAATATGATCCAATTTAATTATTATTCAAATCCGACTATATCTGGCAGAAGAAATACTTCAGCCAAATTTCACAGCAGACGAATGAATTGACAGACATCGTTAAATCGACTCAGTTGTTGATTATATGCCGATCGAAATAATGCAGCCAAATTCCACAGCAGACGAAGGAATTGACAGACATCGTTAAATCGACTCAGCTGTTGATTATAAGCCGATCGAAATAATGCAGCCAAATTTCACAGCAGACGAAGGAATTGACAGACATCGTTAAATCGACACAGCTGTTGAGTATAAGCCGATCGTTATACTTATCGATTATTTCTTGGTGTTAAAAACATTTAACGTATAAACGTGATCCAAACATATGTAGCAAAAATGCTGTCTTCCAACGACTTTAGCCAGTTTTTAATATATATATTTAAATGAAATATGATACGGAAATGAAATAGACGGGCAGGTGCTATATTCGTTTGGACATTTACTAGTTCAATATTGTCAGTCTACATTCAAAACTGTTGCAGCAAAGATGCCACAAATAAAGCCTCTCAGTGCAAATTTGCAAAAGGTTGCCATCGAAGAGCTGGGTGAGGTGCCGTCTAGAATACCCGAGGATTTACAGGCGCTCAAGGAATGGATCCAGCAACAGCCTCATTTGCACGCACGAATGGATGATCAGCTGCTGATACAATTCCTCAGAGGTTGTAAGTTCAGTTTGGAGAGAGCCAAGGAGAAAATCGATCACTTCTATGCTCTGAAGACAAAATATCCGGAGATGTGTTCGGTTACGGATGTAGATAATGCCCAATTTCGAGACATTCACAATTTGGGGTAAGTGATTTTTGTTCTGCCCCTTAAAAAAATACTTTTTTACATGGCCCTCCCAACAGTTGCACAGTTGTCTTGCCAACACCGCTAAATGGCTGTGGTCCCCGGATTGTTGTATTTCGTTTCAATCACTCCGTGCAACAATACAATATTGAGAGTATCCTGCAGAGCTTTAATGCTGTACTCGAAGTGCTCTTGACCAGTGATCCTTATGCCTGTATCTATGGCGTGGTCTATATCCTGGACATGGCCAAAGCCTCGCCCAGCCATTTCCTGCAATTCACGCCCAGTGTACTGAAGCGATTTTTGGCCTTTTTCGAAAAGACTGTACCCATACGCATCAAGACTTTGTGCTACATCAATGTTGCCTCAGCTGCCGAACAGTTTTTTAAAATACTACTGCCTTGTTTATCGCAGAAGATCAGGGATCGGGTAAGTTTTAATTGTCTACATATCCAACAATTCTTTCATTAACATCCATTTATAGGTTGTAATATGTGGTAAAAATATGGCCGAGCTAACGCAATGTCTACCTCTGAAATATTTGCCCCAGGACTATGGTGGCGCAAATGGCCGTCTGGATGAGCTGTGCGCCGAATACAACAAGGTCTGGGATGAGTATCGCGAATACTTTAAACAGAACGCTGCCTATGGTACCGATGAGCGGCTGCGACCCGGTAAGCCGGTTGACTTTGATGGCGTGTTCGGTGTGGGTGGATCCTTTAGAAAAATTGTTGTAGATTGAGGAAGTTGTCAAGAATATATGTATAACCTTTGAAAATTAATAAGTACATAAATTTCAAATAGTGTACCATTTTTAATTTTTTTTTAATGAAAATTCTTTTTTATTGCAAAAATAAATGGAAATTAAAAAATGTGTTATTGAAAATTTAAATGAATTTATTTTTTAAACAAGTAAGGAAAGGCTAAAGTCGGGCGGGGCCGACTATATGATACACTCCACTTTCTATCCGAACACAATTCAATTCGGTAAAAAAGTGAAAACTGTAAAAATTTTGGTATGTTTCCTAATCATAGGCTATGATTGACCTGGTCCAATTTGTCAAATCGAGAAGAATATTTGTATCGGCGCTATATCCAAACATGGAATGATGTGACTAACTTTCACAATAGGTTCTTCCAGTTGAAGTATAACGTGTTATGCTCAATTTTAAGCAATTCTCTGAAAATACGTGGTTTCTGGGGCGGAAAAATCAAGCCGGAAGCTATATATAAATCTGAACAGATCTGACTCATTTTCACCCTGTGTGTTTCTAGTGGAAATATAAGATATTTTGCCAAATTTGAAGAAAATCTGTTAAAATATGTGGTTTCTAAAGCGGAAAGAAACTCAAATTGAGAGCAAAATTTGTATGGAAGCTATATATAAATCTGAACCGATCTAACATATTTTCGCATTCAGTGTTTCTAGTAGAAATATAAGATGTTTTGCCAATTTTGAAGACGATCTGCTGAAATATATGGATCCTACAACGGAAAAAGTCAAATCGGGAGCGAAATTTGAATGGGAGCTATATATAAATCTGAACCGATCTGACTATTTTTCACCATACGTGTTCCTAGATTAAATATAAGATGTTTTGCCAAATTTGAAGATAATCTGATAAAATATGTGCTTGCTAGAGCGGTAAAGCTCAAATTGAGAGCGCAATTTGTATGGGAGCTATATATAATTCTGAACCGATCTGACCTATTTTCGCCATGGGTGTTTATAGTTGAAATATAAGATGTTTTGCAAATTTTGAAGAAAATCTGTTGTAATATGTGGTATCTAGAAAGAATTTTTTATTAGATCCCAGAAATGTTTTTTAATTTATTTAATTTACTAACATATTTCTATGACTTTGAAGTAAGGTAACTTTAGTAATGCTTTTTTAGAGAAATTATTAAAGATACCTTCAACGAAAATTGGAATTTTTGTAAAAACAGATTAAAAATATAAAACATAAATATATAGATTAATAAAATATATTTTAGTAGAAGGTACAAATACCTTTCGAAAGAGGTCTAAATGATAAATATCGGACGGAAAATACGTTCGCTGATCAATTTTTATTAAAAATGCTTTAAAGTAGAAATTGTATTTCAGAGCAACAATTTTCAGACTATTTTGATGGGAATGCTACGGCATTCCAAATTAAATAAATTTCAAAACATCGTTAAACAATCAAAATTTAATTTATGGATGGTGACTGGAATTTTTTTATTATGTGGACTGCGACCCGGTCTAATATACATATCTCAAGGTATTTCCTAGGCAGATTAGTTCGGTGCTTAAAATCGGTTTTAACAGTTTCATACTATAAAGAAACCTGTTGGGGTTTAATTATGATTTTCTAGTTTTTTTTTTTAATAATACTATTTATTAAAGAATACTATTTTTATGGGTCGATTAAGCGTTTTATCATCTATGCTCTAGATTTTTATTTTATCCGAATTTCAGAGAAGACTGTCAATAGTCTATGAATTTCAAACTAGTTGTTCTAATTGAGCCCGCAGACCGGCATTTCTCTTCGAGTGTTAAAATTAAGAGAATCAGTTGGAAAAAAAAACGAAAAATTTTAATTGAAATGCCAATGTTTAAAACATTAGTCCGTTAAAACACATATTTTATATTTTATGCTACTACTTTGGATACACACATATCACAAATGTTATCTTCGAACGACTTAAGTCTTTCAGGTTTAATAAATTTAATAAATACAAATAAAATTTGGAGCGATTGTTTTTGGCTGTGAAGTGAGTTGTGATTCGCATGCAATTGAGATACTACAACTATGGGATTGCCACACAGCGAAAAATATTGATCTGATATAAACATTTCAAAACAAAGTCCTTAGATGTATTGCCAATGTACCCAATTATATAGATTTAGAAATTATGAGATATTATGTGGGAGCGCCTCATAAAGTTACCCATCCCCAAAATATCATATTACATTAAAAGAACAAACCCTATTCTTCTTATCTCGACTTTAAAATTTAAACCGGGAATTCCCGGTTTACCAAACCCTAAGCGCGTTATCTAAGTATAAATATTAATTAGCATATTAAAGGAGGAAGAAGATATATTGTTTTATTTCCAAACATTCTTGTAGAATATAACTCATTACTTCAAGTGTGCGAATTTATTTGCATACAAGTCATGCAGATACCAGACAAGACACATGTATGTTTGAATGCAAAAAAAAACGTTAACCATTTTAATTGGTCCATAAAAAATAAATCCCAAAAATATAAAAATAAGACCCCACAGAGATTAATTGGTAATTAATTAAATGGGCATTATTTGATTTTTATAGCCTCTTCACACACAAAAGGCTATTATTTTATTATTATTTTGGGAATAACGCTGTCGGTAGCTACTGTTCCGTTTGACATAGTTCGCTGAAATTTTACATAGACATAGGTAAGATGTTTTCCAGGTTCTCATAAGTAAAAGCTAGATTTGATGCACTAATTGATTCCAGATATCGGAAATTGATATCAAATACCTAAATCTTTCATGCTGGATATAACAGACTTTTCCGAGTGGTGTGGTCCATTTAAAATGGTGCCTTACGACACTACTTGACGCTCCCGTGAGAGCGGACACGTAAACCAATGCACTAATTTCTCATTACACTTTTGGGATTTATTTTCTCCGAGATATCTCAAAAAGTATGCGCCAATCATAGCAAGACTGTACTGTAAATAAAACTGTATACAATATTTAGAAATTGACTCCCGTCTTGCCCTGCGGAATGTTTTGGTCCACTATAAAAAATCGATTGGCGATTTTTTTAAATATTTTTAGTGCTTAATTATATAGGCCTATAAAATCCCAGCATTACTTTTCTTCCTACATTCATTTTTTCAATTTCTAAACCTGTGGTCACCGCATTCAGAATATTTGGTATTTTGTGGTGAATAAAATTTAGCAAGAAAAATCATTAAGGAAGTCGTCTCTGCCCAAAAAAACTCCAAGATCACCATTTTTGACCACTGTAAAACACAAACCGCACACTACTTTGAGGTTTGGTAAACCTATATTACCCGCAACCACTACACCATTTTCAAGTGTAATTCAAAAGACACCATTTGAAATTCAAAAAATATCAATTGAAATTCAAAAATTCCATTTGATATTCAAAAAATATCTTCACTTGATAATGACGAGTTTTGAATTTCAAATGGTGTCTTTTGAATTACAAATGACGAGTTTTGAATTACAAATGACGAGTTTTGAATTTCATATGACGACTTTTGAATTTCAAATGGTGTCTATTGAATTACAAATGACGAGTTTTGAATTACAAATGAAGAGTTTTGAATTTCAAATGATGTATTTTGAGTTTAAAATGATGTCTTTTGAATTTCATATGACGACTTTTGAATTTCAAATGGTGTCTATTGAATTACAAATGACGAGTTTTGAATTTCAATTGACATTTTTTTGAATTTCAAATGGAATTTTGGAATTTCAAGTGATATTTTTTGAATTGCAAATGGAATTTTTGAATTTCAACTGGTGTCTTTTGAATTTCATATGATGTCTTTTGAATTACAATTGAAAAAGGTGTAGTAGAATGTACATACGTACCAAATTTCATTAAAAGCGAGGAATGAAAAAATCCCCACTGGGTCGAAATCTAATGGAATCACCTTTTACTATTAATCTTAAAATCTTTTAATATTTAAAATTGCCGGTTTTAAAGATTTAAGTTGCATTGATTTGAGTTGTGATTTTCCGAAATCAATTACAAGTAGTCGAAAGACACTAAGTAGGCATCATTGCCAATGTATAATACTTAAAAGTGCTGCCAATAACATTTTAGCGTCTATGCATTCTTTACGTACCACGAATATCAACATGAGTTATAAAGCATACCCTGAGGCTGAGCTTATAAATATGTGGTATAACTAGGAATTCTTTGTAGACTTTAATTTCTAGGAATATAATATTTTGATACCCTCCACTAGGTTATTATGTTGTCGTTAATTAGTTTTTAACACCCAAAAGGAAACGAGATAGATCCATCGTTACTTATACAGATCGGCTTAGAATCACTTTCGGAGTCGATTTAGCAATGTCCTCTGTCTGTCTGTTCATATATTCTTGTTATCAAAGTACAGGTCGCAATTATTGTCCGATCCTAACAAAAATAGTACGTTTTGTGTGCCAGGGACGGACACTATTTAATTTGGATTAAATCGGTTCAGATTTAGATATGAGTCATTCCATGTCAAGCGGAACGGATTTAACCTCTTTAGCTGCGATTGTTTTGAACATTTGTGTTGAAATTATTGTATACGCATTTTTCGAAAAAAATTATTTTTTTTTCAAAAGTTGTGTTCATTCCAGAGCTGTTAAATTTCGATTACGATTAGTAATCAATTACATTACTTTTTAAAAAGAATCGTAATGATTATATAATCCACTATTCAACAATTTCTGATTACTAATTGATTACGATTACAAATAATCAAAAAATAATCAGGATTACTTGCGATTACTGAAAAATATTCAAAAATAATCAAAAGTAATCAAAAATGAGTTCGACTACTTTAAAAGATTACTTTTGATTACTTTTGACTATTTTAGATTACTTTAAATTACTTTTGATTTTTTGTGATTACTTTTGATTATTTTTGATTTAGTTTTTTCGTTTGCATTTTTTTGGTCTGTAATCAATATTTGATTTGAACTGGGATATTGTCCTGGCTCAAGACCATTTTGCTTCTGTATTTAATAGAATGCAAATTTATTTACAAATGGCATGGTGACATTTATTACTTGGCTGCAGACTACCACGATCATGATTTCGACCATGTCAAAAGTCTTTTCAAGTGGCTTCGCAGAGACTTTTCAACATCAAACCCGGCCTCTATAAGGAGATTATTTTTAAAGGAATCTTGTACATTACATTTATTGAAAAAAAACTATACAAAGTTAAGTTGGGGTGAATCCGCTAAATAATTGAAAATCTGAATTAAGCAAACTATTACTGAGGATTAAAGTCCGGATCCTCAGTACTGTCGTCTGCGGAAAAATCGCTTTCGAAAATATTTTGAGGCATTTTCACCTAAATTTAATTTTTTTAATTTTATTTATATTGAATTGGAATTTGTACTTCCGTTACCTTTCGGTTTTAGCTGGCAAAAGAACGAGAACAGAAAAAATCAAAACTGACATATGTTGAAAAGTCAAAAGTTTTGACAAACAGACTACTATGACTCTCATACCGATTTCGCGAGCTGCCATACTGAAATAATCTTAAGTAATAGTTTGCTTAATTCAGATTTTCAATTATTTAGCGGATTCACCCTAACTTAACTTTGTATAGTTTTTTTTTCAATAAATGTAATGTACAAGATTCCTTTAAAAATAATCAAAAATAATCAAAAGTAATCACAAAAAATCAAAAATAATCAAAAATAATCACAAAAAATCAAAAGTAATCAAAAGTAATCTAAAATAGTCAAAAGTAATCAAAAGTAATCTTTTAAAGTAGTCGAACTCATTTTTGATTACTTTTGATTATTTTTGATTATTTTTCAGTAATCGCAAGTATTCCTGATTATTTTTTGATTACTTGTAATCGGAATCAATTACTAATCGTATAAAACTGAATGTAATCGTATTGTAATCATTACTTCTACTTTAAAAAAAAAGTAATCTAATTACTAATGATTACGATTACTAATCATTACTTAACAGCTCTGGTTCATTCAATCGTCTGTAACTCCTGAAAACTTTACCGATTTTAATTTGTTATACT